>CM076727.1:7421794-7801794 GCA_038501795.1 Pseudopleuronectes americanus
CATCATCGAGGTAGAAGAGCAGCGCGCGGGGGGAGGGACTTCCTGCAGGAATGGTCGGTTTGTAGTCCAGAAGCAGGACAATGAATAGAGCTGCTCTGTGGAGGTGTGATGCAGTCAGAGCTCACATGAACCTGTTTGCACTCACATACTGTCCACACACGCTGCCAGGTGCGTTTCAGACAGTTTATTACTGTATCGTTGTAGCAGTGCAGTCAGGATCAGGTGCCACAGACAATGGCTACATCCACATTAATACGTTTTCTCTTGATAATGCATCAACTCTATGTCTGTTGTCCACACTGCTTTGTACCATGTCTGTTTGAGAGACGCTAAAACAGACAAGGTCTAAAACTCTGCTGCTGCGTTTTAGTCTGGACGGCCAGAATCTGAGATGTTTGAAAACGATGACGTAGACACAACTACTTGCTGATTGGGTCGTTTCGGTCATGACGTAACCTTCACCGATTCGTCTCCTCAGGAAGGAAACAACTGGCCTTAACCTCGGCTATCAATGGAGAACTCAACATTGATAATCAATTACCAGCGTTGCTGACCCTGCGTCTTTGCTAAGAGCTGTGTTGCAGTTTAATTCTGCATTTTGCAGTTATACAACTGTCGTAGGAGACAAGATATTATTTGAGCAATCTGTGACAATTCCTGTGTCAATTTTCTTTCCAGCGGGAGACATGTGGTCAAGTGATACGTGTTTTCAGGCCTTCTAGTATGTACAAGGGTTAAAACTGACATGCAGCCATTACGCATGTGTGGACAGATATTGTTTTAGTTTTGAAACGCTGTTCAGCCTAATAATAACTTTTCTCGTGATAATTGCTGATATCGTTTTTTTGTCATATTTTTTGGCTAAATCGTTCAGACCTGACCCTTTGATTTCAGTTAAATTAGTTGTACGTAGAGGTTCAGGCTTTTCTCATCCAGTGCTAAATGCAACCTTAGTGCATTCAACTGTTTTCGCCGACTGTCATAGAGGAGATTAGCCGCAGTCCTCCCGCCCCTCCAGCTCCGGGAGTGACTGAGTGACAAAACAGCTAAATTGGTCAGTCACCATCTTAGTATATAATAATGATGTAAACTTTAAAATTAATAGCGAGATTTCTGACTTCAGCTAATTGTCAAAAACCATCAGTGTTAATCTCAAGAAAAGCTGCAAAGCTACAATCAGTGTCTTTGTTATGGAACGATCACATACCATCTAATCCTAGGTCCCTTCTGCCAAGCTGCATGATTACATCATCATTATTATTATCGGTGGATTTTGTAGAAGTCATAGTATATAAGTAATACATATAGGAAGTAATATAATGATTATGACTTTTCTAAATTTACTGCTGTGTTATTTTCCTTTCATTTTAATGTGAGCATTATGCTTTAGTATAGAAGAATGACATTTAAAGTTTTAATCACTGAATCTCATCAGTATAATTATTATTGACACCTGCTCTGTCAGAATTTAAGGTATCTCCCATAAGAACAAAGTCACTTTCAGCTTTGCCCCGCTATTTCAATCGAGAGCATAAAATCAGTAAATTCAAGCAGAGCACTTGAGACGAGGAGCCACAAGCTGTGATTGTTAGTTTATCCTTTTAATGTATGTTGGCCTAATGTTTTATAAATATTGGTCGTGGATTCCTCAGTGCAATTGTGGATAATGTAAACAGTCTCACAGTATTCAATGCAGTCAAATTAAGGTGAGATCAACTGAAGAACTACAAACAGAGGTGAGGACACTACCCAGTTTTTAGCATTATCTAAAAGTCACCAATAGGAAAGTTAATTGTAACAGGTCACTATCATGAATGTGACTGATGCAATGCAAGAATACTGGTTGTAACTGTATGTGAGTGTGTAAAGAAAGAAAATCATTGCTTCAGGGTAATTCACTGTGCAGGTTTCATTTTTAAGCATCATCTTGACATTACAGCAGCCACTGTCTTCTTCCACAAATAACTAATTTACCTCCTTTTATTCTGTCCTGAAACTGATGTGTGATGGTTGCTCGTAACTTGTTTGTGGACACACTCTTCCCAAGATCAAGGGATAATTCTAAACATAAACCCGATTTAAACATTATCTAAACGCTGATATCTATACAGTATGGCATAGGAATGTTGTTTCACACTCATGCAAGGCAATTCTTGATATCTGTTAGAGGATTTGCTGGTATTTAGAGGTCCTGTGGTTAAAAGGTTAATGAGATAACAGTTGAAAAACAGCATAGAACTTATCTTATATAATCCTGTAAGGAAATAAATAGTCCTGTGACAGTTTCCTTTAGCCGGTTAAATGTCATTAGAGCTGGTGACTAAGTGGATGTCTTGGAATGAATAATCAGTCATATACTCTGTAAATAGCCCACCGGCCTTGTGGATATTGATCAGTCCTCTGTGACTTGTAGATTGATTTCTGGCATGGTAATTGATTAAAGGTCACCTGATTTTAAAAATATAGTATTAGTGCATATCAACATTTCTGTCACCATTTATTTACATGCTCCATCCAGGTGACAGAGGAGAGTCTTAAGTCCGTTTGGTGAAGTGGCTGTTCATACCGCACTTGGATTTTTTTTCTAATTCAAAGATTTTTTCTTATTCAAAGATAAAGAAAAAGGGCACAAAATATTCTCAGTCATCCGCTTGAGGCACAAAAAAAACCTGTATTCTTCAAGGCCTTTCTGTAACTCTGCTGGCCTGGGATTAGATCTTGCTTGTGTTTTGCCTCCTCTGTAATCCCTCTCAGCAGTCTGCCTCTATAAAAGAAAAAAAAACACTGAGGGGTGTGGACAAACCAGTCAAGATAGAAAAAAATACTACTAGAGCAGGAAGCCAAACAAATGTTTTGTAGGGCGATTTAAACCCGGCCCCAAAATAACAATCACCTTTCTTTTGAATGGAAACTGACATCAGATTCTATCTCCTCGACCATGGCATGTTTTTAACTCCTCATGTAGTAGCATGTGCCTCTTTTAATTTAATCCTTTTCCTGGATCTTTATGATGTTATTGGCTCGTTACTCGACCTTAGTCTGAGGATAGTATTTGATCCATATGAAATCAGTCTCATAGTCTTAAATGTGCAACAGAGTTTTTAAAAAATCCCAATTTAGGGTGAAAGTATGCTTCTCTTGTCTGTAACAGCCTGTGATTACGAGATTACAGATCTCATCCAGTGTCTAAGATTGAAGTTTTTGCTGATTCTTTTGCTGTTTAAAGTCTCAAACAAGAATATTACATAGTGAAACCTCACTTTATTGTCTTTCTCTCCTGTCTCCTTCTCCTTTTTACCACGCTAGCTGAGTTTTTTCCCCTTAATTGTCCCCAGTTTGTAATGTAATTTTAGCCCGCTCTATGAATTATGCCCGCTTAATTTGATTGCCATGTGTGAGAATGTCTGTAAGATTATAGAGAGACAAAATGAAAAGGGCTTCTTGTGCTGTAACATCTGAAATTGCTGGCCAAGCATGTGATAATGTTTAGCAGAACCCTGACTATAAAAGTTATTTTTTTTTCTTTTTTTCCCTACTTCTCTTGCTTTTACTTTAAGATAAATAATTTATGTTTTCAACGGATTAAGTTTTAGGGATGGTTTGGTAGAAAGCAAATTAAGAAACAACATGTTACCATGTTTTAACAGTTAAGTAGTGTGTGTGTGTGTGTGTGTGTGTGTGTGTGTGTGTGTGTGTGTGTGTGTGTGTGTGTGTGTGTGTGTGTGTGTGTGTGTGTGTGTGTGTGTGTGTGTGTGTGTGTGTGTGTGTGTGTGAGTGTGTGTTTGTGTGTGTGTGTGTCTGTGTGTATACACTTTTGTATAGTGTCTTGGGGCTAATGTGACCACCTCGCAGGCTTTGTGCTAAAAAGAGGTCATAGGTCTCTGTTGTGTTTTCAGGGTGACCTGCTAGTGACTATTAGCCATTGATAAATGTGATGTCCCACAAGTGTGCGGCCGGACCCCTCCAAAGGGGGAGGTGTCATAACACGCCCCACACTAACCTCACAGCCAACCCCACCTCAAACTACACGCACGCAAACACACACACTCTGCCCTGCTGACAGGAGCACAAGGGGGCAGCTGCTACAGATGTAGAGGGGGAGGGGAACCGAGGAGACATCAATGGAGAGTCTCTCTCTAGTGTGGAGTTCTCAGTGGGGCTCATTGTGTTCTCTAAAGACCAAGACAAGGGACTAGACCACATTAATATAGTAAGCCCTTAGTCTCTCACACTTTCTTTCAGGGAGTTGTGCACTTCGACTCTTCTTCAGTTGTTTCATGCATGTTCATAAGGAAGTGTGTTGCAGTCGTGACAGTTTACACAGGTTGATGTTTAATATGAATTTTTTTCTCCCTTCACTCTTCTTTGTGGCTTATATGAATAATAATTTAGTGGTAGATGTAGTGTGATTTAAAACTAGAATTGCACTCAGTAGAGCGTATACCACCACCAAGGCCCATCAGTCCCATTAAATTATAACAAGCCTTATAGCTGAGGCAACATTACGTCTCTCAGGTCCACATTGATGGTAGTTGCAGGTTTCCAGTTCCATAGGTTACCATGCTGCACCTGAAAAAACCTATGAAACCACATTGAAATCCAATAGATCCAGATTCTTAATTGGATTCAGATGAAATTGCACACACTGATTGATACCAATTTGCTAAATATCAACTTTTTTCATCAACATTCACACATAATTCTTTCAACCAAATATTTTGAATCTTGCAATTGTAAAGAAAGTGAAAAAAAAATCCTGGATACCCTGACTGATCCATATCCACAACAAAGATTAACGGGTTCATCCCGGACCCTTAGCCATCAGGTAGCTTTTGTGAAATCATGCTAACAAACAAACAGACACACACAAACACACACACACACACACACACACTTAAACAACCTCCTTAGTAAATATGCAGTCATGATGAGCATCCTATTTCTCTAACAAGAATTAAATAAATTATCTTGCAAGTGGACATGTGAGCTGTGAGCTGCTAGTTTAATGTTAGACTCCTGCAGCACACTAGTGCTTATGCATGGTTTAGTTTCACTCGTGACTTTAATTATTGTTTAGGGGTATAATTTAGTCTTCTTAAATTCTTGAATGCATGTCTGGATTTGAGCTGTGTATGTCCCCATCATTTGTAGAGAGGCAGTGCCATGTCTTGTGAAGTGCTACCTTTGGGTTGAATAGGAAGCAGCTGAGTGTAACAGCCATCTATGCATGCAAGTCTTCTCGACATGAAATCAAATTACATTGAACTAAAACCGCCCCAGCGTGGCAACTTTGCAGCCGGGTTGCCCCGCTGTGCCAAACACCACGACACATGACACTGTGGCTCTTGTTCAGCTCGACTACTAGAGGACAAGGGGAGAGCCCCGCTCGGCCTCGGCGCTCCTAATGAAGAGATGCATTATGATGTGATTTCATTTGGGCCTACAGGAAAAGTTGCAGTGGATCACAGAGCCGGCTGAGTAGCGTAGTTCATTTGTGTAGTAACATGTGACTTGTGTTTTCGTGAGTCATAAGGGTCTCCTGCCTAATGGAAGGCAGTGTGTGCTCATGTGACGGTGACACAATGCAGGATGGACCGTATAGTATTCAACCAGAGCTCAGCCTGGCTACTGCTCTTACTCATCAGTATATTTTATTCTTGTTTTTGTCATAGTGAAACTGAGCAAATAATTTTCTGCTCATGTTATCAGCAGGGTTCGGATGCACAAGAGGTTTCTGACAGAATGCAAATCTGCAAGTCCTGCATGTGTGTATCTGCAGATATTAGCGCATGTGTGCATGCTCATGTGAATGTGTGTGTTTTGTCTTTGAGTACTGCATCATGATCTTCCCTATGGTCACGGTGGTGTTTTTGCTGGCTCATCCCTGCCTCTCCACATGCCTGTTTAACAACACAGAGCTCCTCCTTACTGGCTTCCTGTCCAAACCAGTTTATCTGTAAACAAGTGTGTTTTTTTCCTCTCCGCCCCATTGTCCACACCACACCAGAATGCATACACAATGGGCGCCCTCTCTCTCACAGGCTGCTTTTGTACTGCAAAGTAGAAAACATCATGTTTTTTACTACAACACGCAGCTACAGCGCTAAGACATGACATGCTTCTTATAAATATAAAGTTTAAAAAAGACTTTACACTCGAGGAAAAAGTTGAATGTATCTCTCATGTTGTCAATGTTTTTCATAGGTAAGTAGAAACAATAAGTTGCGTTCAAAGGTTCTTATAAAAAAGAAATGAAGAACAACTGATGGCAGGTTGCAGTTAATTATTTTTCCGGTGAAACCTGGCGGAGTCAACTACTGGTATAGCAGGATAATATTATGTATTGTTATTATGTGTGCGTTGGGATGAAATGGCTGTCTCTGTTTACCTTGCTCGAGGTTCACTATGCTATAACAGCAGGGTCATGGTGGCATAGCTCAGGCTGTCCGGGCTTTGGTGATAAATAGCAGTAATGTGTGTGTATGTGGTTTTGCCTGGCTGCACCTAAAGTGAGAAGTGGTTATGACACAGAACGTGTCTCCTTTAAGCTAGAAGAACCAAGTCGCTTTGAAAGGTGCAGACAACAAATCAGTCAAATGTCAAAGAAAAGGAAACTTCTTGAAAGTAGAATATCACTGAGTGGAGCACATACCTCTGCCAAGGCCAAAGAATCCTACACATGTCTGTCTAGCTTTTTTAATAGAAAAGGAAAAAGGAAGTAGTCTGATAATCTGCAACAAACTGTGAAAACTCATTGACCTCTACAACATAACTGTCTGTTTTTCACACCAGGATCCTTAAATATTCATAAAACCTGGTACTGGTCCTTTGATTTAATCCACACTAAATTTGGATGGGTTCTTTCTTGGCCCATTCCTGATCGTTCTGCAAAGTTTGGTGCAAATTGGTTTAGCATAATCCCGCTGACAAAAAACAAACAAACATCCTTGGTGGAGATAATTAGAGAGGGCCATATGATGTCACAGCAATTTTAGATAGAAAAAAGCAGTGTCCTCATTTACACTGTAGAAAATAAACCAAGACAGAGGGTTTCTCAAATGATACAACCGAGGAGAGGACAGAAAGAGAATACAACTGGTGACCTGATGTCTATGTTAGTCACACACTTTACCTCAGTGATTCAGAGTCAAACCTCTGTTGCTTTTTGTTCCCTGATGTGATTGGGCTCACATCCCATTGGCCTTGGGACTTGTTGACCTAATAATACACATATAAGAGATATTCTGCTTCTGTCATCTATAGCTGCAATAATGTGTTGTATGTATTTGGATATTATATGACTGTTCTTAACTATTGTGTCAAGATATAGACCCATTTCAGTCACTGTGTTTGTGACTATTGCTGTGCAGCTCGGTTCCTCACAAACAGGACTATATGTATACTTGTGATTTATATGGAAAACAGTTTTTTATAAAATTTGCTATAAAAGATGTTTTGAAAGTCTAAATTGGAAATAGTGTGTTTGTGTGTGTACATTTTAAAAGTGTTTTCACTCACTTACAAAAACCCATGTTATTTTGTACTTAGGACGCCCCCTGGTAAGGAAAAATCAGTGAGTGAAAGTGTAACAGTAGTGAGCCGACACAATTTAATCTGGGTCATTTGCAGAACAGTGCATTTTAAACCATGAGGCCAATGGCAACTTTTTTAATTGTATCAGTTCATATGGTCCCACAGACATGTATAAAGCTAACAGAAACAGGCCTGTGGAGTGTAGACATTTTTATCCACAGATGGTAAGGGAAATGATATTGTTTGGTAAGAGGTTAAGTCAAAGAATGGATGCACCTAAAATGCATATTATGTCTAAATTACAAAGACAACACAGTGCTGTGTGTGGGTGTGGTTTCTGCAAAACTCCTCCTAAAGTTATGACAGAAAGTTTCTGGATTACGAAGTCCCTTTGAAACCTGCAGAAATCCAATAAGTAAAAGCACATTTAATGCTTATGTTTTCTTGAGTGATAGTGTCTGTAGAATCTAATTATGCCTGACTTTCATGAACCTATGAATTCTTTCAATATTCTACCACAGACTGTTGTGTTGTGGGATTTGTCAAAGCTGCATGTTATTATTTGTGCTTCTGCACAGTGGTGCCATTAATTTCCCAAATCCAAAAATGTAGTTTTGAATTAATTAGAGGTAAAGTTTTAGTAAAAGTCGGCAATCATTGCTGTTTTGCTGTGGGTTACTTCATAGATGTGGTCCCACAGGAATGGATCACACTAACAGTACTAGGCCTGTAGAGTATAGACATTTTTATCCACAGGTGCTAAGTAACCTGACAAAATGATACTGTTTGGTACAAGAATAAGTCAAAGAATTCATGCACCTAAAATGCATATACAGTAACGTGTATGTTTGTATTGCAAATACATCACAGTGCTGTGTTTGTGGTTTTTACCAAGTGAGTAAAAGGGGTTATGACACAGAATGTTTCCTTTAACCAAGTCTATTTGAAAGCTGCGGATACAAAATCAGTAAAAGAACATCTATCTCATGTTTATCTAGAGGTATTGTAATACCTGACTTTAGCTGATTTTGGATTTCTTATAATATTCTGCCATAGACTTGTGTGACTCGTCAAAGCTGCATGTTGTTGTTTGTGCTTCTGCATAGTAGTGGCATTAATTCAAATATACGTGTTTAGGGTTTTAGGGGTAAAGTCTTTGTAAAAGTTGACAATCATTGCTTATTTGCTGTGGATTACTATAGATGTGGTGCCACAGTCCCTGACAGAGACAGGCCTGTGTAGTGTAGACATTTTTTATGTGTTTGGTTCGAGGTTAAAATGAATACGAATTATTGGATATAACGTGTATGTCTGTATGTGTATGAAAAAAGCAAGTGAGAAATAGTGGTTGTGACACAGAAAATTTCGTTTAAGCTTAAGATAAGAAATTAGTAAAAGTGCATGTAATGTTTATGAGGGATTGTGACTATAGAACCTCATGATGCCATTAGAATAGGCTTCCCAGGACTTATGATTTCTCTCAATATTCTACCACATAGTTTTGTGTTGTGTGACTTGTCAGAGTTGCGTGCATCTGCACAGTGGTGGCATTAATTCCACAATTTAAAGACGCCGTGTTAAAATAGGCCTTGTAGTGCAATGTGTGCAGAAGTGGCTGCGGCACCTGAGGGGTTAACGCGCTGCGGTGGCCTGCGAGATCATTCGAGAGTGCATTTTCAGCGGCCAATCAGCGGCGCGGAATCCACCGAGCGCTCGGCCAATCGCGGCGATGGGAGGCTCTATCGAATTTGAATGAGGAGTGTATCTTTCGGCGCCATTTTCGAGTGAGCAGCGATCGGCTGAGCAGCTGCGGGGAGAAGATGCTGCGAACACGGAGCCGCCGCGACGAGCCGAGCGCTCCAAATCCAAACTGCGCCTTTCCCCCCCCTTCTTCTTCTTCCTCCTCACAGCAAAGGGAGACCCGCGTTTTCATCAGAGGTAACTACCGACACAAGCCGCTCCGTGTGGGTTTAGTCGGACGATGTGAGCAGGACTGGAGGAGGGGGGTAGGCGGACTACGTAGAGAGGAGACCGACCGTGGCGGGGAGACGTTAGCCATTTGGCCAGCTTGTTCCACTCCGAGCTGCTAGCCTGCTAGCTTAGCGGGCTAACACACAGAGAGGGGCTTCTCACTTTGATGCGCTGTAACGGTAGAGAAGCGCCCATTCTGTCCGTTTCAACCGGGACGTGAGGCAGGATATATGAGGGGAAATATTTATTATAATTCTCTACATGGGAGACACCTTAAAGTTGCGCATTATTCATCAAAGTTGAAGTGAAACGTACTATTTTTTTTTCCCTCCCCAGTTTTGAGCGGGAGGTGCAGAGGCAGTCAGGCTGGAGCGGAGCCGCAGCTCGGGCGGCAGTGTCAACACACGCACACGGTACCTCCACCGGCCTGGGAGGGAAAATAAAAAGCCCAACGAGGGGCAGACACAGTGCCTTTTGTGGTAACTTCATTTTTTTTTACCAGGCTAGTTAGCGGAGGCAGATTTTTTTTTCCCCCTGGTGAATGGTTGTGACGTTGTGTCCCGTTTCAAGCCTTTTTTTGGTGTTTGATATAAAGAAAACACCTAAGTTGGTCATTGATGTTGCAGCCAGTGATGAATTTAATTTAAATTTGGCTGAATGGTTGGTTGTTGAGGTGTGTGCGGTCTTAAGGTTACTGACAGCTCTCGTATTAATGCAACCTGGATTAATGATTAACTCAACCTCACCCAGTGTTAAGAACCGGCCTCGTGTTTGTACGTGTAAACACGTTTGAATATGTAGAAATTATCAACGTGGCTCTCGGCCAAGTGACAACAGCCATAGGTGGCAACTGATGATGGTTCAACTTTAACAGCCTGTTAAACGGCAGACGAATGACTCATAACCACTAACGATGCAGTAAAGTGGAATCAACGTTAGTAAATAAGAAAAAATGATATTTATTGTTGTGGGGCTTAGGTGCTTTTTGGTTCGGAGAATTTTCAGTCATTGCCTTCTGTGTCATTCAGCCCTCCTTTTTTTTTGACTCGCTCCACTTTCCGTGTGCTGTGATTAAATTCATCTACGTGTACATTAAAGGGGGGAATCTAATCGCTTTAGGAGGCAAGTGACTTAACGGACCTGGTCATTAGTTATGCAGGGGTTGCATGTATGATATTTAATTCTGCATTTTGCTTCTCCTCACGAACATGACTACTTATCTATTAAAGCATTAGGGAGGAAAAGACAGGCTCCATATAATTGTGAGTGTAAACCCGCCCCTTTTACGTCCTTCTAGCACAGATCGGTTTAATGTGTTACATAATGCGAGGCCTTTCCTATCTTCTACATGGCTGCTTTTATTCATAGGCATAATCGGATTCATTTGTCAAGTATCATATTTGAACTTCTACATCAAAATGATTCATTTTAACCTCAATCTGAACCAGGGGCCGAGAGCAGCCACTTCTGTCCAGTTTCCCATGGAAGATGTGTTTCCTTGGCATGTCACATCTGACAGTGTGCGTACGCATAGCATTTTCCCAGATTTGTTATTTTCACATTCACAATCTGCAAAGATTTGCGCTTATACTTACATATGCATGACCCAAATGATGATGTGAGTATAGCTGTCTTGAATGAAGTCACAGATCCTATCTGTAGTGTAATAGTTGTTGCAGACATGGGGCAGCATTTTCACTATTAAAACTAACATTTCAATATAGCTAGATTCATTCTTTAGGGTATTTAGTTGAAGGAAAATCCACTGTCGGGCACAGGGGAAAGATCTTTTCACTGCCATACACCCGAGTTAAGATGTTGAGGAGGAAATTGTTGTACTAAGAAACCTGATGTGTCACGGACAAAAATATTTAATCTGTAGGTGTATGAAAAGCATTGAGTAGTATGATGACTAAAATTGTTACATGCAACTGATTATCTGCTTTAGGAAAAAATATTTACTAATTTGTTGCTTTACACCATGTGGTGTATTTGAAATTAATGGATTGTTCTGTACATTACTGGTGTAGGTATGTGGTTTTTCATGCTGCTATGTGAAAAACACAAAAAATTGTCCTCTTTTCAATCTATTCAAAAGAATGTATTTTTTAAATATTTTCATATGTTTGGGTAGAGAGGGTTTAAAATATATATTTTTACTATGTTATAGAATGGATTTCAAAGAATTGGCTGTTAGGACTGTTGGTTGGTGTATGTAGCATTTGTTCTCAGCATTTCAAATAAGTACATTTGCCTCCTTATTTCTTTCTTACAGTCCAAATTGTATGCCACACCTTTCATGGTGTAATTTTAGCCAAATTGCCATAAGCACTTTAAAAGATAGGAAATCTAAGGATTCACTGTCAGTTTATTTGTTTGAATGGAAAAAAAATTCTGCAATACACTTCATAGATGGTACTACTGTTTCAGTTAAAATGGCATCAGAGATGATTTAACACGAGTTTCAATAAATGATGGAAACATTTTATCAGTTTTACAGGTGAAATATTTTGCTCTTATTCAGTTGAAGGAGGATTAGAGCCTTGTTGACTGAATGTTTATGCAGTTGTTGGATTAGTGGTGTATTTTAACAGTTATACCTTTTTGTGGACTACAATTAATCTCCTTTTAAATGCTACAGGTCTGTGACTCCCTCCATTTTCTGCTATTTGCCTTTTCAATATTTTTGTACAGCACCATTGTGCTGTTTCAGACTGTTAGCATGACATTCTGTGACTCATCATTCTGTCTTCTCAGACCCCTCCGGCAAAATGGGCTCCCACCCCCATTTCCTGGTGAAACTTTGCCTCTCTTCTTGTACTTGCTCTCATGTGTTGTAGCCAGGCTACAGAGAACCCCCCACCCTTCTCTTCCTTCTTTCTGCACCACTCAGCACAAACTTTATAGTATTCAAATTTGCTGTGATGGGGAAAGGTTTTCACATCCCGTGTTGGTTATTTTCCAGACGGTGGCTTTGGTTTTGGTTCTATGACTGAGCGTTATTAAATAAAACCTGTCAAATGGTTTTATATGCATTTGTCAGTTCCCTCGTTGACATCATTTAATCCTGGAATAATCAAAATAGTGGTAATTCTTGGTCAACCTTGAGTTCATGGGATATTCCGTGAAAAGAAGTGTGTTTATTTATTCTGGTGTATTTAACCATAAAGTTGAGGCTGATAACATTAGGGGCAGCAGAGCAGAATATGAGGGTGCCAAGTCCTTGCATGCTTCTTACAAGCATATGTTTTGCATTGGCTTTGATGTTTGCATACAGTATGAACTGTATCACTATGGTGCACAGGGCTTTACACCTGTTTCGTTAAATGAAAATACTCTTTAAAAAAAAAGTAGTTTATTGTGAAAGCATTAACAATTTTGGAACAATTTTCAACTTAACTGCTGTTATGGTTTGTGTATACTTAACCACATTTCGATAAATCCTGTCAATTGAAACAGTCAGCAAGACAAACGTTTGTGTATGGGGGGATTTAAAGGTCTGATCTTTTGTCCTGTTTCATTCAAAGCTTCTGATTCCCTTTTATTTATTTTTATTTTGAATTAGAAAATTATTTATTTATTCAGTATCTGCAGAAACACTTTTGAACTTGTACAGTATGTTCAAAATCAACACGCTAGCGGTTACAGTTGAATTCTCTGCTTGATAATTAAATTTAATTAAAATGGGGTAATATGATAACCTGCAATAGCACTGGCAGTAAGATTTGATATAGCAAGAGGATTCCTCCTCTGACAAGACACACATGGGCTTCTAATTTCTGCGGCTCTAGTCATTTTTAACTGGGGGGTGTAAAATTTATATTACAATATTATTGCGTGAGCGATTAGATTGAAAAGACTTAAATATGGTGGCTATGCATTTCTGAATTATTTGCCCTAACTTGGTTAAGCAGATGAAACCTCAACCCCTGCTCTAAAGTCAGGCAATGTGCTTGGGTGCACAGAGCTCAGATACTTTTACACTGTGTGACAAACAATTTTCTTGTTGGTTCAGTTTTGAAAGTCTGATTCAGTCAGATAATTTGGTATATTTCCAATAGTAATATTAGCAATAATATTTTTTCGATTTACTGAGGTAATGAGTTGATTTGCTCGTGTGTAAATGTCACTGTGTACAGCTGGTGTTCGGTAGGTCAAGCCTAGCAAAGGAATAAGGTGACATTAAAAACACTTTAATATTTGTGTGACATTTTTTTAAATGCAAACAAAAGGCACAACCCCCTTTTCTTATATATCAATATTTTATTTTTGTTTGTGCTAACTCAGTCAACAATGTAACGATAGTCATTGGGAAGCTTTATTAGTTTAGTATAAATTATTTTGTGGGTGTTTATTTCTACAATGTAAACCAGAGTAATGTCCGTATCTGAATTAAACCTAGTTATAGGTATTTATAGTATATTAAACTATAGTGTCTGTTTTGTGTATGAGTGTCTGGGTGTGCCGTTCAAATCTCACACTTTGCTTCCTCTTTTTCCCTTCTTGCTGATGTGTGTATGCACATATAACTTGCAGTGCTACACACTTTACATGGATATTATTTCAGCCTTACTGGTTAATCTGTAAATAGTGCTTCACTGCAATGAAAAAATAAAACCTTGTGGCAGTCATGTTAAAGGCTTTGGTAGTTAATAAAATAGATTTTTTGATATGGTTGTAACCATGCTCTTTTATAGTTTAATGCTTTTGGTCAAGTGTAAATCAGGACCTTGTGTACTTTTGAAATTGCATCACAGTGTGCTTTGTCTGCATCCTGTTTATTGCTGCTCTGTCTTTCGTGGCAGTTGGAGGAAGCTTGAGATTGTTCAAGTGAAGTTGTAAATAACTGGGGAAATAATTTTTATAAAGAATAATAAGTCATATTAATTATACGTTAAAATGCCCTTTTCTATACACAAGGAACTGCAATTGTGAGTTTGCTTAATATATTTTACCACACACACTGGTGTGTTAGGGCTGATGTGAAAGACACTGCTGTTGGTCTTAAAATTCTCTCAAAAAGCTTAAATAGAGGCTTTGACTATTATTAAATCTTATAAGATGTGCCCTTTCATAAGCCATGCTCCAAGTGACTAATTGAAAACAGTACAATGAATCATTAATCAGTACTCTCCATGTTAGATGTATGAGTGTGCTTTCAACAGCTGATTTCAGACAATAGTTAAAAATACTGTCCATTGGTTTTATAAGTGAAATTAGTTTCATTAGAATTTTTATTTCTTATCGAGGTTTTCAGATAGTTGTATTTATATTGTGTACCTTGGGTATATAGAGTCCCTCTGTCACAGTGACACCTGACAGTAAATGGAGGGGGTGGTGTAAACATGTGGAGTTAAACAATTGCGGAGGTCACTCTTGCATATCTGCTGGAAATGTCCTGGGAAAATGTGTTATCCGGTTGTTGATCTGCAGGTTTGTGTTTTGTCAAGTTTCGCAACTTTTCCAATATTCATTTGACAAGATACGGCTGCAGATTCCAGGGAATCTCAGTCACTCTTCCTGTGTGTGTGGTTTTCCTAACAGGTTTTTCTAAGTTTGACACCAACCATTACAGTTGAGATGTTTGTATGTAACAGAGCAGTGCTTCATAGGTAGCAGCCTTGTTCTACAATGAACAATCACATTATTCACCACCTCCTGTTTTGCATTTAGACTTAACACACAAATTGTTTTCTTTAGAAAATGAGATACATTTGTTTCCATATTATTGTCATGTCATCACTACCAACCACTTTTTTATTATAGAGAAACTGGTTTTATATTTGCTTTTATTACTGGAAAGATCACATGCTGCCCCGGAAGATGAAAAACATTGTCACACCATCTACAGTTGTGGCACAGTGAACATAGAATATTGTTAACTGTGTGTTGTGGGGCCATACACAGTACAATGATTTTGCTAGCCTAACACCTGGTGTTTGTCTGGCTTTAAATGTACATGTGATGTTTTAATTATTTGTGTAAATCTACTTTTACTGTAACTCTATCTTGGACTAATGGAAGGCTACATATACTCTGAAACTAGTATTAATCAGTAATTGTTATGACTGCCAAATTTGGTGTCTATGTCTGCATATATTACTTTTTTTAGTAGGTTCTTTCCATGCTCTGTTGACTTATGGTACAAATACAATAAGGAACTCAAATTTGCATTGATGTTTTTCATGTGGATAGATATGATTGACAGTCAGGTTTTATTTCCCCCACAGCCAATGATGTCACAGCAGATATTCCTTTTAGTTTGTGCTTATACAGGCAGAAGACGCAGACTAGAAGAGGCCAGCCCAGACCACTTGATGGAGGTGATAGGCTGTCATGTCCAGGTCCTTATACCCTGATGGGGTGTAGGGGGTGACTTGACCCTCAACCTTGGGGTCAGGTGACTCTTTGAGGCCATTGTTTGAGGAGCAAATGTTGTAGGAATGGGTTAAAAGGCTGTGAAGGTGACATGTCCGGGCATGCTTCCTTAAAGGAAAGTGAGGAAAAACAGGGAGAGGTTAGAGTCCTTGATGGGAACAATTCAACTTATACTTATAAAGAAATTGTCTGCTTAAAAGAAACGTACACAACTTACCTGGTGAGTTCCTTTTTGTGTGTGTTTGTTTGCTAATTTATAATGATGGACAGAGTAAAGCAGTTGTTTCAAGACGGATTTGGTTTAATTCATTCAGTATTGTCTGGGCTTGACATATAAGACAGACGCAATGATGCGTCGAAGTTAGTTTGTATCTCAGTTTTTCTTTCTTTGGGTCATAAGAACATGCACCCACAAATGAAGAGATAAAAAGTACTAATACACATATAATCACCTCCACCAAGGGGAGGTCATATTTTTGCCTTCATTTGTTAGCAGGACTACGTACAAACTACTGACCAGATTTCCATGAAAGTTGGTTGGAGGATGGGACAGGGGCCAAGAAAGAAATCATGGAGAGGGTCTAATCCATGATATGTATTTTTTTTAATTTCTTTAAAGTTGCAAGATAGTTTATTTATTCTTTCTTTCTTTTTTTCATTTTTTATAAATTTCCTAGGGAATAATTCGTGGATCTTGATGAAAAATAATCTGGCATATTTAGGGGACTAAAATCAATGAGTAGGAGCCGGAAAGAAAAGGTGAACTTCCAAATGATTAGGAAGATGAACAGATGTTTGGCCTTTTTTAATATAACAAAACATTTTATGATTTTTATAATTGTTTATTTGGTTTTTACTGATTGCTCATATCATTTTACAAAGCACTGCTTCCAACACCTGACTTTGCTCCCTCTTTTGCCTAGGATATTGGACAGGTGATGTGGACCATAGTACCCCTATTACATGGAGATTTGTCACATCCCAGAGATCTGATGTTAACTGAATCAACCTCAGTACAACATGTGTTGGCCGAGGCATAATTAGTTGACTTTTTAATAAGCCTTTGCAGGACCTCTGCAACAATTTAACAGCGTTAGCATAATTTTCGTAAACATGATTTGTTATTTACTAGTTACACTAAATATAGAAAAGGTCATGCCCAATTTGTTCAAAAGATGATTTTTAGATGCTGACTTTAATTTGTGAATTTGGTTTCAAATTTAAAGTCTTGATGAATTGCTTCATTTTCATACCAAACATCTCATTCCAGGGTTTTTTGTATGCTATCATCGTAAGAAATGTTTATGCTGTGGTATAAATATTGTCCGTGATTAAAGGTTCAGTCCCCAACTCATTAATTTGAAGAGCTCACTGCACACGCTGGTCCTGACTGTCTTCGCAGCCTTCTGCTACTGTCAAGTGTCTGAGTGTGGACAGAGTTGTTACACCCGTGTTCTCCACCTTTTATTTGTCAACATATTCCAGCTTTAATCATTGAGGTTTATCACCAAGAATCTGCAAAAATCGACAAATATTTAATCTGTTCTTGACCTGCTTGCACCGAATATTAACTGAGATAAGAAACAATTTGAGTATGCTGAAGCTTTTGTTCGGAGATGAATGTCATCAAGTGAAAAGGGCACTGGAGGTGTAGTTAAAACTTGGAGGCTTCATTGAATAATAAATTAACGATTGAGTTTATTTAGCAATTTACCATTTTTAAAACTAAATCACAGGTCTTTGACTTCTGGCCCAAGCACCGTTTATTGTGGCATCTGTCAGTGAACTTGTTTTTTTGCATTATAACACAATTTAGAGCTGTGACCAATTCTGTGTTTGTGGGAAAGTGACCTCCAGAGTAAACAACAGCATTTTTCTACAGTTACAAACTTGTAATTCTTTTCTTTTCTCAAGAACATGAATGGAATGCCCTTTTCCTTTTTTTGTATAGATTTTCACACTATGTGCTGGATTTATTTTATATCTTTTTGATGGACGTATTCATGTAAGATGTCATTAGATTGAGGCTCTGTACATTTTAGACCAAGGTCATGATTACAGGTCCATTGAGACCTCTAGTGGCAACACAAGCTGGACCCAATCTCATGCATGATTACAATGGAGATTCAGTTTAACACGTTTATGCACAAACAAGGACTTGCTTTTGTTTTTTTTTATTATAAACAGTAGTCACTCACAATAGCCAAAAAAAAGAGCGAGTATTTTGAGGAGGTACGTTTGAAATGGTCATGTTTTTACTTATTGTAATCTAAGGTTTTTTTTTACAGTGTACAGATGTTTCGGTTGAGTGCAACGTTGAAGTGATTATATTTGAACCCCAGCATTCTCAACAGTTTGAGATTTTTAGACCTGGTCAAATCTGTCAATAGCACCAATGTGTTTATAAGGGCATGAAGGATGCCATAGTATTACAGTGGTAAGCTGACAGTGACAAAATTCTGATTCAAACGTTGGATGAAAAATTTAAATGTTTCAGGGTCAGATTTGGTCCCATTGGCTGGGCTACCACATCTTTTATGTCACTGCAGTAAACAAAATTAATTAAAAAAAAATTGTTTTTCAGATTTTTGAAGTACTTGACAGTGCTCTGACCTCAACACCATTGGAAGCAGACATTGAGCCACATATCTCTCAACATCAATATGTGATCTCACATTTTGGCTTAATTGGTCCAAACCTCATCAGTGAGGTTCAAAATATTTTGAAATGCTTTCCCAAAAGAGATGAGACTGTAATAACAGCTAGATTGAAACATTCTGGTGTTCAAAACGTTTTGGTGATATAGTGCATTGACATTGAGTACTGTCTTTACTGACTACTGTCTTTTTCTTCTGTGTTTCAGATGGAGAGCCTGTTTTTGTGAAGCTTCTGCAAGTCTGCAAAATACACTGATCATCTGAGTGTCTTTTAGGTAGATGCACAAAAGGCAATAAATATATTTACTAGTCTCTGAACACGTACTTAATTTCCCTTCGGGGATGAATAAAGTAATCTATCTATCTATCTAACATGTGGTAAAGACCTAAAGCCTGAAAGACGGAGAAGAGCGTGCAATAACAAAGATAAGAGAGGATTTGGAAGCGGAGCAACCAGGACAGCAGATCTGGTGATGCTGTAGCAGCACGGAATGGTTTGTGGGTTATATTGAGATGCAGGCCATACTGTGCTGCAGCAGGAAAACCAGAATTTACAACCTAGATGTCACATACAACCTGTTACCTTTTTCACTGTTGACAATCACACCTGCATATACAGTAGTTTCCATAGTCTGAAGTGATACCACACAGAGTTGTTCCTGATATCAAAAGTGATCACCCTCATCTGCTGGTCGTTTTACTGTAGCAGCACGTAAATATTGGAGTTAAGACTTTTGCTGAAGCCTCCAATATTGATCGTGCTGCTGTAGAAAAGCTGACCACTTGCATCCAGTGCAGCTACCGGTGGCTTTTCTCACAGGTATGTTGTTTACTCACCAATTGCATTTGACTGTTAAAACGTGTAAAGGTCTTATTGTTACGTTTCACTGTTCTGTCTGTGCACTTTCAAAAATAAAAAAATGAAATCTAATTTTGTCTGTTGTGTTTTGAGGGGGAGTACCAAACTGTGGCATCTGTTCATCTGAATACTGCGTATTTAGCTGAGTAGTTTTCTATTTACATTATTATATGATTGTACTTTTTATTCTTATAAATATCATCAAAGACGAACAGACGCTCATCACTGCCAGAGTGGACTCGATGCAGCGCTGCTGGGATGTCCGGCCTGTTCCACACGATCTGTGAGAACAGACAGACGCTGCGGGTTAAATTCTTGAGTCTTTGTTATATATTATACACATGAAATATTCTACATACATTTTTAACTGCCATTCTGTTTATATAGGTTAAGGTTTATTTTCTTTTGGAGGTATTAGAGAAGCTCTGTTTAGGCCCAATCAGCAGGACGCTCCGTTGTGTCCATTAGCGCGATATAAAAGACATCACTTTGGATTATTTGCTTCCATCTTCAGTCCGGTGATATTTAGTTTGATGTGCTGCGCTGTAACGAAAGAGAAGATGTCCTCTAAACGAGAAAAGCCTCCATTTTAAATTCGTGTGAGCGTAATGTGTGCGTCTCCGCAGGACACCCGGCGACGATCGTCCCAAATCAGATGTATCTAATAAAATAAATAACCAAATTCATGCTGTCCCACAGGCTTACGGGCTTTTGGGATAATGTGAAATGACCGCTGTTCTCCGGTTTTACTAGACTTTTGGACCGTGAGCTCCAGGTGAACACGGTCAAATACAAAGAAGAAACTGACGGAGTGTTTACGCCAGTCTTTGCTTTTATATTAAACATATAACATACTTTAGACCTTAGACATTAACTTTTTCATGGTCAACTGTTATTTTCTGACAACCGTTATATTATTTGGTATCAGTTTTCCTCCATTTGGCCTCGTGGGCCTGTTAAATCAATAATTCCAAATATCGGAATTAGGTTGTTAGCCGTTTTATAAATGTAAAAAATACATTATATATAAACACATTCAGGGTTTTAATTTGTATATATTAAACGAGGATTAGTCTAAATGTAACATATACCATTTTTTCTTCACATTAGGTTTACAAGCCGGACTTAGAAAAAAAAATGAGGAACCGGAGTGTGTGTGTGTGTGGTGTGTGTCTGTGTTTTAATAACATAAAAACTTTAATACATCAATTTCAATAATAGTAAATTCCTGTATTTTTGCCAAAGTGCTGTGATTTAAATCAGAGATATTTTGGATTGCTTCTTGTATTTAGAAAAAATTTCCGTTGTCTCCGCACACAGAACATCAAAATGTGGAAACAGATTTGCTGGCGATGTTTGGCCTGAAAACTACACATACAACTTTTGTTCATCTTTTATTTTTAAACCATTGTGTGTTTATTTACCAGTTTGTAGATTTATACATCCAAGAGCACCTGCTACCGCCAGGACCTGTTCACGCTCATATTAAACCCCAATTTCCACTAAACTTCAAAATTAAATTTTTTAAAAATGTAATATTATGATAATAGGAAATAACATTAAAAAAAAATCCATGACCATGAATATATAAAAGGTTTTGAATTTAAATCGCCATCAAAAAAAACCTGGGTTCAAGTGAGCGGGACCTTATAAGGGATAAGACACGGGACACACCGAATAGTCTATAATAGTATATTAGTCTTAAAATAGTCTATAAGCTTAACATTCGGATATAGTCACTTACATTGAGCAGATTTGAAGTTATTTTATTTCACATCGCCACAAACGCATCTGATTTAAAGGTCTGACCGAGCGCCATGGTTTCAAGGCAATTATCTATAAAACGCACATCTATTCACTGATATTCAGGTTTTTATATGTTTAATTGGGACCGAGTTCACATTTGTCCGGCTATATTTAAATCGCGTGCCGCCACCATTAAAATATTAATGTAGTTAGGTACTTTTATTTTCATCCTGTATTTGCCTGGCAACAGGAGGCTATATATATGTACGAGCGTGTCATGACGTACATCCTGAAATATGGTCAGTGCTGACATCACGGATTTACTCTGTGGTCTGATTTGGGGATTTCATATATTTATTTGTTTATTTTTCCAAATTTCGTGGCTGCTCATTGGAATTAACTAATAAATGAATACACAGTTTTATTGTTTGGTCTTGACCTAAATTAGTAAAGATCACTGTTGGCGATAAGCTGAAGACCTCACTGAGTTAAACCAAATGTAAAAAGACAAATATAACTTGAATTTGATTTGTTTTTAAGCTGACAAGTAAGTTTTGTTCCATTTCAGACGCACAGCAGAAGACAGGCCTACACCCTGCAGATGTTTGACTTGATAAACAGTTATACAATAATTGAGCCGCATGAACTCCCACAAATCAACGTTGTGTGGGAATAAAGTGGCTGTCCATTACGCACGAAAATCACAGTCTTGCCCGTGCATACACACACCTTTTGAGTGTTTTCCGTTTCTTTAAAATAGGATGTCTTAGCTCTTGCACGGTGCCTGGTGAATACTTCACACAGGCCCTGTTATGTAACGTGTGTAACCTTGAAGAGGCTGCAGCACGACTGTGGTGAGGACGCGCTCCGTGCGGGGAAGAAGCCATGGATCACACTGTATATTTACACAAACGTGTCATTCACTGGCTCACCTTTGACCCTAAATGTCTGTTTTTGCGTGTCACACGCATAATGAAAACAAGAGGGGGAGAGGAGGAGGAGGTGTGTAAAGTTCTCAAGTTTTTATTTGTCAAGATCTTGGGGAGGTATAAAGTTGTCAACGCTTAGAAAAAGAATAGATTGTACATTTGTGGAAAAGAAGGAATGAATTGGTGACTGTGCGTCTGATTCAATGTAAAGACCATCCGGTGAATGGTTCAGAGAGGTTGAATCTTAAGGGGAATAAAGCAAAATAAATGGTGAACAGTTAAATAAAATAGTGTTTCCATAACCTCAGGTGCATCTCACGAGTCACTTGTAAACGAGCGGTCGCTGTGAGTGCGTGAGATGCCACAGGCTCGTAATGAATTAAAACAACTTACAACTGCCAATAAAACTGACAGTAGAGTCAAGTAGGTTGACGATGCATTCCTGGCCCGCACCCATCCAACTCGTGCACATGTCAGTCATTCCCCACAGGTACTCGCTACTGTGGCTAAAGTGCGAGGACAGTGTAGTGAGCATTGGTTGGATCTGTGGGCTGATGTGGGCCGCGAGGATGTGCGGCTGCAGCAGCAGCAGCAGGACCGGCAGCAGCAAACTCATTAATAAGGTGATCCGTCTGCGCGCTGCCATCCGTGAGCCCCCCACTCTGTACGAGCCATTCTCGTGGGGGACCGAGATCTTGTCCACTTCTCTGAGCCTCAGCGAATCCCACTTTTTCACGTCAAAATTGCGCACGAGAGGACCAACGTGCATCTCCTTCTTCGGGGGCAGGGAGGTCTCCTTCAGGACCTTGAACTTCTCCCGAAACTCCTGCATCTGCTCCAGGAAGCACAGGGGGTCGGAGGCGCTCCTGAAGGACTCCGCGATGCTGAGCGCGCGCCTCTGCTCCTCCAGCGCCGCGCTCAGCTTGGTGATCTCCGGGTCGTACGCCTGCATCACCACCAACTTCAGCGTCTCAAAATCGGAGAGGATCTCGTTCTTCTTGCACTCGAGGCCACTGATGAGTTTGTCGAAATACTCGGTTACCTTCTCCGCGTCCTTGGTCACCGACAGCAGCGCCTTTTTCTTACTGGCTTGTAGTGTCTCCAGGCAGGACAGGATGTCGGCGCTCTGCCAGCTCTCCACCCCGTGAAGCAGCTCTTCAAACGCCGCCTTCTCTCGGCCGTATGCCTCCTCCAATGAGCAGAATTTGTGCCCTCTGTGCTCATCTGTTGTTGCGCAAAAGCCACAAATAAGTTTTAGGTCCGTGGCGCAAAATATATTAAGAGGCTGACCGCAGTGTTGTGCGCAAGCAGACATTTTAGGCAGAACCTTGATTTTGCTGTACTTCTCCACAATTCCTCGCAGCGAGTAGTTGATCTGGAGGCTGTTGGCGCCGTTGTGAGGGGTCTCCTTGCGGCATGTGGGGCATTTGAACGGGGTTCTGTATGATGGACCTCGGCTCCCCTCCAAGAGTCCATCCAAGCATTTCTTGCAAAAGCTGTGTGAGCACAGTAAGACCCGCGGGTCCTCGAAGAGACCGCAGCAGATCGGGCACGTAAGTTCCTCCTCTAGCTGCTCCATGTTGTCCTGTAAACACATCGTGCATGCGTCAAAATGCTGCATTGTTTACATAATAACGCAAGAAATCAACGCGTAATTCAAAAACTATGCTACCCAATACGCTCCCTCGCTCAGATAGAGAGGCTGTCACATAAGACAGCAGAGGCAATAAACTAAAATCGAAAAATGCTGAAGCACCGCAAAGGATACAGATTTGTGGAGTCAGGATCCAGCTGCGTCGGCAGGAGTATTCCCATCCTCCGAGTGAAACCGACTCGCATCGCTGTAGGAGCGCGAATCGTTGGCACGGGCTCTGCCAGAGGCTCCATCTGCCGATCTGATGCGGACTAACATCCTGCTCTGATGTCTACTGTAAGCAGCAGTTGCGAGAAACTTAAAAGCACTGAATTCAAATCAAAAGTAACTTTACAGACATTAACTTAAAACTGCAAAACGACCCCCCCACTGGTTTTGTATTGGAGGAGCAGCAGGACGGTAGCTGAGCTGAGCTGAATCCTAAATCACAGCAGCCGGAACCAATCCAATGCGACAAATTAGCGCCGAGCGGGGATCGCGTTAGCGTCGCTCCTGTTGGCAAGGTAGTGAAGGAGGGCTGTGACAGATTCTGCAAGCGCATAGTAACATGCAACCACTGGACCAAAAGAATCACTCACCAGCTGCTGAGACGCACAGTGCAACGCAATCATGGCGCTTGTTGCTGTGCAGACTTCGCCCCTTCCGGGTCTGGTGTTAACTGTTTCAGCGACGATCGGTCATTTTAGGACGCACCGATTCGTCTGTGTTTGGGCACACGTGCGTGCCTGAGTGATATCTACCGGCATCAACACGAGGGCTGCTTGCGTGGTGATTTATTTGACAGCTTGGCTCTGGTGATCGGGCGTGTTTACGCTTTTGAAGCAGCTGGGTCAGATGCAGAGGCTCCCTGGCAGGCGGATGGGGGAGGGGCTGTTGCTATGCAAAACATTACGGCGTGAAAAACTGTCAACTAGGTTTCGGCCCCGTCGTGGCAACACGGGCTTTTTATACTGCCCCACTTCAGTCACCGTGTGGAAACATGTCAAAATGTGCACATGCGAACAGCCAACATGATCACCTGGCTGCATCAGCTGATACACACAACTCTGAGGCTAATTTGCACTGAAAACACGAGGGTCAAATTATTAGGTCAACATCAGTGAACAGAAAATGAGGCCAATGTTGCAAAAGCAGCACTTTTGGTGTTTCAGTCACTTCAAGCCAACTGTGAGGCTCCTCTTCCTCACGATGTGAATTTGAATCATCACTCCATCACTCATCCACCGCTACACGCGTGACACTTGCCCACCAACAAAACTCACTTTCTGTTCACTCGTGGTTATGTAACTTCGATATCCAATAGTTACTTAGTCACGTGTGGGAAATTTTTGACCTTGATTTTCTTCCCTTGTTTCCATGCCATCAGGAGCAACTGCCTATCTTAGCCGTTGTGATTGGATACAGTTGTGTGGCTGGGGCTTATGCAGCGCCACCCTCTGCCGCGGCATGTCGCTGTTGCGTGTCGACGTGACGTTTGGCCTTAACACCGGACGCTCTTTGGCTCCGTGCTGCGACCGGATGTGCAGTCGAGGTGTCAGTGCAAGAATGGCAGCGATGTTTACGTGTTGTCTTGGCTGCTGCGGAGATGGCGGCTCGGGGCACATCGCTCTGAAAGAAATGCCCACGGTTCAGTTAGACACTCACCACATGGGTACGTGAGTTTGTCTGTAACTCTCACAATGTTGTCCGGTTAGTTTTATAACTCGTCGGCTGAGTCTGACAGTGACACGATGATTTGCTACTTCCGTTAGCATAAGGTAGCTAGCTACGATGCTAAATGTTTAGTTTGGTATAAGGTGGTTACCGTTGTGTGTTTTAACTCTCTCCTTCTGTGTATACGCTCTATTTGACCCCATTATATTACACGCCAGGCGGATTAACATTGCAACGACTGTAATCAGGGAAACTCATAAACTCAAATGTCGTGCCAGCATCCACAGTAATGGCTGCTAGGATTAAAATTCCACATTTTCTGAAAGCTAACTTTAAAGAACCCATCTATAATCGTTTTGAGACACGTGCCGTAAAGTCCCTATTCTTTCTTTATAAAATAGTTGAATCTACGAAGATATGTACGTTCTGAGGTTGTGTTTTCTTACTATTGTAAACTACAGCCACTGTAATCTGAATTACAATTCTCGATGACTGTGTAGTGGAGGAGTCAGGTGTCCACATCAGACTTGTGTCAGTTAGTATCCAAATGTGTTTTGTTGTCACAGAAAACCTTGTCTCTGCTTATATTAAATTAACCCCAAATACCGATAAACACAGTGAAACCCTTTAGCCTGCACAGTCAATGTATAACATAATAGAGAATTAACACCAAGCAAAACGGACAAGTAGGTTTTACTTGGATAGTATTTCACTGAAAAGGTTTTCATAAGCTTGGACAAGACTCTGATTTTCTGAATGAAAAAAGATATCTCAAAATCCTTGTTCTTTATGTCTGAACAAGTCCTGAACAAGTCCTGTGCTAAGCCAACAAACGAATAACAATGTTGTCTATATTACTTTTATGACTCAAGCGTCTCCCAATGTCTCCGATTTAGTCAAAATATAAGCTGATCAAACTGTATAAGGTTGAGATGTTTGCTACCCGGGTAATTCAGACCGACAGGGCTGATGTTTTTCCTCAAGTGAAGGGAATACACTTCCATAGAAATGTAACTGAAGAGTTAACTTTTATAATCAATTGTTCATTATAACCGTCCTGCTTTTTTACCCAGAGATATATCTGGTCTTTTAATTTATTTAATATATATGACAGTTATTATAATACTTAGTTAATCAGCAGATTAACCAACAGACACAAATATATACTCATATACATGAATACAAAGTAAATAAGGGCTTGTGCAAGAGAATAAATAAATACTAGATACCAACGCAGTCTTTTGTTAAGCAAATATCCCAAACATTTTGGTTCCAGCTTGTCAGATTTACTGTGTTTCACCAGTTGATATGATTGATACATTTTTATCTTTGGGAGGTTCATTGGACAAAGCAAGCATTTTCCAGCTGTCATTATGAGCTCTGAGAAGATGTGATCGGGACTTTCTAGTATTAGCAGAAATTGTATAGATTAGACAACTGAATAACTCAAAAAGCCATTGGCATTGAACACAGGGGCTTCTTGCATCTAACTGTATTCTTGCTTCTTTTTTTTCTTCCAGGCACAGATGTTGTCATTGTAAAGAGTGGTCGGAGGATATGTGGCACTGGAGCCTGTCTGGCCAATGCTCCTTTGCACCAAAACAAAAGTTACTTTGAGTTCAAGATCCAGTCCACTGGTAGGTGTTTGTTCTTGCGTCGATGATCCCTCTCTTTCCATTACACTCCTACCTTTCTTTTCCTTTAAGACCGCCATTTTCTAGGTCATTCCTCGTGGTTATTATTAATTCTGACACGCTAGTGACCAGTGGATAAACAATCTTATGACTGCATGCGCACTGATGGAATTCCTTTCATTTATTCCATACAGTGGCTTGAAAATGTACTTAAAGCCATAGTAATATCTCCAGTTGTATATAACTTTGTCATAACATAAGGTGAGATTTACTTTCCAATTATATTTATAAAAAAAGCACCATCTGTTTTAACTAATAAGACACACCTTTCTGATTTTCTGGTCCATACCCATTACATCATTCAAACATTAACAGTGTGAGGTGGAGAATGTATGTGGACCCTGAAGCTAATGACAAGCTGACAAGGATTTTGCTGGATTTCTGATCAGGAATGATTGATTTTCAGAAAGTTGTAAATGGTTATGAAATAATTTGATATTAATCTACCCACTCTTTGAAAAGCTATATAAATAGATGTAGATAATTTAGTACTGTACATACTCTGATATGTGGGACACATATCATGGCCATTTAAAGGTTCATAGTTTTAATTTGTGGGTCTACTAGAATAGGTTCACAGGCTGTTCAAAATATGCATTATTTGTCTCATACTGCACATTCTTCTTTTCATCCTCTGGTCAGAAACATTTTCTTTAGCCCTTGGCCTTTCTCCTACAAAGCCCAGTAATTGGTCAGCTGGCCCAGTCTTGTGGTTAGCTACTTAGAGTGTGTCTGAAATGTCACTCACCTTACCCAGAGGCTTCCTGAACAACTGTAAACACTGCTAGAGTAATAGTAACAATGGCGACTGTTCTGCCATAGCACTTCGAGCCAAACTGGCCAATAAGCAAACACCTCACAAGATAACTGTTAGCATGCACGCTTTAAGGTGAACAATTAAAACGCGTTGTGTCAGGCACCAAATATAAGAAGCACAATATTGTCTCTAACTACTTGGGGGTCATTTTAATCTTTCCACTGTAAGATGTTAAGCAATGCTACCCTCATGCAGCTTCACACTAGTCACAGACTGATTTAACTTTAAAATGTAGTTGTGAATATGCCATGCAGGTGAGTCTCAACCACTGATTTTATTGCAGTGGATCTTTGTCATAAATCTGAATTCATTTTATACTGTATTTTGGTGTTTTAACAGGTACTTTGTTGTTGTGCTTTCTTGTGTAGGTGTGTGGGGAGTTGGTGTGGCTACGCAGAAGGTGAATCTTAATCAAGTGCCTTTGGGCAGAGACACAAACAGCCTTGTCCTGAGGCATGATGGCTCTGTGTACCACAATAATGAAGAGAAGAATTGCCTGCCTGCAAACAGCCTTCCCCAGGAAGGGGACATTATTGTAAGTGCGCAGTTTATTGAATTGATCTTAATTTTTAATGTAAGTCTGCATCTTGTCAAATAAATACAAATTGAGCATAAAGAGATAGATATATAGTCATATTACCAATTAACTGAAATCAGGCATACAGATCTGGATTCCAAAGTCAAAGTATGTTTTGTCTGAAGCCGTTCTGTACAGAGTAAAAGTGCTGCACTAACGCCTGCTGAGATTTATTTTTATCAGTCTTGTCTAGGACATGTTGAGCTATCTCATGGTCTTGCAACAATCATGTGACCTCAGCTTGTGTTTATTTACAAGACCCTATTCTAATTGTACAGAGTAATCATGTGTTAGAAGCCTGCGGGAGCAGATTGCCCTGCAGGTCTCACAAGACCCACAGTAGAATTTGTTTTGGTTTTGTTTCACCTAAGGCAGCTGGCTGACAGCAACAGTCACATTGTAATTCATGGTCTAATGTGGCCTGCATTGCCTTCTGTAGTTTGTCACATGCAAACCAAATTGCTATTTGCCATCAGTTTCATTACCATTAAACGCTTTAAATATAAACAAGCTACTCTAGATTTTTCATATACATTTAACAACTCCTAAGTCCTTCATTGGCAGTATTGTATTTGTGTGAGCTGTGTTAGAGAGACCCATAACCACCTCCACTTTAATAATGACATTTATTCATTAATCAGTTTCCACATGTAAAGGGTTCCGTTTTCATGCATCAAACCATTTTCAAATGTGATTATAGCCGCAAGTAAAGGGTCTGTGTTTAACTCTATTATTGTTTTTTTGCCCCAGGGCATCACATACGACCACGTGGAGCTGAATTTACATCTGAATGGAAAGAACATGCATTGTCCTGCCTCTGGGATCCGAGGCACTGTGTACCCGATTGTTTATGGCAAGTTTAATTGTTGGCTTGATATACTGACTAGTTAACCAAGGTTAGTTAGGCTTGTGATACACTCTCTTCCTACAGCTCATCATATCCTTGAAAGGTTTAATTTGAGGAAAATAATCAAGCCCTCTAAAGTTTTAGAAAAATTCACAGCGGTAATTTAAAGTTATAAAATGTATATAATCTGTGAAAAAATATTGATTGAAGCTCTGACCACATATATTTTAATTAATAATATTAAATAGGCGATGGTTCACTGTCTATTTATGTTGAAACTTAAGTTTTTTGTAAATGTTAAGGACAGTTCAAACTGCCTTGTCGTATATAATATTATATTATAGCAATGCACTTTTATTCCACAAGGGGGCTGTATTTATACACTTTTACACAGCACCGTGTCAGTTCAGGTCATAAGATACACTTACAGTATTTTTTCTTTATTTTCTTATATGTCAACAAACAGATTCTACACCCAACTGTGATTATTTGAACTTATTCAAACAGCCTTTGGTTGAAAGAGGCAGCCTTACCTCGGAGGATCAAGAACCGCAGGTCTTATCCTGGTCGAGGGCCATAGCCAAGTTTTCCCCTAACATTATTCAACTGTGTTTGATTTTGAACTATTCACTGAAATCAGCTGGCAATTTTATGAAAGAAAACATATAGTTTTTTGATATTTAGTGGTGATATTCAGCAAGTCTTTCTGAGCTGCAGAATATAAAATTTGTATCAGAGTCATGCTGAATGCGCTGCTCTGTATTCACAAACATATAACTTGTGTTCAAAGGGCACGATAGACTTTGATAAAATTATGACAGCACTTTTTTCTAAGAGGCATTTGCAAAAACTGAACCATGCCAACCTAAACACCACTATTCATTTGAATCTTTGAAACCGCTAGTCTATTACATCAGACATTCTCTCATGCCCAGGTGACAAATAATGTGGCACTGTTGGATTCAAGTGTCTGATGCAGCTAAATTAAGTTTTAGTAATCATTATTTACCCCCTTTTCCTACTGTAGGATGTCCAAAATCTTTAGAAAAATCATTTCTAAAAAAATGGATTAATCGTAATAATAAATAGAGGGGTGCATCTTCACTAGCCATACATTTCAGCAGCCAACGATTCGATTCACAATGATGCATCTTGATGCATTATAATGTATCACATCCTAAAAAAATTATATAACGGCACAGGGCTTCTTTTTCATCGTTTATAAAATCAGTCAGAAAAACATGAAATCAGATATCATCTGTGTGGTCCTACATGAACAGACTTCTTTTGCATATTTTAAATAAGAAAAGCTTTTCTTGTTGTTTTCCACATTAAAGATGTTTACATTTGACTTTTTGTTTCTGTTGTCTTCAATTTAGGCTTAACATGAACTGGCCTCAAAGGTAAATTTAAAGGATCAATGTAAACAATGTTTAAGCTTGTGTTCTTCCTTTTGTTGTTGCAGTGGACGACAGCGCCATCCTAGACTGCCAGTTTAGTGACTTCTACCACACACCGCCACAAGGATTTGAGAAGATCCTCTTTGAACAACAAATCTTCTAAAGGAGCACTTCAGCCTCGAGCCCACTTTACCTCCTGTGTATCTCATAGCAAACTCCCCGGCACTACAGTTTGACCTTAATTGAATGTTCACGCTTTATGTGGCTTTTTCTTTGTTTCCCCTGATTACGCTTGTCTCTACTACTGCTCCGGATTTATGTTTGAGTAACTTTGAAGAAGTACAGGATTTATGATAATCGGTCAGCTGTGATTGGCTGCTTGAGTCTAAGCTGATGTGAAAATTCATCAATCAAAGCATTAGCCTGTGTCAACCCTGATCACACTGTGTATGAACTGAAACATGTTCAGCTGCTGCTTACATCCTCTGAGTTTATAGATGCCAGAATCAGAAGCCATGTTTGATTGACGTTGCCTTATAGTCATGTTTTCCCCTAAATACCAAACTGACATTGCAGCATGCACTCTGTATTTATATGTATTTATTTGAATCACAGATCAAAGTGATAGGTTTCATTAGTTTGACAGATTATGTAAATATTTTGACCATCAAGAGTTTGTGAACTTGTTGAGGTACAGCTACCAGTACTGACTCATCAAATTTGTAACATTTAAATGTTGGCTGCCTTCTTTATGTAAGAATATAGTTCAAAGTGGAGACATTGCACCATTATTTCAATTTGAGTTGCCCCAAAAAACATGGGTTTAAAAAACTAACTGCATTTTTAAACAGCGCACATTCCAGTGCCTTTAGGTTGACTTTCTCTGAGGTATGCTGAGGTGACAGTGCTAATCAAATCTATAAACAGCCCTTTACTGTCTCCCCACACACAATGGCCTCGTCCTGAAATGTTTTTAATGGACTATTTGTTCTAAATATCTGAATATTCCCAGAGTCCGGTGCTGGCCGTCCCTAAGTAGAGATATGTGGTTTGAAAATGTCAATCTGTCGTGTTGTATTGGCATTGCATATTCTTTGCTGAAGTGTGACGGTTATATATTTCAAATGCTTGTATTTGTTTGCACTTTTGATGCTATACTGTATAAGCAAATCCAAATATTGTTGATTCAATAAAATTGTGTCTGGAAGCAACATTTATCGAATCCTGGTGGTGTCTTTAGTTATAGTTAAATTGCGGATAATTTTCACAATATCAATAATCATCTCAGTATAATTTTGACCCACAAACATGCCAGCCAAACCACCTAACCCAACCAGCCAGTCAATCTACCAGCCTGGCAACCTACCTGCCAGCCAGCCAGCCAACCTACTCAATTAAACCAACCAACCTACCTGCCAGCCAGCGAGCCAACCTACCTACCAGCCAGTTCGTCAATTAACAGGCCTGGCAACCCACCGACCGACCAACCCAGTGATTTTCAACCTTTTTTTAGCCGCGGCACATTTTTTACATTTGCTAAATTCTGGGGCACACCACCAACCAAAATGACACAAAATGACACTATATGGCCTAACACAGTACATGTATCTAGTGGCAGAAACTTGGACTATGGGCAGAGAAGGTCTCTGGTTCGTCTCTGGTTCGACTCCACGGAGAGACAACAAAAAGACGAACCTGGATTGATCTGCCCAAAAATCCAAGAGGCTCCCTACCCTGTCAAGTGCCCCTGAGCAAGGCACCTTACTCCCCCAACATCTGCTCCCCGAGCGCCGTACATGGTCGCTCACTGCTCTGTGTGTCCTGCACACAGATGGGTCAAAAGCAGAAGTTAAATTGCCCTACCTGCATGACTGTGCCTTTGCATGTTTGTGCATGCGTTTGGGACAATAAATGGATCTTAACAATTTTTAGTTAGTAATATATTTTATAAATGTATTAAAAAGCACTATTTTAAATTATTTCAGCCCTTTATCACTCTGATCTTTTAATGAGCACAAATTGAATCAGATTTATGAAACAATCTTTGATTTAACTAAACGTTATTTAATAGTGACATATTATGCCCATTTTATCACAGTTAATATGGTTTCTTGGAGTCTTAATGAATTGGTAAAAATACCACAAGGATCATTTAGAACAGCACCTTTCTAAAACAGCCCTCCTCAGAGTGACCTGTTTTGAGTGCCAATAGTTACTCCAGCCGTTTACCCGCACATCATTGAATCTCTTCACTTTGACATTCAGAGCAATGGGCAGAAATCACATCGCGTCAACACCCACCGTGGGCCTTCGCGATGCTTCGTTTTAATTAAACAGTCGGATTCCCCTGTACTGGTCCGCACCAGTCGCCGGGAACACACCGGACGCGGAAGCGACGCCAAAGCGTGGCGTAAGCGCAACGTCAAGCCTCTGGCCATACCTCTGGCTCCCATCCACTCCCATGTTAAACCGCTGCGCTGAACACACCGCGCACCACCGACGGACACCGTCCCGCGCTCCAAGAGAAAGAACGCCCCCGTACCAGTGACGCCGTGAGGCGCCGCGGACGAGGACCTCCCGCCCGAGGCGTGCAGTACACCGAGCCTCCGCTGGCGTGGAGAGGAAGGCGACACTGCACACTAGTGTGCCGCGGCACACTGGTTGAAAATCACTGGACCAACCAACCAACCCACCCACCCAACCACCTAACCTAACCAGCCAGCCAGCCAACATACCAGCCAGTTAGTCTATTAACCAGCCTGGCAACCCACCTAACCTAACCAGCCAACCAACCAACCTACTCAATTAACCCAACCAACCTACCAGCAAGTCAACCAACCAGCCTGGCAACTTACCGACCAACTATCCAATTAACAAATTCCCCAAAATCTCCCTGAATGTGGCTTGAACTGCTCATGAACCTTTTGTCGTGTCATCTTCCCACTCAGACCAAAGCAGGAAAAAATATGAGAGCTTGGAGTTTATTTATTTAGGTCAGGCCCAGTGTTGCACATCATAAGGAACAGTTTTGAATTCCAAAGAAGTCCTGCACACCCCATGCTTGAACCTTTTATCTTATCGTCTTCCAACTGGTATACATGTACATGTATATTGTTTAGGGCCGAAGTAGGTGCAGTATCGATTTGAAAATGCGATAAGTTACATATATAATATGCAATATTATAACAGAGATGATTAGTCAATAGCAATATAAAAAATGATTCAATATATAACAGTAGGTTGCTTGGGGGAGCACAGTGAAGGGGGGCATAACACACAAATGATCTAACAAATGTTTTCAACAGGGCAAAACAACATCCATTTACTCAGGAGTAAGAATCTAACTTTAAAGTCCCTAACAATGTGATATTTATCGCGATGATTATCAATATCGGCCGATATGAGCATCGTCCAGCGCTGTCATCGTCACATGCAGCTTCCACGTTTGAGGCTTCTCAGCCGGTGGAGGGAGGTAATATCGTGGGTGAATTTATTATTACTGCGTCGGGGAAGCTGTGGAAACCAGGGCAGCCTGTGTAGGAGGTTTGCATTGACTCCTCCCCTCCCCCTGCGATCTGCGCCTCCTCCTCCTCCTTTCCAGCAGCAGCAGCAGCAGGAGCACAGGAGCTGCCGAGCCTCGTCTTTCACTGAGGAGATCCCGACAGCCAGAGCACTAGCTAAACCTCCTCGTACAGCCATGGCAGAAAACGCCGGCTTGGATAACCACCGCATCAAGAGCTTTAAAAACAAGGGACGCGATGTCGAGGTGAGCTGACATGTTGGACGCGTGTGCTGGTGACGAGAGTTGTTTGTGCAGAAAGCGACAGACTGTGGGCCTCGTTGTGTGGAGCCCGGCTGCAGCTGCCTGTCCGCTAGCTAGCTAACCAGCTAGCTAACCAGCTAACAAGCTAACGTTAGGAGTTCGCCAACCGATGTGCTTAATGGCCTGTCTGGCTATCGGTGATTCAAGCGGTCGTGTTCGTAGATGTGAGGTCAACACTAGTGACATGTTAACCGTCGCTAGTTGGTGTCAGTTGGGTGAGCTGCATCACAGTGGTCTTGTCTGAAATGTGAGAGATAAGGGGCAGGTTGTGGAGCTGTCACTGGAAGCTAACTAGCTAGTTGGATGGACGCCGGTTACAGGCGAGGCTGGGCCCTGGCCGGTACCCTAATCCTGACATGTACTGTGTCTCCACACCAAGGGACCTGTAGGTAGCAACAAGGCTACCTGGCGAGCGCTACGCACACTGGTTGTTAGTGGTGAAAACGTCGGATTGTGTTGAAAGTCGAGCTCCACGGCTGCTCCACATCCACCTTAGCCAAACATTGCCCCTCCTTGCTAGCTTGCTAACGTTGACAAGCAAACAGCTAGCATGTATTGCCAGGTGAGGCAGCGACAGCGAGCCGCTAACTGAGCCACTAAACCGTTAGCTGTTGCCATCACCTGGGCTTTGATGTGACAAACATAAACTATCACTATTTAAATGCCTTTGATTCCAATATGGCTGTTTGGTTAGACTTCATTGAGAGATGGTTGTTTTACATGGATTTAGTTACATTTACCTTGAAGTATTATTAGATATATCTTTACCTAACTTTTTCATGTTAGCTCTCAAAATCTGTAATTGTCAACCTTAGACATATTTTCCAAACATAGTGTTGTAATCATGACAATGTTAAAGATACCTGTTGTTACCTATTCTAGAAAGTACCACTTGTATAACATATATCCAACTAATGCATATACAGCCTGACACTGAGTATTGCAACATTATTATATTGCAACATTAATAGTTGTTATCAACAACTATTAGGAAGTGTAATTCTTAATCTCAGTTACAACATGTGTCTGTAACGCTCACTGCAATGAAGAGTGAACAGTCATTAAAGGGATGGCTCTGCCCAAAATGAAAATGTACTCATTATCTCCTCACTACTGTGCCGATGGAGGGGTGGGGGAAGTGTTCAGGTCCACAAAACACTGTTGGAGTTTCAGGGGTAAACAGCGTTGCAGCCAAATCCAATTCAAGTTAATAGTGACAGATTCTTCAAACCCCCAAAAATAACAAGGGAAAACCTTAAATGCCTCCACAGTACTCCTGTGATGTCATCCAAGTGACCGTAAGCACTGACGTTCAAATTCTACAAGAAACGGCCTCATTTGTATCATGTTTTTAGCCTAAATCTCCTCTGTTGTCCTCCTCTGGATAATAGTGAACATTAGGCTAAAAACATGGTGTTCTTGACCTCATTTCGGGTGAACTATCCTGTGGAAGACTGTTAAGACGCATAGAATAACGGGAAATAAAGGTGTAAGTAACGCATATCTAGACTTGTTTAGATTATAAAATAAATGCTATATTATACGGCAACTCTTTTGGTCTACCTGCCAAGACACACACTCTGATGATCTTTTTGTAATTCCGAGATAATCTTCCAACAAAGGTGTGTCTGAAAACAGACCCTCAACATTCACACGGTTGCTGGATGCAGTTCCACCATGAATTGCCTCAAAGCACAGATCGATGACCCATAGATGGTTGTTTTGAAACTTAGTCAGTGGGACAAGCACATGGCTACTATCATCGACAGACTTTGCTCAGTACATTCCTGATGCTATTTCAAGCATCCTACATGTCTGACCTGGCTCCTCTTACGACGCCCCTGTATGAATTTGGAGTCTTCATAAAGGGATGACTCAGACCAAAGCAGGAACAAATATGAGAGTTTGGGGTTTATTTATTTGGGTCAGGCACAGTTACGCACATCATAGGGAACAGTTTTTAATTCCAAAGAAGTCTTGAACACCCCATGTTGTTAAAGCTAAGATCCTCTTGCTTTCCTGTGTATCGTATAGAATGTAGATGTTGTTAATGTTGTACAAGTGTTAATTAGCCTTGTTTGCTCTCATCAGGTTTTCTATTCTTTAGTGTCTACTGTTGTGCTTTTATTGGTTTAAGCAATTTTATCAGTGTTGTTGAAGTATATTCATCATAACTTTATTTAGGTTCTTATTTAAAGTGTATTAACCAGCAGCATTAGGCAAATTAAGCAAACCAGAGTGTATTGAATTCAATGATTTCCCTTTTTATCAGACTTCAATGTTGTGCTGCCTGTTAAGGGTCATAAAGTGTTTAGGTCAATACAGTGGCATTGTTGTTCTCGTTGTGGTCGGGAGCCACCACTCTGCTCTGCAGCCTCCTGAGTTATGACTGTCCCAGATTACGCAAGAGGCTATTTAGGAAGGCAACTTGAACCTCTTGAAACAGTCACAAGATGTTAGACCATCTCAAACTGTTCGGTATGAGCTGGAAAACCAGCAGACACACAAATACAGAGATTAGTTGAGATGTCTTTACTCACTTGTGCTGTTTTTCAGTTTGGTCATGGAACTGACTCTTCCTGTTAAATATGTTGGTGGTTTCAATGTCATGTACTTGCCGAGAACTGATAAGGTTTAGGAGTTTTTTTATGGGGATAAGTTCATGAAAATCAGTAGTTTAGAAGTAAAGCCTGTAATAAAATTGAAACAATTTATTCTGAAAGCTCTTTTGGGGTGATTTGCCTTTTAGGCCATTCTGTTATCAATGGAAAAAAATTCATGTTTTTCCTCAAAAATGTTTTATCAAATAAAGGGTTTTTAATTTCCTGTTTTTGTGTTTCAGACTATGAGAAGACATCGAAATGAGGTGACAGTGGAGTTGAGAAAGGTGAGAAGATCCACCATCTGTCCACACATACATTCACCAAGCATTCATGCTTAATCTTTTTGGTTTTAAATGCATTTCTTCTGCTATCTTCATGCACTATGTCCATGCCAGAATGTGACTTCATCTTATATTTCGTCATTGGTTTTCCTTGATCATATAAAATGCAGTGAATGAGATTTGCTTCCTAAATCAGATCTTCATGATACACTGTCTGTGCTGTTATTTGCCAAGGATCAGATTGGATTCATGGGTCCACATCATTAACCCATCTGCATGGGTGTCTGTTGCATGTTTTGATGCTTATCTGAAGAAATTGGATGCATTCACTCTTACCTCTCAGGTTTAATATTGATTCTGAGATGTGTTCAGTAATCTGTAAATATGAACTCAAAAAGTGCTGAAAGTCAAAAGAAGCAGGAACTCAACTTCAGCATGTGCTTTTATACTTCATATAGGATTCTCTGACCTCACTATGAGGGGACACTTTGACAGTGACCAATTTATTTTGTTGTTACAATTGTGACAAAAACTCACTAGGAAAAATAAGCTAGAAATTGTAGATGTGGCACAGTGAGTCATCAACTTGAAGCAGATCCTCAAGAAGCACTTAGATTATTGGAGTAAGTTGCGCTGTCTTCAGACCTGGAAAAAATATAAAGGGAAAAGTCAAGAAGATAAATGTTTAATACAGTTGACTTGTAATATTTCCAAAATGTTGCTTAAGTCCCGGCATGCGCCATGTAAACTAAGAAGGGGGTATATTGTGCCTTATTCACCTATACATTCTTAAGAATTTCCTTAAATTTGTAAGAGAACTCTGTGAGATTCATGACATGTTCTAAAACTCCAGTTTGCATTTGTTTTCTTATATTGACAAATGCTATGTGAATCACACATTCAGTGAAAACTGTATCGGGAGAAAGTCGCATATTTTTAAAGTTAAAAAACTTATCACATCTCAGATCTGAAAAGAAAATGTATATTCGGGTCTAGGTCCCGTGTGGTGCGGTGGCGTCTCCTGAGCCATCTCTCGTCTTGTTTCAGAAATAGACCTGGTTTTCAGGCTACAATTGGACGGAACATTTTAATTATAACCCGTAGAAGTAAAACTATGGAACCTGTGACACATTTATTATGTAAACACCCGTGTGTATATTCATGTGGTCAAAAAGTTTCGTCTATTGCCGTACAGATCAAATATTCTGTGTCTGTGTGTTTCTCCTCGAAATATTTTATATCCCTTTATGACCACTTTAAGTGCTTTACAGTACATTGTAAAAGGTTATTATAGAATTAAAAGTAAGAAAACACAATAACTGATTCATTTACCCAAACATTTCATGTGTGTGAGTACTCTTTCTTTTGTATATAGATTATGTTCTTACATAAGAACAAATCCCAGATAAGAAAACATTAGTGAAAAGTAGGTTTTAAGAAGACATTTCTTCATAAGAGCTGTTGGTGAATGTCAATAAGCTGTGTAGACGACACCTGATAAGGTTCCATAAATATAGAGCTAACACAGCTCATATAATTCATCCACAGTACTTATAATTTACTACAAATATCCAGATTAAGAAGTAGTAAATTACTATTCCCTGATGGAATAGGAAATGCCGGTCAATTGTGTGTTGGACAAACTGCTAGTAATTGAAATCGGCCTTTGTCAAGTTATTGTTCTGTAAAATTTGTTTTTCACAGCTCAGCATGGTTCAAAATCAACACTGACATCATTCTTGCCAACTAACATTTAGATGACTGACCAGATTCACATGTAGACACCTGACTTGGCGTCAGGGCCAACTGAACTGGTCACTGTAATGTACAAAACTCCTGTCACACTCTGTTCAAAATCTGTTAATGGTAATAAACGAGCATGTAGAGCAACCCGGCCATCAGCAGACGTTTGGAGAGCAGTGTCAGAGGGTATAAAAAAAAGAGTGTCACTGCTGCGGCGTGCTGAGGGGGTCTAGCACATTCCATACAGCTGGATCAGAGCTGCAAGAAGCACTGCACTAGCTGATTAGTCATCGGTGACGCAGTTTGGTGCACAGGAATGTAGGGCAAGGGAATCTCCTCCTATCACTGACTCACGTTGCCCTGTAAATTGATGGGACGTGTGGGTCTTTCTGCCCACACATTACGGGGGGAGGGGGTTGCACAGTGTGGGAAGGTTCCATGTCCTGGAGAAGAGGAGTGTGTGTTTGCTTTGTTGAGCATCCTGCAGCCACATCTCTCAGACTCAGTCCCCTAGAATGGGATTTATCATATGTAGGCGTCACTCCAGAAAGTTAAAGTTCCTAAAAGAGAAATTGTTTTTGATGCATGCCTGGATTCATGAATGCATTAATTAATGCTTTCATCTCCTTTTTTTTCTTTCTCTTCCCGTTGTCAGAACAAACGAGACGAACATCTACTGAAAAAGAGAAACGTCCCGCTGGAGGAGGGTCTGGAGGACTCTGATGCCGACTCAGACTTCAAAGGAGTAAGTGTGGTGTGTTGTTGTGAGACTGGACTGTGTGGATTACTGATCACAAGGGTTAAAATTAAATGGGCAGTGTATTAAGAAGTGGGTTTAGATTTTCACATTATAGGTCTTTGCTGTGGCAACTGAACTAAGCCTTCTGTTGTGCTGCTTGTTTTGCATGTAAAGTAATTTTCTTACAGATTAAACCAATTTAGAACCAACTCAGAAACATGAGTGAATGAGTAATGCTGATGTCATGTGTGTCTACAGTCACAGCTCTTAATGCTGTTCTTGTTGATGAAGATGGGATTGGTTTTTAAATGAGGAAATGCTAAAACACCTTATTTTTCTTTGCAGCAAAATGTTACACTTGATGCCATTTTACAGGTAAGAGTTCACGTCTTTCAAGCTGTCCCCTCCACTGTACTGTGCAAAGGCTATAGGCTCTAAAACTAAAGTGCGGATGCTTAAAAACGAATACCACAAATAGTTATTTATCAGTTAACGTCATACAAAAAAAATTATATCAAATCAGTATTTGCTGTTACACAAGCTTTTCCTTTTTAAAACATAACTGATTCTACTTGATACGTGTGCACAGTTTTCACAAACATCTTAGAAGGTTTTCTGTTGAGTTAGGCTCCCGTATAACATCTCGGGTGATCTCCCTCTCTTCATGTGATCCCATACTGAGTCCCTGATGTTAAAATCAGGGGTCTGTGGGGGTCAGGTCATATTTTTATTGATGTAGATAGTTCTTTATGATTCTGGTTGAATATATGGGGGCATTGTCATGCTGAAGAATACCTTTTAGACCAATCAGATGCTCCCTGATAGTCCTCCATTAAGGATATGAATGTAAACAAGTGCCTTAAATCTTTGCGGAATACCGCGTGTCAGCTTTTTCCAAATGTACCAGCAGTATCTTCTTAATCGTTGGTTATTTATTATATTCAAACATTTATTATGACCTTAATTTTCTCTCTCTCTCTATAGAATGCCATCAGTGATAATGCAGTCATACAGCTCAGTGCTGTACAGGCAGCTAGGTGAGTGACATAATACACAGAGACAGCAGCTATTTTTTACATACACAGTACTTGAATTTTTCCCCCTCTCTTCTTCTTTTTGTCAGAAAACTGCTCTCGAGTGACAGGAACCCTCCCATCGACGACTTGATAAAGTCTGGCATCCTGCCCATTTTAGTCAAATGCCTGGAGAGGGACGACAAGTAAGTCTGCTTCCAGTTGGTTTTTGCCACTATGCTGCTCCACAGAGTCTTTAGTGCATTTGATGCTTTGTGTGTGTGTGTGCGTGTTTGTTAGTCCTACTGTGTCCACACGTGAGAGTGTGTGGAGGCATGCAGGGCAGTTGGCTGTTCCTCTCAGTCCAGGCCAAGCCAAATATAACAGCATTCCTGTCTCGTGGAGTTCCCCAATTCCCAGGACCTTGTGTTCATCAAGGGAGGGGTGTGGGGTGGTGGTGAATAGATGCAGTTGAAAAACATTTAAGGAAGAAGTTGTGAGGATTTTACCATGACGACCCACAACAGATGGCATCATGTGGAACACAAGCTTATGTCGGACAATTGTTATTTTAGAGTTTGTGCGTAAAGCGGCAGTGCAGTTTAATCCATGTTCATCCATCAAGAGAAAATAATTGTCTACTAAATTGCTATAGTAGCGTGACAGACGGCCAAGTCAGCTCAGTTTGACATAATGAGGCACAGAATCACAATGAAATGTACAGCATGAACACCAGAGCCACTTGACACGTACAATAACTGACTGAATATATTCCCTGAGCTCCTCATACTAATTCTGTAAATTCTTGATCGCAGAGATGATAAAACCACTCACATGCAACTACCCTATCTGGTTGTATCCCATCGAGCACCACAACCTGTTTCACTGATGGAATATTCAGTGGGTTAGACAGACTCCCCACCCTTTGCCATGATGTGCTAGCATTTGGCTGGTGGGTGGTGTGAAGACCACTTGCCACTGTGTGATTTTGTAATATTTTCTGTTTCATTTCACTTCAATAATATAATAAATTTGAGCACAGCCCCAGTTTGTATTCCAGACCACTGATCCGGTGTCAGATGTACTATCCACCGTACAGACTGTTTGACCAGGATTTCAGAGATTGTGAAAGTTATTATTAATCTCTTTTTAAAGAAACCAGTTACTGAAAAACTCATGAGCTGCAAGCCTTTGATTAAAATAGGTTTGAGGTACTTTTCTCTAAAAGGCCATTTTAGCACTGAAAGCTGGAGTCTATTGGGTGTTTAGGGCATGAATCCGCCTGGGAAAACATGTAATCTCTGCGGGTTATTACGGAAATATGCACTACAGTGTTTATCATTATTTAATCTCCATTTAACATCAAAACAAGGTTTCTCTATGTCTTTATCTTTCTTTTTGGTCTTTGCCCTGCAGCCCCTCTCTTCAGTTTGAAGCAGCCTGGGCTCTGACCAACATTGCGTCTGGGACTTCAGCACAGACTCAGGCTGTGGTTAAATCCAGTAAGTTGACCCCACATTCTGTCGAGCCCAGTGTTAGCCCTCCAGTCTGTGTTTGTGCACCGTCTGCAATATGCCAAGATAGCATATTTATTTGTTTTTTTTTCTCTCTCTGAGGCACATTAATTTTTTAAGATAATTGGGTTGTCTCAAAGTAAGAATCCTGTTATCTAATAAAAACATGACTGGAGAGTGGGAATCACGATTAGTCATCATATGATAAACTGGCTGTTACAAAGACTAGGGATTGTACTCTTACATTTAAGTAGATGTAAGAAGTTTAACTCTTTAGCTAATGTGATGCTTACTTCATTTTATTTTAGTCACATTTGTTTAAATTTCATGATTTATTTTATCAAGAGTGAATCTCAGTCAGTGAAGGATATGTTTTATTGATTAATTGACTCGTTATATATTTTTGTATTTTGGATGAGGCTAAAGAACGTATCTCTGGAGTTGCACTCAGTCCCCTTGGGCAGATTTTTGATATGTTGATGTGTGTGTTTCCAGATGCAGTGCCCCTTTTCCTGCGACTGCTACACTCCCCCCACCAAAACGTTTGTGAACAGGCTGTATGGGCTTTAGGAAACATCATAGGTAAGTGTAGTCTGACAGAAGAGAGCTTGATTGTGTATATATGGTGTGGAAGTATCTCTGCAGTGCTGACCTCCTGGCCGTTACTTACTCAGGTGATGGCCCACAGTGCAGGGACTTTGTAATCTCCCTTGGAGTGGTCAAGCCCCTGCTTTCTTTCATCAACCCATCAATCCCCATTACCTTCCTCCGCAATGTAACCTGGGTCATCGTTAACCTCTGCCGCAACAAGGATCCACCACCACCCATGGAGACCGTGCAGGAGGTGAGTGTGTGTTTGTGCAGGCCGTCTTGTGCCAGACAGATGGGTGTGCTGATTTGCAGTTGACTGTGTCACTGCCGGCTGAGTCACAGAGATTTTCAGTAGCCAAATCAGCCTCATGTCCCAGAGGACTTTGTAATATAAATCTCTGCTGGCGGCATTTAAAGTCTGGTTTTAACAGCTATTGGTCTTTGTGATATTTTTTTTTGGTTTTGTTATTTCACTCTGCCCTGATTTTGCCTTAATCTGATCCGTCTATTCCACTGCCTACATCCAGCCCACTCAACCACCTACTTTTCTTTCCCCACAGATTTTGCCTGCTCTCAGTGTGCTAATATATCACGACGATATAAATGTAAGTATCTGAGTATGGTATGATTTCTCCATTCATTAACATTGGCTAATTATATGACGTATGATACATTGTCTGTGTTTAGATCCTCGTAGACACAGTGTGGGCTTTGTCCTATCTGACGGACGGGGGCAACGAGCAGATCCAGATGGTCATTGATTCTGGAGTCGTTCCATATCTTGTCCCTCTCCTCAGCCACCAGGAGGTGAAAGTCCAGGTGAGGCTTTGTTTAATCAAGCAAATTAATTAGATCTGCCTTGTGCCTCCGGTGAGTTAAATTTGTTTTATTTCCTCCTCCCTGAATTAACATGTTTTTTCTCTTTGGTTTAAATCTGCAGACGGCAGCTCTGAGGGCAGTGGGAAATATTGTAACGGGAACAGATGAGCAGACACAGGTTGTGCTCAACTGTGACGTCCTCTCACATTTCTCCAACCTGCTCACGCACCCGAAAGAGAAGATCAATAAGGTATACAAACCACAACTTCAAAATTCATGTTTTTGTTTTTATGAGATATAAGTGCAAACCGCACTGAAGTTCATGGCATTTACAAGAGCTGCCTGTTTTCACTGTCGGGAAGTATAATATATCAGAAGCTGATTGCTTGCTGCACCACATATATTAAGACATTTTTGCAATGGAGTGGATTACTTGTATCAGTTACTGAATTCAAATAAAATCTCGATGCAGTTTGTCTGGTCAGTTTCTCCCTTATGTGTGTGGGGGCAGCTGTGGCTCACAAACCAGGAAGTTTCCTTTAGGAAGACACTGAATCCCCATATTGATTCTGATAATTGAGCCTGCCGTGTGTGTCATGTGTGATATTTAATTTATATCCATACTACGATAATGCAGTTATATGGGAAATACTGGTTCAAGACTTGAGAATTAGAGATTTGACACCAAATCCAGAAATTACTTGTATATTGAAGAAACTGACGCGTGGAGGCTATAGTGCTTTTTTTGAATCTGTGATTTGTCTGTTCGCAGGAGGCAGTCTGGTTCCTGTCCAACATCACAGCTGGGAACCAGCAGCAGGTCCAAGCTGTGATCGACGCAGGATTGATTCCTATGATCATTCACCAACTGGCTAAGGTTTGTTTGTGGTGGAAGAGCATAAAAGTAATTCTTTAATGTTTAGTATTCTCAATAGATGGTACCAGAAAATAATAAAGTTGGTATTGATTTTTTTTGTTTTTGTGGTTTCACTTTCACTTTCTTCGCATTGACACATTCCATGTTTTGCAGCCAGCGACACAATGCAACTGCTGATAAATGAAATGGCTGCAGACTGAGTGTAGATATTCTGTGTGCCTGGGCATCATGCTGCTGTAGAAAACTCTGCTACGTGCACATTTAGTGACAGCCTGTCTCTCTACAGGGTGACTTTGGCACTCAGAAAGAGGCAGCGTGGGCCATCAGCAACCTCACCATCAGTGGGAGGAAAGACCAGGTGAGCTACTGTCAGAATCTGCTGTTTGAATACGTTTGCTGACATGAGAAATGTGTTTTTTTGTAATCAAAACAGGTGTTTTTTATTTAAATTGCAGAACTTATACCCAGTATTTTAGTCTTTTAAATTCTGAAATTCCAAAAAAAAATGATGATTCCACTATTTCAAGTTTGTAACCATGTACCTGTGTTGTAATCAAGTGTGGATGTGTATGTGTGGGTTTGTGTAGGTGGAGTTCCTGGTGGAGCAGAATGTCATCCCTCCGTTCTGTAGCCTGCTGTCGGTGAAGGACTCGCAGGTGGTCCAGGTCGTCCTGGACGGCCTCAAGAACATCCTCATCATGGCAGGAGACGAAGCCAGCACCATCGCTGAGATCATCGAGGAGTGTGGAGGTCTGTCCCGAGCATTACGTTTCAACAAGTCCACTTCATTTCACTTCCTCCTCTTCCAATTTCCAGTTCTGTTATTTTTCCAGGACTAGAACATGAAGATAATTGGGCTATAATTACTTCTTCTTGTTTGAAATTTGAGTGTAACAATTGGACTGTGATTTAAACAAGGGGGTGTGTTTGTTTTGTTTTTCACAGGTTTGGAGAAGATAGAGAATCTTCAGCAGCACGAGAACGAGGATATCTACAAACTAGCCTTTGAGATTATTGATCAGTACTTTTCAGGAGATGATGTGAGTTCTCAAATAGTGATTTTACACCTCAACATTCTCATTTATTTTTCTTTCATATTCATCATCTTACTCTGCCGTGATTCGTCTGTCCATTTCAGATCGATGAAGATTCCAGCTTGATCCCTGAAACCACTCAAGGAGGAACCTTCAACTTTGACCCAGCTTCCAACATGCAAACAAAGGAGTTTAATTTCTAAAAGCCAGGATGTTTGGTTCTACCAGCTGCACGGGTACTCTGTAATCACCCCAGACGTTCATCCATCTCTCCTCCAACCTGGCAACCTGGTACCGAAGGATTTACTTAGGATAACTTCAACATGGAAACGCACCACTGAAGGATTTACCCACCTCTGCACTGCGGGGTGTTTTTTCTTTTATCTTTAAAATGGTCATCCCTCACAGATCACGGCATCCATCATCGGAGTCCTGGTCACTCGACAGGCACCGTCACCATCTGACAACCTGCATCAGGAGGATTGTTAGGATTCTCTGCCAGTGCTTCTAAATATCACACAAAAATAAAAGCAGAAGGAATGAAAAGCCTTCAGGGCAAGATTTAAATTGCCAAATGTCTAGTCCTCACATAGACAAAAACACAAGCACATTTACACACACACACTTTTGGACACCTAGAATCAGTGTGCATACTTCTGTTAGAAGCCATCATATCACTTAAGGGGAAGAAATACTGCTGTTTGTTTGTGGTTTATTTTTTGTGCTTTCCCTCCCCTGGATTGTCCTCTGGTGTTATTTCACCCACGTGCACGCACACTAATATTCAAGTACACACATCAACACACTTAGTCACACTGATACCTGAAGGCCGGGCACCCCAACAACCCTCTCTCCCCCAGTTTAAAGAGTTAATCCCAGAGTTAAGCCATGATTATCCATGGACCCCCCCTGCCCTCCCAGGAGCGTCCTGGAGCAGGTGGAGGGGCGAAAGGGCTCTAAGGCAAAACAAGGACTCTGTGGCAAACAGACTGACGGGACTTCTTACTCGATGGCGTCACTTTTTTTTTATGTGACCTGTTGAATAAACAAACTCATTGTTTGTTTTAAAAAAATTCATCAAAAATGTGAAGAAAATGCCATAATACTTTTCATTTTTTCCAATACACACAACGATAAGACCTGCTAATTGCCTGCTCCGGATTCAGCAGAGCAACACTATTTTTGTTCCTGTTTTTTTTTAGGGGGGATGTGAATACCTATCATGGGGGAAGCACCTTTTTAGATGAAGGCGCAGAGACTTGAGAGAAAAGAAACATGTCAGCTGTAGCGTTTATCTCCCCCACAGGACATCTATTTCTGCAGCATGAGCTTGGTCACGTCCTTTGACCCGGTGAACTGTGTGCTCTGGCCTCCCCTGTAATGTGAAACTCAGAAGGGGGGTTTAACATGAAAAGAAGAAAAGGAAAAAAAGAAACGTCGTTCTAAAATCGATCCGAATTGTTGATCTGACCTTAAGCTTATTTTTTATTTTTATTTTTATTCTCTTCAAAGAAATATTTTAGTTTCATGTTTCAGCTTCTACTGGTTGAGTCTGTGTAGCTTCCATATGTCAGTTTTTTGCATTTTACTTTTCTTCAGTCTTATGCACACGTCTGAGAGGCATATTGATGTCTGCCTGCAGAGAGGGACCTACACTCACTGAAAAACCTGCATAAGGAGTACAGGTCCTGTCATTTATAATACCTAACTACTTTTCAAGGAAGAGGTCACATGTCATCACTCAATTTGAATAACTGTACAAAAATGTGACTTGTATCTCTCCTTGCCGTCTAATGAATATATGAATATATTTACATAAAGCCTGTACAAAGCTGCTGCAGCTGACAGTCGTTGGATGGACGATAACTTTACTGTCAACGATGGCTGGGGAGGATTTTTGTTTTTGTTTTGTTGAAGCAATATTTCTTTTGTTTCATTGTTTTTATTTTTGACTTGCATATGTATTGTGATGACATGCTGATTAATTGGATCAGAGCTGTGTTTTTCTCCTCATGGCGGTGACGGGCCGTTTAAAAATGTACCGTCCCATGTCCCAGTCAGTGCGCAGGTTCGGGTTTGAGGGGGTCGAACTCCTCAACCGACCCTCGCCCTGGTCTCGAAGACTTTCTGATCCTCTGGATGGCTGCTAACTACTGAGAGGGGGTCAGAGTAGGGGGTGGGGGGTGTCACACTGGGGTTTAAAATATTATGTGGGGTTGTTCTGAGCAGCCCAGGCTTGTTTTTGGGACTAGCTGTTTATTACTGAACAAAACTATAGAGAGGGTGTACAGTCATGAACTAGCAGAATAGACCGAGCCACTTTAAAGATTTACAATTTCGTTGCCTTGTATCCGAATTAGATACAAGCTTATGTTTGTTGCAAGATTTTTACTTGCTAATGAAAAGTTGTTTTAAATAAAATAATAGGAGAAGAGCAACAGACAGCGTTTTGGCCTCTGATTGTTTATATCTTTTTATAAATTTTAGATTGAATTCTTCTCTTTAAGGTGGCTCATTGATGCTTTCAACTCTTGTGCATATTAAAGAAAATAATGAGTTGATAATCATTGTGCCTTTTGTTTTTCATTTCAACTAAAACTTCAGTTTTATTGAATAGAAAAAAAAAGATTCTTTGAGCAAGGTGAGAATGTGGGAGACGTGGCTACGGTAACATGTGGCCTCCGTGGCGTTGGAGTTTGCCATTGATGCTGCTCTCTTCTGTTGAGAGCGCTTCCCCTCCAGTCGTATTCATGGGACATTGTAACGCATAATTTCTCCCTCTCAACAACCCTCCCTCTTCTCAAACACAAAACGATTCATCACCACATTTCAGTCAGGGGATTTTTTGATATCATTGCCTCTCATCTCGCCCTCAGGACATGATCTGTGTTTCTGATCCTAACCAAAATAAACTTGATGTTTAGCCACTGGATCCTCCGTGCTTGCAAGTGTTGTAATTCACACACAGTAGCTGTTATTTTTTTAAGTTGCATGAGTGTGAAAGTGACAAACCTTTAACAGGATGGATTCCAGGGATTCGAGAGAAGGTTAGAGACCGTTTGGGCCGATTTCTGTCTCTCCCACAGTCCAAATGCATGCAAATTGGCATTAGGTTAATAAGAGACTACATATTAACAATATGTGTGAATGTGAGGGTGAATGGTTGTTTGTGTCTGTATGTTGGTTCTGTGACCCATCCAGGGTGCACACCACCTCCAACCCAATGTTAGCTGGGATCAGATCCAGCTCCCCCATTGACCCTCAAAGGATAAGTGGTATAGATTATGAATGGATGGATCCATACCTTTCCAACGATTGTTTCTTACTCCTACCATAGATTTTCTTTGTTCCTTACAGTAGAGGCATGTTGGCAACAGATAATGGGATGGTATCACTGGGTCATTATCTTTTAATGGACCTGGATTCTCCTCGTCGTTCGGGTGAGTGTTTGAATGAATGCCGAGTGTGAAAACCTTCACCCAGAAATATCAGACTCACGCTGGCATGTGTATTATCCCTGCTGAGTTTTGGGAAACAGTGAAGCCTTGGAATGGGATCACTGTGTATCAAGCACGTTTATTTTGTAAGTGGTATCCTTTTCTCTAGGTGAACTTGTGTTGTCGAACAAAGTGACTTAAGGGGGATGATTAACCTGGGGACTACTGACACTGAATTTGGCTTCCTGAGGGTTTGTGTAACCCAAAGTGGTTTTGGATCTAAATTAGATTCCACAGACCCCGTGTTTACTTTGTTGTAAATTGATTTCAATTTTCCAAAGTAAACGTGAACATAAGAAGTAAATAGAAATGGTCGAAATTTATGGAATCCCTCTTATTTTAATTAAATAACAGGTGGTCCAGTCTCGTAGGCCTCAAGACTCAGCCATAATGATGTAGTGGACCGTTACATTAGTACGACAGACCTGAAGTACAAAGCATAATGTCAATCACAAAGCAGATCATCGTGGCAGATCAGACATATGCAGTGTTTGTCATTTTAAACAAAATATAATGGCACATAAAAAAACATTTTGTCAGCATTTCCTTCCTATTTTAAGTTTTTTTTTATTAGCTGTTGTGTTTTGTCGTGATTTGTAATTCAGGGCCACCGCAAATTAGAAATAGAAAAAAAAGCTACACTTGGCAAGTACTTTTACTTGTTATAGTTTATGTATAATACACACATATATATAAGCTTATTTTAACTCAAGTAAAAAGGTTAATTCAGTAGTTTTATTTGTACTTTTTCTTAATTGAAAACAGGACTTCCTTCTTATAACATTAGACTGTCTCAAATAAAAATGATAATTAATATACAGGTAATGGACTGTACCATTAGACTTTCTATAATATAACAATAACTAATCTCCTATATGGAATGTACCAATATTTGAAGTAAAAGATCATCGCTTGCTCAGTCTAATCGAGCCAACATGAACACCGTTTGTAATCGGTTATTTGGGTCTGTTGTAATCACGTGACATTATTTTCCTCCCTCACTTCCGCATAGATCCGTAGCAGAGGAGCGGACTATGGCGGCCGCTGCGGAGCGGCCCTCCTCTAACCACCCGTTCACCTATCGCGACACCAGACCAGGACCTAACTAACTTCACTAACCAGCAGGTGAGTTCAACTGACCAGTTTGTTCGTGTTAGCGCTACCAGAAGCTGTCTAGCTCGGGCTAACTAGCTAACAGCTGCTAGAAGAACAACAACACGTTCGGTCAGACTCTCCTCTCGGATCGACTCCCTTCACTTCTCTGTTGTGTCAGTTTGCTGAACGATGCTTTTTAAACAATGAGCAGCTTCAGCCATCGATCGAAATGTTCACGTAGCAGCGAGCTGTGTTTAATCTGACTCACTACTCAGGTGCAGGAGGATTAATGCTAAGTAAAAACCTCCCTGACCTGGTTTCCCTCACTTTAAATCATCTGTGATATAATATAGGTAAATAAATGGGAGTTCATATCGTTTCATTGAGATACTTGTGTCCTCCTCTTTCCATGTCATGTATTTTTAATGTCCTGGTGTTTATCATGGTCCTCTCACCTCTCAGCCAATCACATGAGCCTTTAAATCCATTTATAATCTGAAAACAAATCTCACAGTGAATATATAAAGGAGCTGATTGGTCAATTCATTGGTCAGGAAATAACTGAGAAATATTATTTCTCAAGCTAATCAAATGTGATGATTTGAGGCCTTTTCTTAAACTAAATATTATTTGGATGATGGACTGTAGGTCAGACAAATCAGGGAATCTGAAGATGTCACCCTGGGCTGTGAAGAATCATATCCAGTGTTTTCCTGTAGTTTTAATAGATGAAATACAATATTAGTAAATCAAGGAAACAATCAGTAGACGAAGCAATAATGAAAGTAGTTGGATGACGACTCCCTCCTCAAAGTGCAAGTGAAAGCATCCAGACTTTTAATTTAACCAGACAAATTTGGCAGAAGATGCTCTTCAGATTTACACTGAATTTGTGTCTTGTTCAAACACTCCAGACAGTATAATCAATATAACAATAAAAAAACTTATACATCCACTCTGTTAGCAGCATTATAATTTACTTTCATTCATTAGTACTAGGCCATAGGAGTGGGTATTAAGTTATTTAAAACATTTAACTTGTGTTTTCCATTATTCATGTATTATTTATTGAGATATATGGTATATCTGTTTGCATCAGTAGTGATTGTGAAACCCAGTAATCAGACCCATTCATAAGAGAAAGTTGCAATTTACACACTGCTGAAATACACCATCTCAAGTAAAACTGTAAAATGTATGTCCTGTAGCAGTATCAATCTGTAACATTGCCATTTTCTCAAAGGTAATATCACAGGAAGTATTTACTATAGCTTTTTTAGTTTTTGATGCTGTAAAAACAAAATGTCCCTCCTCAATGTAATGAAATAGAATATAACGAAGCGTGAAATGGAAAAACAAAATATAAGGGTTTGTCTCATCACCTCTACCTGTGTATCCGCGTCTGCTTAGCCAATTAAAAAATCACGAGCATCTGCTCGGATATGTTGTCACAAAAAAGCACCAGAACACTGTCATTTACTTTAAGGGATTTTTCTGTGGTGAAAGGCCAGAGAAGGTTTAAGTTTGTACAAGGAGAGTCTTGTCTGTTCCACTGCTCAGCCATGGTCTTCGGAAAACTCTTTTGATATAAATAGTTTTTCCCTTTTTTTACATTTGATATCTTCTGCATGTCTACTATAGGCTAGTCAACCTCTAGATCTCTAAAATGATTTGGGAGCTGTCACAGAGTCTTAACTCCTAGTTAGGTTTATCCATAGACGTGTATATAGTTAATTACAAGGCTTGAGAAAAAAAATGACATCACTCTTTAAGACGTTTAAAGCACTTAAAACCAACATTTTATATTGAGAGGCTTTATACATACCGACCCTGATCTCTTGGGGCTAATGTTACACCACATGACCCAATTTCCCTCATAATCTCCTCAGTGAGATCATGGATTTAACGTCATTTCTTACTAAGCTGAACATCAGTGTGTTTGTGTGCGACGCCTGTTTCTCCCAAACATTTCATTGAACAGTGTTTTTGACTTTGCAGTAAATGGCAGTTTCCCCAAAGGTTCAACCATGTGTCAATATGTGGTTTTCCCCAGACCAGGGTGTGAGTTCATAGCCTATTATCTGATGCTCCATGTGGCAGTGTGGCCCACCAAGACCCTTCGCTCTGCCCCCCGGTCTCGGCTCTGCCTCTGAGGGCTGAGGTTCATCCCTCCACCCCTCTGCTCCCTCCACAGACTCCCAGCCAGTACATCATGGTGGATGTAACCAAATGGCCCCTCTTCAGCCTGATGGGGCCTCAGGAGCTCTCCACCATCCTGAAGGCCTGCGTGTTTGGAACGTCTGCTAACGAGGCCATCTACATCACCAGTGATGATGAGGTGAGAGGTCACAGGGGGAAATAAACTTGTGGTTGTGTTTTATGCTGTGGATGTTTAGAACAGTTTCATACAACACCAGTAGTAAAACAGGCCAATAACTAATCTAACAGGGGATGCTTGCTCTGTGACACCGTTTTTTAAAGCACCAGAGCCAGAGCTCCTCATCTCTGTGTGTCAGTGCTGCCAGAGGTTATATTTACACCACTGTCCGGTTGTTTGTTTTTTGTAAGTTTGTTTGTGTGTCTATTTGTGGAGGGCTGACAACACCCTACCTCCACCGGCAGCTCTCATCAGCGCTGCCTGCTACCGGTCCTGTTTGTGTGTCAGCTGTGTGACCTGTTACCTCCTCAGCTGACTCAGACTGCCTCTGCTTAGCCCTGCTTATCACTGATCCACATTACATGCTCTGTTCTTTTTTTTTCTCTCTCCCTCCTCTTTCCACACTCAGGTCTATGTGTTTGGGTTGAACTGCAGTAACTGCCTGGGTACAGGGGACAGCCAGAGCACTGTTGTCCCCAAGAAGCTGGACTTCCTGAGCGGGAGGAAGGTGGTCAGCCTGAGCTACGGCAGCGGACCCCACGTCCTGCTGGCCACTGAGGGTAACTGCACAAAACATTTAATCCTCCGTTTCACCGTTGGGTTAAAGAAAGTGCAGCAGGAGAACTAATCTCTCTGTGTTTCAGATGGAGAGCTGTTTGCCTGGGGCCATAATGGATACAGCCAACTGGGAAATGGGACAACCAACCAAGGAGTCGCCCCAGTAATCGTGTCGGCCAACCTGCTCAACAAGAAGGTCACAGAAGTGGCCTGTGGCTCTCACCACTCAATGGCTCTGACTGACTCAGGAGAAGTAAGTGTCTGCGGTGAAATCAGTAGCTGCTTTTACTGTAAAAGTGTTCACAGAGCAGAATGGAAGCCTGTATAAAACCTGTGTAATGACACCGGTGACTCAGCTTTTGTCAGAGGCAGTGCTTAGTCACACACACCCTTATGAGACCCTAAGTCCGATCACAGCAGGAGTTGATCCTCCTGGACTGAAACAGAGAAATAAGCTTGGTCAAAAGGAATCCATTGTGCCTCATACTTCACACACGGTCGTCGTCTCATGCAGCGTTCAGTCAGGCTGTTTGTGTTAGCCTGATTCTCCTCAGATACAACAACAGTTTGTCTGGGAGCGATTAAACACACAAACAAGACGACTTTGAATCATTTGAGATTTGTTATTTGTTGAATGAGTAGTTCAGCATTTTGGGAAATTAGCTAATTTCTGAGACGAATAAGAAGATTGAAGCCACGTTCCCGTTCGTACATTAATGTCAAGCTGCCAGCTAACCTAAGCTGTTTGAGTCGTCTGTACAATTGGCTCCGGACTTTCACCATAGTTGCATATGTTCACAACAATAGGAAAATCCCTGGAGCATTTGGGGGAGGGCTGTTGCAGATAGAGGGGGGGGAGGGAAACATGGAGCCCCTCCGGATAATTTCAGGAGGATATCCTGAGCAGCTCAGTGCATACCGGAAAGCAGCTTCAGAAATAGAAATTCTATGCATACCCAGCGTTAAACCTTTTACATAACATACAATTATTATTTTCGGAGCCATGCACCTGTTTCAAGTCTTTGTGTTCAGTTGCTGCTTCACATTTCAAACTACAGACATGTGAAAAGAATCAAACTTATATCCCAAACTGTCAAACCATTAATATAAGCTGCTGTGTTATGATGCAACATGATACTGTCCTCCAGTGAAGGGCCCTCTGTCCAAATGACCCACTTTGATTACAGGTAGAAAACTAGAATGGTCGAGCACTTATCTCCAGGAAGGCACAACAGTCTCCTGTACTGCACCAAATCCATAACGTTTGTTTTGACATATTTCTGTTGATTCCCAACTAAAATCCCATTCACTGAGCTGAACACTGGTGGTGGTTAAATGTTTCTATCAATTAAATAGAAGAGATGGAGGAGAATCTGAAGCTCTTATAAACCTGCCTCCTTTTTAAAAGAGCTCTTTTATCTCTCTAGCATTTGAATGTATTGTCTCACCTCTCATCCTCCTCTCTTCCAGGTGTACGCGTGGGGCTACAACAACTGTGGTCAGGTGGGCTCAGGCTCCACGGCGAACCAGCCCACCCCCCGCAGAGTCTCCAGCTGCCTACAGAACAAGGTGGCTGTCAGTATCGTCTGTGGTCAGACCTCGTCTCTGGCAGTGGTGGACAATGGAGAGGTGATTTCCTGGTTCACACTTGATGTATAAATGTTGTTTTCCAGTAAAATCCAGCCAAAGAAAACTTATGTTCTCTATATGTCACTGCAGGTGTACGGTTGGGGCTATAATGGGAATGGTCAACTGGGACTGGGAAACAACGGGAACCAGCTCACCCCCTGTCGACTTGTGGCTTTGCAGGGTTTATGTGTGCAACAGGTTGGAAATGACACTCATAAAAACATACTTTTATGAATCTTTTGTTACACATGGACACTGAGATCTGACATAACACAATGTTATCAATACACAATGAACAGTTCAGACCTGTACAGTTAGATTTGCCTCAGTTGTAGATTCTCCTAGAATTGTATATAAACAGTAGGTTAAGAAAACTGTAATGCCTTATACACTGTTTTACTCACTTTTCACTCATGTTACAAAGTCATGTTAAAAGGGGACAACACTTTACCCCCCCCCATCCAGATTGTCTCAGGCTACGCCCACTCCCTGGCACTGACTGATGAGGGGCTGCTCTATGCGTGGGGCGCCAACACATACGGACAACTGGGCACCGGCAACAAGAGCAACCAGCTGAGCCCAGTTCAGATCATGACCGAGAAAGAGAGGTGAGCGAGGCTGTGACGTCGCAACAGACCAGAACAACAGATCCTCTCTCTTGGGTCTCGCACTCTGTGATCGACTGATTTCTCCTCTTCTCTGACAGAATCGTGGAGATCGCAGCTTGTCACTCCACGCACACGTCTGCTGCCAAGACGCAGAGTGGTCAGGTGTTCATGTGGGGCCAGTGCAGGGGCCAGTCTCTAGTGCTGCCCCACCTCACACACTTCACCTGCACTGACGATGTGTTCGCGTGCTTCGCCACCCCCTCCGTCATGTGGAAGCTTCTCTCCATGGGTGAGAAAAGGAGGAATGGAAAAGTGCCCTGCGATGCAGGAACTAAAGCACTGAACCAGTTACTTTGACATAAGCATCGTTTTTATCTTTCTAAGGCCAGACATTTGTGTGTGTGTGTGGCTGTGTGTGTGTGTGTCGGGCTGTGTGTGTGTGTGTGTCTGTGTTTTCCTGCTCCAGAGCACGATGACTTCTTGACCGTGGCTCAGTCTCTGAAGAAGGAGTTTGACAACCCAGAGACGGCCGACCTCAAGTTCTGCGTCGACGGCAAATACATCTACGTCCACAAAGCAGTTCTCAAAATCAGGTCGGTCTTCTTTTTTTTTATGTCACAGCTGTTTGATTAAATCATGAAAGTATCAGATATAATTTATAGATCTGTATTAATCCACATATTCTGCAGGTGTGAGCACTTCAGATCCATGTTTCAGTCTCATTGGAACGAGGACATGAAGGAGGTGATTGAAATCGACCAGTTCTCCTACCCGGTGTACCGCTCCTTCCTGGAGTTCCTCTACACGGACAACGTGGAGTTGTCCCCTGAAGATGCGATTGGTCAGAGTCACACACGTGTTGCTTACTCTCACATCCTGGCATTAGGCGTCAGTGGTTTCTTATTTATTGGTCTGTGCCTGTGCTCTCTCAGGGCTGCTGGATCTGGCGACATCATACTGTGAGAACCGCCTGAAACGACTTTGTCAGCACATCATCAAGAGAGGGATCACCGTGGAAAATGCCTTCTCGCTGCTGTCGGCTGCTGTGCGCTATGATGCTGAGGTCAGTTTTCACCACCAGTCCACAGACTGGTATACTCTGGTATATGTATATTGTAGAAAGCCTTATTTAAATTAGTTTGAAATTATGGCTGGGCAATTATCCAGAAATGTAATTTATAACCTAATTGACCTAATTTGGCTCATGTTGGTTACCTTGGTGGAAGTTGGGGGGAAAATCTGGCTTGTCTATGGTCCTGATATTTATGTGTCTGTGCAGTTTAAAATAAAAATTTATAATTGTACAGCAAATAGGAATTTAATGCAAAGGTTCGCTTTACATAAACACTGCAAACAGGAAGAAACAGGAGATGGGTGCAGAGGGAATGATGGTATTTCTCAAAATGACAAATTATTCCTTTAAACCATAAACAACCAACAGAAATGAGGCAATAAGAAAACAGCTGGAAGTGTCCAGCAGAGCAACATTGATGTTACTTTTGCTTTTACTATGTGAGACCACAAAGTTCTCTCTGGGAGAAAATCCATTTGTGCATCTTCTTATCCACGACCAAATGTTTGTGCAGGCGCTGCCGAGGAAAATCGAGAGAAACTTGTGGAGTGATTTAAAGAATGGTGTTGATTTCTTGGACATTTCTTGACCAAATTGAAGAACACATTGGTTATTTCTGCTCTTCTCGTTGTCATCCAGGACCTGGAGGAGTTCTGCTTTAAGTTCTGTGTGAATCACCTGACCGAGGTCACCCAGACAGCTGCTTTCTGGCAGATTGACGGCAACTTGCTCAAGGATTTCATTTGTCGAGCGAGCCGCTGCGGAGCCTTCAAAAACTGACCTCCGCCCCGGGGTAACGATGGCAACAGACCAAGAGGGGGCTGTGGGATTCTGGGAGTGAATTTTCAAAGGACGTCATCCCTTCTGTAACTCTGGCTCCAGAGTGGAGATCTTTAGATAATCACCCTCGCTGTCAAATCGGTTGTTCCTCTCATCCCAGACTAGAAGCCCTCTCCATCACGTGAGCTGCGCCCACTGACTTAGAGGACAGAGCTGACAGAGCAGCATGACAGCAGAGTCCAGAGCCACAGTGCCTGACTGCCTACACAGTTACACATGTTGTGTGAAGGTGTTTCTTTTGACTGAGTTTTCTGCCAGTTTGCTACTTTACTATTTCCATTTATCTGTTGAATTGACCAAGACACTTGTTTAGGGTTTGCACTCATATTTTTTTTACATGATTATGTTTTGCTTTACTTTAAGACCACATCCTTAGTTTGGATGCAGCATGTGGTATCATGCTTTTCAGGTTGAGGCTCTTTGCTCTTTTGACAACTGGACACTGACATATCAGATGATGCATGAGTTTCTTTTGTGTCTTGGTTGTCGTTTGACCCAAATATTGAAACTGAGGTTACAAGTGAGCTTCAAGGCTTGTTTGATTGGTCGAGGGCCTTAACTTACACCCGACACTGAGCCAGTCCCAGGTGTCTGCACCAGTTTCAGACCAACACAGTTGTCATGTCCAGCACCCACCCACATAAAAATTGCACTTATGCCCCTGCGAGCACCCACGGGCGTTCTAGTCTTAAATGAGCTGGTCAGAGGCCACATGACTGTTGTTTTAAGTCACATGATCAGGATAGTAAACATGCAAAGAAGCGTTTCTCTTATTACCAATCAGACCCGCTTCATGTGCACCTGGCTTTGAGATTGGTTCATTGCCACATTACTCTAAAAACCACACCCATGGTTAATAATGTGATTTGGACTCTTCCTAAACGCTCCACATGCTGCAGACCATGTGCTTAGGTGGTTCAAATAGAGACTCCAGTCTTTAACTGGGGTTTCCTCTTTAAAGTGATGGATTGCTTAGGTTGGAAAGTGTTATTTTTGTGCAGCTATTTAGTTTTTTTTTATATTGCAACAAAACAATAAGTGGCTGTTAACCTTTTACCAGCTGTAAGAAATGTATGGAGCCATTAAAACTCTGTTGAAAGCAGACGGTGGTTCCAGAAGCTTCGGCTGAGCAGGACTTTGAAGGCTCCATGTGACAGATCTACTGGATGTTGGAAGCATTATTTTACAGTGTTCACATTGTTTGGGGACGTTGGCAGTTTTGCACTCCGTGATGCCAATGCGATATTTCTCATTTAAAATCAATGTTTTATTGATTGATACTGACTTATGAGGTGCCAGTGACATTTTGTGATCTGCTAGTAAATAGATAAGAAGAATGATCTGTGTTGGTTTTCTGTAAACAAGCCTTTTGTCATTATATGATATGATTTTGAATGTCTCCTCACCGGCAACATGTTTTCAGTTTGTGCATCCATATGTAGAGAATTTACAAATTGTCATGTGGACTCTCAAATTAACCGATTAGAGTTTGGTGGTCAAAGGTCAAGGTGACCTCACAAAGTATGTATGATGTCTTTCTTGAATGTGATGTCTTAAGATCAGGTTCGGGGAATTTCTACAAAATTGGCACAAACGTTCACACACCAGCATATTTCACTTTAACGATATCATTAATCAGTCTGTAACTGGACTCAACTGTGCAAAGTGGATACAGAAAATTAACCACAAGTTTGGTTTGAATTGTATAAATGAAGGATGTAGATACAAGTACCTTTTGGAACCAGGTTGTGAGATATTCACAAATACACAGATCTACATAAAACCCAATACAGAAATAAAATCCAGACATGATCAAATAATTATTGTGGTTCAGTGTATCTACAGTAAAAAACATATATATACTTTTTTTTTAAAAAGGAAACTATAACTATATAAAATGCAATTAATACAAAATAAAAAAATATCAAAGTTAAAAAAAAATTATGCAGAAAAAGTATAAGTAAGCGGACGGCCTCATCTCCTCGGTGCTGAGATGAACTGTTGCATGGCGGCTGCTGCCTTCATCAGCTCCTGCTGTTTCCGTTGTAACTCTGCAAAACCAATATATTGTTATTAACGTTGAATTTATAGAAAGAAAGTAGATCAGTGCTTTGCGTCTTCATGAATGGCATATTTAACAAGCATATTTAACAAATTGAAATCTATGAGTTGGTGAAATCTGGAGCAGGTTGTCAAGTCTGTGCTCTACACTTACCAGTCCTGAAATGGACGTTTTACCTCAGACAACATCCCATAAAATAAATTGCAATGAAATGTAGTGACCAGACCAAAAAACGGGCCTGAAGGGGGCGCCAAAACATAGTTCACGACCAAAGCACTGTGCCGATTTCGATGTTTCAGTCTCAGCTTGTGATTTTCAGGTCTGTGTTTTTTCACAACCTCAGCTTCCATCAGTCTGTAAAAGTTTACATGTGAGGGCCAGAAGGTACCAGCCTCCCTGTCTCTAGAGTAACAAAGTTAAAAAGTCGAACTCACCTTTCTGCTGCTTGGCCACAATCTCCTCCAGCTTCCCAGAAGCCGCCATCACTTTTAACGCATGATTACAATCTGTGGAAAGAAGAGAGAGTCTAAACCAATACTGCAGGGTTCAAAACATAAATTAACCAGGTTGTCCCAGGAACTCTTACCTTCCTCACTGGCCTGGTCTGACTGAATTCTGCCGGCAATATCCTTCATCTCATTAATGAAATCTGTGAAAATGGCCTGTGTGCATCCTGCAGCATTGCAGCTTCTCCAGAAGCCCTGGGAGTCGATGCTGGGCTCCGGGTCCGAGGGAGGCTCCACAGGATGCGGTGGAGAGGAGACGCAGATGGTTTCAGGTGGAGCCCTGGAACTGGAGGAGCTGGTGCAGGGAGGAGAGCCAGGAGGACTGAGGGGTTTGGATTGGTCAGCAGAGGGAGGGGAACCAGTGGAGCTTTGCTGTGGGACGGAGGGTCCAGCGGTGTGTTGATCAGGAATGGACCCTGAGATGAGAGAGAGAGAGAGAGAGAGAGAGCACCATATGTACAACACATAATAACAAGTGAAGGCTTTCAATCGAGCTCATGATTCTGATGCCTGGACTTTGCATGAAGGCCGATACCAAGGAGATGTTTGCTCCTAAATCTGAATGGAAGTGATGATTTCTACAATAAGTGTTTGGCCTGGCTCAGGCTAAACCCCTTAACACTTAAAGATAATGAATACCATGGAACTCTTTTTTTAGTTTGAGAATCATAACTGAAAATAAACACAATTGAATACATCTAGGAATTAACAATTACTGTCTTAGGATAACTGTTAAGGTGCAGCCACAGAATACAGTCTTACTTGATGACTGCATTTCATACAAATCTTAAGAGGAAAACGTACCTTCATCTTCATCAACCTCCTCTTCATCCTCCTCCTCTTTAACCACTTGGAGACATTTCAGTACCATCGCTGGAGGAGTGGGATCCGAACTCTGTGAAGGTGACATGCAAATCAGGAAAGGAAACAAAAGACTCTCCGAATCATTCTGAGACCAAGCAAACGTGAGCTCATGTCACAGCGGTGATGATATAAACCAAATGATCAATCACATGGGAAAACATATTGTATATAGATTATGTGATTAAAAGATCCCTGCAGATGATTAATTCAAATTATCTTAAATAAGGAAAACTTGTATTTGTCCTTGTTATTCTCTTTCTTCAAACACTGTGTCCTGCTACCTATCTAGTGGTATATCTCCATACTATCTGTATGTCTATGTTTATGCACTAATTGGGGAATAAAGGGGGAAAAATGAAAGAAATTTGGAAAGGTGTCAAATGTAGAAAATAACGAAAAGATAAGAATGTATATCTGTTCAAAACACAAACAACCTTTGCGCACAGGAGCAACTCATTGAATTCATGAGAGAAAGATGGATATCAGCTTATTAAACATCTCGAATGATATTCGTGATATCAAATAATGAATAAACAGGCTTCGACCTACTTGCTGCCCTGGAACAGAGTTGGCACTGTCATCTATGTCTGACTCTAAAGGGGCAAATAAATCCATATCTGCAGAAAACAGGGAAACGTATAGATCAGTATGTGATTCAAGAGTAATACACGCACGCGAAGGCGCACACACACACACACACACACACTTTGTATGTGAGTTCACCTGGGTCTAAAGAAATTTCAGTTGTTGTGAACGTCTGGCCTTTAGCTTGACGTTTAGAGGGGCTCTCCTCTAGCCTGCAACAGAGAGATCACATGTAAAACCTTGTGGTGGTAAGAAACTACAGGATAAATAAATCAAATATATTTAATAAAACTACATTAAACTATAATAATATAGTTTTATTATTTTTTACCTATATTAAGTATGTACTTATTAAGGAGTATCTACCATATTGAATTGAATTAAAACCTCAGTTGAGTACGACAGATATGAAGAAATATCTGAGTCTCAGAATTACCTAAACTAATAATTGAAGATAAAGTGAAGTAGCTGAAAGAGAATGATATTTCTAAGGGCAACAAAAGTAGCATTAAATGAACGAAACCATAATTGAGACAAATTATTAAAAGGTTCAGTGTGTAGAATTTAGTGACATCTAGTGGTGAAGTTGCATATTGCAGCTGAATACCCTCACCTCACCCTTCTTTTCCAAACATTAGAGAGAACCTGTGGTAGCCTTCAGTTTTCATAAAAACTCAAAAAGGTGTTTAGTTTGTCCAGTCTGGGCTACTGTAAAAAACATGGTGGCCTCGGTAGAGAGGAGCCGCTCCTGATGTAAATATAAAGTATTTAAATACAAAGGGCTCATTCAGGGAAAAGAAAACCATGTTTTACAATTAGATGATTAATGAAAACATCACAAGGATTATTTTATGTTCAATTCTTGCCAATAGATCCCTTTCACCCAAATCTTACACACTGGACCTTTAAGACCTAGTACATAATATTTAATTATACATATTTAAGACTTTTCAGGTCTAGAATTCAGGTTATTCCATTTTAAAATCACAGTAACCTCCTCTTAATAATAGCAAGAGATTCTACAGATTCTAAACCTTCAAGGTTAAGGGATGCAAATTGTGACAAACTTACTCGTCTCGACACAACCGTCTCTGCGTGACACACAAAAGCAGAGTGGTTAATCATCAGAGTCATTCGGAATTGAAACAGTATTAAAAATATTAATTTGAAGTGATCGTGAATAATGTGTGAATTCTATAGGACTGACACATGACCTAACACAAAGATCTAACAACTTACATAGATAAAATAAATAAGTTTTCACAGTTATTTCATATAGGACACAAAAGGTGAATTAATCCTCCCCCGAAGAAAGTCCCCAACATACGTACTATTTCCTCCTACTTGTATGAAATTATCTTTAATAGAAAGTTTTTGAACATTTCATTTCTTTTGTCGTTTTGTGGTTTTAACTGATGTGTGTTCTGTCATTGTATCGGATCCGTTACTTTCTCAGTCAAACCTTAGTTGATCCAGCTCCATGGGGATTGTTGGAGGTTCCAGGTTCTGAGCTGGAGTTGAACTTCTTTACCAAACCATTGCTTTGTGTGTCTGGGATAAAGAAAAACACTTGTGTCAAAAAAAAAGGCATCAGTAGAAGAAGAACACACAAGATGGGTATTGAATCACTACAAAATGCCTGTTTATTTTACTCCCCTCGTCAATTCCTCATTCCGCAGTACATAACCACTTAATAACCACACACCAACTTCCACATAAAATAGCTTACAATAATAACATTTTTTTCATTTATGAACTAGTCCTTACCTAGTCGATTATTTAATATCATGATGTTAGTTTTTGTAATTTTCCCTTCACTTCCGTAACACGATCAGTGCACGGCGTCATTCTCCTTTGCCCCCTGCCTTGGTAAGTCCTCGAATTTATTTATAGCGCAAATTCTAATACTTACTACATATTAAACATGGTTTTTATTTGTCTGTCTCCCTGTTGGACCTGTGACCCCAATTTCAGTGGCATACTAAGTCTCTGGTCAGTAGTTCCGTATACATATATATATATATATATATATACAAAGCTCCAAAAGTTACCACAAAGTTTAAACAAGGGGGGGGGACAATGCATAAGGAAACGGTTGCTGTTTATTATTGCGTGTTTGAAGGAATTTGTGGAATAAATAGAATAGTTTGCAAAAAAAAATCTTTGCTGTATGTTTCACTTGCTTAATGTTTCGATATCAAAGTCAAAACAAGTTGTATTCAAGATCTACGGAACCCTGGCTACAGTGGCCCTTTCATATGTAGTGGCTTTAACATGTTTATTCTGTATTATTTAGGCAATATGTCATCAGAAGATGAAGTAGAGACTCATCTTGATGAGATGGTCAAAGTAGCAAAAATTCTGACAAAAGATCTCAACACAACTCTGGTAAAGAGAAGAAAGTAATATAACGTGAAGACATTTTAATATGATATTTAATGGTGACAAATTACCATTATATGCTAGTTAGAACAGTCTATATGAAAAGGGACAGTGTTACACATTGTGTCCAAGTGTCTTGTGGTGTCATGGCCTAAGTTTTCTCTAAAACTGGAGTCAGATTTATCAAAAATTATCCTTATGATGAAGTCAAAATTGTATGAACCTTATTTGAACTTTGGTGAAAGTCCAAATATTAAATGAAAATATGAGATAAACATACTTAACGTAAATGGTTTATTTGCAGGGTCTCACCTGGGTATTTTGGTTGACAGCTCTCTTTGGAGTTGGAGAGTGGGAGACTGGGACATGAGGATGGGGAACTCTGTCCAGGAGGCCAATGAGAGGTGGATGGGGCTGTGGCAGGAGCTGTAGGTGCAGGGTCTAATGTACAGTTGGCAAAAGAGAATAAACATTAATGACAAAGTAAATACTTTTGAATGTATTGCAGGATGTTTATTGAGACTAACTTGGATGTTAGCAAGATTAGACTTGTAAACATAAAGAAAAATCCCTTTTAAAGAGTGCATGATTATTCGATGGTCTACAATCTCAACGTGCAAATGTTATCAATGGAACACCAAAGTGGCCAATTTGCATGAAAATTATATTACAATCATAAAAATAATATCTTACATGCATCTTTCAATGTGTGTGAGATATCCAGAGAAAAGCTACACAGGTCAATTGCAGAGTTTCGTAAATCTCCAAATGAAGCAATGGGTACCGTCACCTGGCCAAACTCATTTTGCAAAGTGTAAACCAAAGAACGATTCAAGCACTGATTATCTTGGCAAGTTCCTCCGTTTTTGTAGTCTGTCATGAGACAGATTATGTTGTGGACATAAAACTTATTTCCAGCATAGGCAGCAGGCAAAAGAATTACTGTTATTTTGGTGCAACCATCCATCTGACAACTTTGCTGGTTTGATTTGACTCTTAATTGTGTTTTTAAGAGGATGACAGAGACAAATCCATTGATACCACAACCACCCAAACCCTTCCCAAGAAACAAATCTGGCAAGAAATTGGCACAAGCAAGGCGATGAGCTATGTACATATTTATTGTGTCCTTCATAGGTGCAGAGGTAAGCCCAGACATCAAAGGTGGTGGACAAACATCATCTCATCTTATGGTAAATATATGATCATGTGGCCCTTCTTACCACAAGCTGTCAAGAAGAGGCTGAATGTTTTTTCTTCTTCCTCCTCTTCCTCCACCTTGGCTCCTGGATGAAGAGGGGATTCAGCCAGTTCCCTCGGTCTCTCTGGATCCACCGGAGTTAATGTGTTGGCCTTCTTTCTCCTAATTATCACTGTTTGAAAAAGAGTTATCATAGGTCATGATCAAATATTGACAACATACATGACATGGAATATGTAACTGTCAGATTTATCAAAAATGATCCTTATGATGAACTCAAAATTGTATGAACCTTATTTGAACTTTGGTGAAAGTCCAAATATTAAATGAAAATATGAGATAAACATTCTTTACGTAAATGGTTTATTTGCAGGGTCTCACCTGGGTATTTTGGTTGACAGCTCTCTTTGGAGTTGGAGAGTGGGAGACTGGGACATGAGGATGGGGAACTCTGTCCAGGAGGCCAATGAGAGGTGGATGGGGCTGTGGCAGGAGCTGTAGGTGCAGGGTCTAATGTACAGTTGGCAAAAGAGAATAAACATAAATGACAAAGTAAATACTTTAAATGTATTGCAGGATGTTTATTGAAACTAACTTGGATGTTAGCAAGATTAGACTTGTAAACATAAAGAAAAATCCCTTTTAAAGAGTGCGTGATTATTCAATGGTCTACAATCTCAACGTGCAAATGTTATCAATGGAACACCAAAGTGGCCAATTTGCATGAAAATTATATTACAATAATAAAATCTGGGAGACTTAAGCTGGCCACAGATAATCTCAGAAAAAAACTCTATCTTAAATGCACCTTTCAATGTGTAAGACATCCAGAGAGAAGCTACACAGGTCAATTGCAGAGTTTCATAAATCTCCAAATGAAGCAATGGGTACCGTCACCTGGCCAAACTCATTTTGCAAAGTGTAAAGCAAAGAAAGATTCAAGCACTGATTATCTTGGCAAGTTCCTCCATTTTTGTAGTCTTTCATGAGACTGATTATGTTGTGACAGAGACAAATCCATTGATACCACAACCGCCCAACCCCTTCCCAAGAAACAAATCTGGCAAACAATGGGCACAAGCAAGGCGATGAGCTATGTACATATTTATTGTGTCCTTCATAGGTGCAGAGGTAAGCCCAGACATCAAAGGTGGTTGACAAACATCATCTCATCTTATGGTAAATATCTGATCATGTGGCCCTTCTTACCACAAGGTGTCAAGAAGAGGCTGAATGGTTTTTCTTCCTCCACCTTGGCTCCTGGATGAAGAGGGGATTCAGCCAGTTCCCTCGGTCTCTCTGGATCCACCGGAGTTAATGTGTTGGCCTTCTCTCTCCTAATTATCACTGTTTGAAAAAGAGTTATCATAGGTCATGATAAAATATTGACAACATACATGTCATGGAATATGTAACTGTATTATGCCATACTGTTGTATAAGGGCACTCTATTTAATAACAATTATAATAATAGGCTTTCTCAAGTACTGACAAAGTGTGAGTAAAGTTAAGTATCTACACGATTACCTATTTGTGAGTGTCAATCTATCTTGATCATGTACATTACACAAGGACAATAACTGATACGGTCTCATTTCACAACATTTCTGGCATTATTAGACATTCATTATAAATGCCTAGATAGACATTACATAGCTGCCAGTGAGGTCTCAAAAAAGGTTATTTTCCATGATATAAACATTAGCACACATAGGAGTGAACACAAAGATACGCACAGAAAACAGAGAGACAAACACAGACCTAAAAAATGCCTGACCCTAATAAAACCATACTGAGCTACATTTGGTAGAACGACTGTGTCTTCTGTGGCTGGGTTGGCCTTGCCGATATAACCAAAATGTTATCTTAAAGGGACTCTTACCTTTGTTAAGGTAGTTCTCAATTTAAATAATGTGGTTGTTTGATTTAGTTAAATTCCACTCTACTGAGATGGAACTCTGGTGACATCATAAAACTGTCAACTTTTAGTTCTGATTATTTTGACTATCCTACTTTTTAATTCCACATTTATAAATTTCAAAGTTGTACTTCATCTCACATTATTAAACATCTCTTGATACACAATACGCAATCTTAGTAAAGTAAAGCCTGTGAAAGACATAGTCAGCAGCACAGGAGCTAGGTCAAGAATACATTTATTGATAATGCCCATACACCAAGGATGACTTTGTAAATTCAAAGAGAAAGATTTAAAAGAAATAAACATATTTGGATGATAACTCTATAATTCTATATATCTGGTCCGAGCGTTTGCGTTTTTCTTCTAATATGGTTTCTGATCACAAAATGTGTAATGATTCAATGAGGGTTCAGAGCTCACTGTAGACTGTATCCCCCTAGAGTTGGTGTCGTGAGATCATGAATGAATTGTAACCAAAAATATTTAATAAAGACTACACTAGCACAAACAAAACATTTTGTGGACTAACCTGACAAGAGGCTCTCATACAGTGAGCGTACTGCTGCCATCGAAGCGTTGTCCGTGTCTTTGACCACCTCCAGGCCATTGAGGTAGTCACAGGACAAAGAGCCCCTCTTATTGGTCCCAAAAAGAAGAATAGGGTGCAAACCTGCCATCTTGAATTTGTGAACCTGAAAACAAATCGGGAACATAATCAAAATGGATTGACTATTAAAAACAAAAAGCATTATATTGTCAGTAGCTCCATATCCATATTATTCCAATTGACCGGTCAAACAGCATGGCCTATAACCTGTCCACCTTATAGTATTAAAAAGATACCAAACAAAGTTCATGAGATTCCAGTTTGCTTAGAAGGAGTAGGACTTTTAACTGCTATAATGTTACCTATAAGTGCTATACAAATCAAATGTATTATAATAATTATGATAACTATTACTATTATACATTCATTCGACCAGGATATGTAGCTAGTGTGAAGAGTCAGCAGGCTACAGGTAGTGAAGAGCTTACCAGAACCCGGGCAGCATCGACTAACTTGGAGGTATTACCTCCTTTTTTTAACTTTGCCCCCCATTGCTTGCTGGCTTTTTCTGTTGCTTTGTGTAAAGCTTTTTTCATTTCTTGTTGAGCTCCACAAAGTTTGCATATCTTGCATGCAACACCTATATGCTCCCTGCAAGATATGCAGGTTTTAATAGTCGAGCCTGGCATTTCAACTGAAAGGGAAAAGACAAAAAAATATTAGAGTTCATCCATCACAGGCCATATTATCTTATAATAAATTAGTCTGTCAATAACTATAGAATCCTCCTATTAGTGATCAATGTGTCAGGGGTGAACAGTTTGTCAAGATTGTCAGAATAACATTACCTTCTTGGAGTGCAAAGGAAGTTATCAGTATCTGAGGGAAAACAGACAAAACTTAGGTTGCTATAAACACCTGTGAACTAATTAACACTTATTAACAATTTGCAGCTGCAAATAGTGAACAGGAGACAGGACCATATTACTGTAGGTTTGGTTTAGATGTGAGTGGAAACCTATGTCAAGGTGCATTACAGAATATTACCCTTATCTATCTATCTATCTATCTATTTTATGATAAGCATTTTATTGAACTAACTACTAGTAAACAATTGCATATGGAGAACATGTTATTCCACATTTGTTGATTATTATCATTATCATCATTATTATGATTATTATTATTAGAGTATATTTTAGATCAAGGTCAGCCATTGTACCTGTACATCGTTGCATGAGTATAAGAACATCACTGTGTGAGAATCCTTGCCTCTAAGATTCTTCCTGGACTTGGCAGACATAGAACTTCTGCTTGTCAATACAACAAAATGTGTGGCCGGAACTTTGAATGGAGGTCAGTTGTTCCCACAGTCATTAAACTAAACATTAAACACATTAAAACAAATATTTATATAGACCGTAATAGATGTATCCTGATATTAGCGCTTCTCTGGACTGACACAGAACTTACATTACTGAACGTTTGATGTCTTGGCTTTTTTATGCTCTAGAAATCTGGCTGAAGTAGTGTAAGCTATCTGAATTGACTGTATTGGCAACTTTTAAGCTATCAGACTGTATATAATACCATAATATAGCATTACCAGATATAACTGCAAATCTAAACTAACTCTTGTAGGACGTGACACCTCATCTTACTTGAAAACGATCTGGGGTTGTAACTTTCTGCTAAACCTGCCAGTTTATGCAGATTGTTTCATTTGTGATTTGGGTTGTGTTTATTTTGTTCTGTATGTTCAAGTAAATGTTGTGTTATTTAAGTTAGTGATTTGTTGTCTTTTGAAACGTAGCGACTCGCCTGGCATAAGTGCCTGTAGTTTTACGGAACGGAACGTTTTAATAAAAGCAGCTTCCTTACCTCGTTCCGCTCGGCGAGGGGTGTTCAACTATGATCGTTAGGTCCGTAAGGTTGGGAATTGCCGTACAGCTGGCGTCCTGCCGTAACTGCTGCTACCATCCCTGAGACGCAGCTGTACAGCCCTGTACGGCCGGTGTGTTATCTCCATAGGTTATCTCTGCCTCGGACCGGAAGCGAGGTATTCGGTGTGTTTACTAAAACGGTCCGCCTCTTAAAACTATAGGCACATACGCGAGGGGAGTCGCTACGTTTAAAAAGCAAACAAATTACTAACTTAAATAACACAACACATACTTGAAAATGGAGAACAAAATAAACCCGACCCAAATAAAACATGAAACAATGTGCATGAACTGGCAGGTTTAGCACACAGTTACAGGGGTTAATTTAATGTTACTCTATGTGTTAGCTTAGTGTGTGTATTTAACAGTTACAACTGACTAATGTTGGTCTTCAAACCACCGTCACAGAGAAATAAATATAATTTGAATAATCAAATACATGCAGACTGTCGCATTGATTACTCATTCATAGAATTAGACCTGAGTTTTGCTTTATGCGTCATTAGTAGTTAACGATTTACTTACTTTTCAATGACGAGTGACCTGTGGGCGATTCTTATTCTCACTCGTTTGCATTCTCAGTCGGTAGAGTTGATCGCACACAACATCTGCAGCGCCACCACGCGACATTTTGACGTAGCAACATCTGTACTATCGTTTCGAATAGTAGATGAGATTGCTATTTTGCACAGTAAAAGAAATATACACTTTATTTGATCTCACATTGTCTCCTCTTTAGCTAATCCTAAGCTAAATTACCAGACGTCCCGGTTTATTCGGGCAGGTTCCGGTTTATGATCTAGATATCTATAAAACACAAAATGTTTTCAAATTTCACTACCTAATTTCCCCGGTTTCAATCAGAATCAAAAAAAAATTACATATAGAAATACATATGTTCCAGCGCTTACATGGAGGATTAGCAGGTTCTGGCGCTATTTTAGTTACGTAACCCTATAAAAGAAGGTAATAAAACAACATGGTGTGTGCAGTTGTCACGGCTAGCAGCTAGCTGATTAGCTTGCATCTCTCTCTGACAGGCCCTGTAAGTGTGATACTAGTTGGCAGGCAAACCTGTCAATCACTCATTTCCATGTCCGTTGCTAGCCAATGGCTTTGAGGCTGAACAGACAAACCATGCTAGCGGTTAGCTGTAATGCTAAGGAGAAGTTTTTCAAAGAGCTCCAGGACGCTCACTCATTCCATCACAAAGTAGTCAATGATGCGCATCGATAACACAACGGTGTTATGTGAGTACCGGCCTATGGTGGCGGTGAGGGAAGCGTCCATAGCAACAACCATAACGACAAAACAAATCTAATAAAAGTAAACTTACAGCAAAAGATCATACAAACCATCTGAAAGAAGATTATTAAAATAAAAATAAAAAAAATGCGCTGCTTCAAAGTTGATCAAAAACACATTTAAACTATGAAAATATTTAATTTCCAATAAAGAATAAAATGAATGTCCGCCATGTTTTTTGTTTTCACGAAGAGAGAGCAGCGCATAGGTCACGTGTCCCCAGCCTCCTGACTCACGATTACGTGGAATTCATACGAATTCCAGTCCATTACTTTTAGTAGCATTTCCTACGAAATTTTGATGAGACCAGCCTTGCACAAAAACATACTTTTATCAGTCTCATGGTAGACATGGACACTGAGATCTGATATAACACAATATTAAGGATAGACAATGAACAGTTGAGACCTGTATAGTTAGATTCTCCTTCAATCTTTCTTTTTCTGAATGGTTTTAAGAAGGAAAAAATTTAAAATCCACGCAATGAACTCAAGTTGAGATATTTAGCATCTTATTTATTAATCATTAAGATCACGTTGAGGGAATTTCGACAAAATTGGCACAAACATTCACACACCAGCATATCTCACTTTAACAATATCATTTAAGTCTGTAACAGTTTTAAGAAGAAATTTGTTCCAGACTAGAGACAAATTTCTCTTTCATCCTCCATGCATACAAATTAGACATCTGGACTCAACTGTGCAAACTGGATACAGAAAAGGAACACAAACAAAGCTAAATACTCGGCTGTAAACTGCCACATTATTGAATCTAGCTTGGTTTAAGTTGTATAAATGAGGGATGTAGATACAAGTACCTTTTGGAACCAGGTTGTGAGATATTGACCAATACACAGATCTACATAAAACCCAATACAGAAATAAAATCCAGTCATGATTAAAATAATGATTGTGGGTCAGTTTATATATAGTATATACATTAACATCTCCTCAAATAGTTTATCAACTAAAAAAAAATATATATACAATTTTTTTTAAGGAAAATCAATAAAACTATATAAAATGCAGATAATAATTTGTTTAAAAAAATATCAAAGTTCATAATTATAAATGCAAAAGAAAGAAAGTTTAAGTCAGCGGACGGCCTCATCTCCTCAGTGCTGAGAAGACCTGCTGCATGGCGGCTGCTGCCTCCATCAGCTCCTGCTGTTTCCGTTGTAACTCTGCAAAAACGATATAATGTTATTTATTAAAGTTGAATTTCAGTGGTGGGAAGTAGCGAAGTAGAAATACTTTGTTACTGTACTTACAACTTCAGAAACTTTGTTAAGAGTTTTACTTCCTCTAGATCAGCCATTCCCAAACTTAAGAATGCCGCGGCCCAATTTGAAAACTGAAAAATGTGAGCGGCCCACCCACACCTTTAATCACAACTATATGATCCACATACAGGACTAGAATCATACATATTATTAATGTTAAAGCAAAATTATTGTATATGAACGCAGGCATATGCAGTTCCAATCCAACATCCTCATTTAAGCATAACAATTTGCAAAGCAACCATGTAAAAAAAAAGTAGGTCAAATAGGGTATTGTTAAAATATATCCTTACTGTTTGTATAACAGGGACAAGGATATCCTGGAGAAAACAGAGGCATTTGAGGCGTAACCAAATATACTTAAGGCACAAGAGGCAAGAGGCACATGTTTATTTTGTTCAGTTGATTATTTGTTGTCCCTAGAAGTTCAGATGCACTAGTACAATACTATTTGAAACTCAGCATCTGGGGTTCCAAATTTGTAAAATTATACATTATATGTATTTTGTTGTTATAATTTTTCAGTCAGTTTAAATAAATCCTGAAGAGAACAATTTTGGGTTGGTTTGTGTCTACATAGGCCTACTATAAAAATCACTTTGCATTTTTTATTTTGGTACTTGTACTTTTACTTTTGATACTTAAGTACATTTTAACACAATATACTTTTGATACTTAAGTGGACTTAATATGAGCTACTTTAAGACTTTACTCAAGGCATTTTCTGACGGGTGACTTTTACTTTTACCGGAGTCACTTTCAGGTAAGATATCTGTACTTTTACTCGAGTATGGCTTTCAAGTACTTTATCCACCAGTGTTGTGGAAATTCCACTGATCAGAGTCTAAGGTATTGGAAATGCCCTGATTAGGTGTGTCACTGCTATGACCTTGATAAACAGGATGGAACCCTTATTTGGTGATGTTTCTCATCTCAATGGCAACTCCGGTCTGAGAATTTAATTATTTCAAATCTTAAGATGAATTTCCATCACACCACTGTTGAATTTAAAGAAAGAAAGTAGATCAGTGCTTTACACCTCCTTTACTATTAAACAAGTTGTTTTCAGATGCAATCTCTTCTGCCACATCGTTGAGTCAATGCTAATAAATCCTGTGTGTGGTTATTTATAGAGACGTCTGTTAGCTGGTCCCATATTTTACCAGCACAACTTCCCAGAGCTGATAGTAACACATTTTATTTACGTTGATATTCTGTCTGATGATTTTTTTTTGAAACAGCCAATCAATTATAAAAAATAGTTTATCTTTAATTTTCCTGATTAAAATCGAATAATTGTCTCATCATTACAACTCCTTGTGCTGCCCATTGTTAGCTCAGTTTTCATCCCTGTCAATTTGCCTTTAAACAAGATTACGCACAAACTACTGGATGGAGATGGGAGGAGGTGGGAGGAGGTGGCATGGGTCAGGAAAGAACCCATTTCATTTAAGTGCGGATCCGGATCAGGCGTCGAATCCTGGAATTTTCTTTTCACTATCTTTAACATTGTAATGTTTTGCTATTTTCACTGTTTTCCCAGGGAATAATTCATGGCTCTTGATGAAACAAATCAAGCCTATTTAAGAAAATTGGTGCCGGTTGTTTATTAAGGGTCTATTGGGCCTTGGGGGAAGTCTGTGCTCTACTGAGTGACAAATACCAGTCCTGTGTAAGGGAAAAGGTGTATCACTGCTGTGCCCTTGGCAAACAGGGAGTTTGCTACAGCGGACGGACACAGCAGATAGACACAGGGGAGGATTTCATATCTTTTTCATATTACATTTTATGAAGCCCCTTTTTGTATTAGTTCTGGCATGTCTTCTATTTGTTCATATTGTCTTGTGAAACGCCTCTTTGTATAAGTCCTGGCTTTTTTGTAGCCTCACTGTCTCTAGAGTAACAATGTTAAAAAGTCGAACTCACCTTTCTGCTGCTTGGCCGCAATCTCCTCCAGCTTCCCAGAAGCCGCCATCACTTTTAACGCATGATTACAATCTGTGGAAAGAAGAGAGAGTCTAAACCAATACTGCAGGGTTCAAAACATAAATTAACCAGGTTGTCCCAGGAACTCTTACCTTCCTCACTGGCCTGGTCTGACTGAATTCTGCCGGCAATATCCTTCATCTCATTAATGAAATCTGTGAAAATGGCCTGTGTGCATCCTGCAGCATTGCAGCTTTTCCAAAAGCTCTGGGAGTCGATGCTGGGCTCCGGGTCCGAGGGAGGCTCCACAGGATGCAGTGGAAGGGAGACGCAGATGGTTTCAGGTGGAAACTTGGAAATGGACGAGCTGGTGCAGGGAGGAGAGCCAGGATGACTGAGGGGTTTGGATTGGTCAGCAGAGGGAGGGGAACCAGTGGAGCTTTGCTGTGGGACGGAGGGTCCAGCGGTGTTTTGATCAGGAATGGACCCTGAGATGAGAGAGAGAGAGAGAGCAAACAAGTGCATTTAAAAAAAAACACACAATTTATATAATATCTTTTAACAGCGGTTTGCTCCTAAATCTGAATGGAAGTGATGATTTCTGCTATAACTGTTTGGCCTGGCTCAGGTTAAACCCTTTGAAACAAACACTTAAAGATAATGAATACCATAGAACTCCTTTTACAATGTAGTTTGAGAATCATAACTGAAAATAAACACAATTAAATAAATCTAGGAATTTACAATTACCGTCTTAAGATAACTGTTAAGGTGCAGCCACAGAATACAGTCATACTAGACGATTCCTATAAAAAGTATCATTTGACTGCATTTCATACAAATTTTGAGAGGAAAACGTACCTTCATCTTTCTTTCCCTCCTCCTCCTCAACCTCTTCCTCCTCCCCTTTAACCACTTGGGGACATTTCAGTACCATCGCTGGAGAAGTGGGATCCGAACTCTGTGAAGGTGACATGCACATCCGGAAAGGAAACAGCAGACTCTCCGAATCGTTCTTAGACAAAGCAAACGTGAACTCATGTCACAGCGGTGATGATATAAACCAAATTATCAATCACATGTGAAAACATTTTGTATATAGATTATGTGATTAAATGATCCCTGCAGCTGATTCATTCAAATGATCTAAAACAAGCAAAAGACTTTATCTAATTGTGCACTTAATTAGCAACTAGGATAACTTGTAGTGGCCTTGTATTATTTGTTTTCTGTTTATTTTATTATTATCTTTATTATTACCATCATGATTTATTTGTTATTCTCTTTCTTCACACACTGTTTCCTGCTACCTATCTAGTAGTATATCTCCATACTATCCGTATGTTTATGTTTATGCACCAATTGGGGAATAAAGGGGGAAAAATGAAAGAAATTAGAAAAACTGTCAAATGTAGAAAACACCAAAAGATGAGAATGTATATCTGTTCAAAACACCATCAAATTTTGTGCACCGGAGCAGCTCACTGAATTCCTGGTTGATTCATCTTCATCTGTATTTGTCCCGCGATTCTCATCCTCCAGGTGATTTCCTACGGTGAGTTTACAAACCAATTCTGTTCAGCATCATGTTTCCGTTGTACAGTTGGTAATATAATCTGAATGTGAGGGTTTACCTGAGGGAGACTGTGAGGGACCGTCCTGTCTGTGAAGGGAGAAGAATCATCAAGGAATTATCCTCCACTGTCATTTTCATACCGAGCGACCAGCAGAAAGAGGAGCTGTGCATGGTGATGTAATCAGCAGCTGTTGTGTGTCTCAGTCTTACCTGACAAACTGAAGCACAGAGAAGAAGAGGAGAAGAATGAACGACAGAGAAGATGGATATCAGCTTATTAAAAATCTTTAATGACATTAGTGATATCAAATAATGAATAAAGAGGCTTCGACCTACTTGCTGCTCTGGAACAGAGTTGGCACTGTCATCTATGTCTGACTCTAAAGGGGCAAACAATTCCATATCTGCAGAAAACAGGGAATCATATAGATCAGTATGTGATTTAGGAGTGATACACACACACACACACACACACACACACACACACACACACACACACATAGACACAGGTTACACTCCTGTATGTGAGTTCACCTGAGTCTGAAAGAATTTTCAGTTGTTGTGAACGTCTGGCCTTTAGCTTGACGTTTCGAGGGGCTCTCCTCCAGCCTGCAACAGAGAGATCACATGTAAAACCTTGTGGTGGTAAGAAACTACAGGATGTAAGTGTAAAGGAAAATTGACAAATCAAATATATTGAATAAAACTACATTTAACTTTAAATAAAGTGATATTCTTTTTTACCTGTATTAAGTCTGTACTTATCTACCATATTGAATTGAATTAAAACCTCAGTTGAGTACGACAGATATGAAGAAATATCTGAGTCTCAGAATAACCTAAACTTATAATTGAAGATAAAGTGAAGTAGCTGAAAGAGAATGATATTTCGAAGGACAACAAAAGTAGCATTAAATGAACAAAACCATAATTGAGACAAATTATTAAAAAGTTCAGTGTGTAGAATTTAGTGACATCTAGTGGTGAAGTTGCATATTGCAGCTGAATACCCTCACCTCACCCTTCTTTTCCAAACATTAGAGAGAACCTGTGGTAGCCTTCAGTTTTCATAAAAACTCAACAAGGGTGTTTAGTTTGTCCAGTCTGGGCTACTGTAAAAAACATGGTGGCCTCGGTAGAGAGGAGCCGCTCCTGATGTAAATATAAAGTATTTAAATACAAAGGGCTCATTCAGGGAAAAGAAAACCATGTTTTACAATTAGATGATTAATGAAAACGTCACTAGGATTATTTTATGCTCATTCTTGCCAATAGATCCCTTTCACCCAAATCGTACACACTGGACCTTTAAGACCTAGTACATAATATTTACTTATACATATTTAAGACTTTTCAGGTCTAGAATTCAGGTTATTCCATTTTAAAATCACAGTAACCTCCTCTATATAATATCTGAAATCAGGAGATTCTAAAGATTCTACACCTTGAAGGTTCAGGGATGCAAATTGTGACAAACTTACTCGTCTTGACACAACCGTCTCTGCGACACACACAAAAGCAGAGTGGTTAAAATACCAGAGTCATTCGGAATTGAAACAGTATTAAAAGGATTTATTTGAAGTGATCGTGAATGATGTGTGAACCTTGACAGGCAATCGTGTCGGAGTGCTGCTGGAAACCGACGGTCCGGCTGCTGTAGAATCGTCTGTCGGGTAGAAAGTCGATTCAGCTGTGAGGCTAAAAGCTGAAACACCTTAAACAGAAGAAGTGAGACTCTCCGAGCAGAACTTACCATCACCGTTCCTCTGATATGACGAAGGGGCGTGTTTGTCACAATAGCACCTGAAAACACACGTTTATCACAACATGATCAGATTACAGCAGAAAAATATTTACTTATCAACTCATTGAGGAAGATGTTTGTTTAGCGAACATACTCACATGACGACGCCCTGAGACAAACTATCCAGACCTATGTTTCCTTCTTTCTTCTCACAGGTGAGACAGTGAACCTTGATGACAATGAACATGCAGGCCATTACTTATATTAAACAGAGTCTGACGCATGATGTGATGTCCAATACTGAAATAAAGACATTTCAATATGACATAAAATTACCAAAACCAATAAACAGTATTGGTCATCCTGCGCAGCACACACAGGGTTCTATCTTCACCTCTGTCAATGACCCATCTATGGAATTTCCCCAAACTTGGTGGGAATATTACTTGGGAGTGTATCTCCAGATGATTAACATCTGGAGTTGATCGGTCACGTCAACACACATATCGTCATAGAAATAACTTAACTTAGATATCTCCGCAAATAATGGATCTAAATCTGAACATGATTTACCATCATTCGATGTTATAGGATAAGTGACGTCATGAAAGAGTCACTAGGAAGTCAGTGTATAACGTCACTTATTTATGGAGTTATCTGAATTCTATAGGACTGACACATGACCTAAAACTTAAATAGATCAAACAACTTACATAGATCAAAAAATACAAAAGTTTTCCCTGTTGATGTTCAAAAACTATTTAACCAAAAATACTAGTAGTATAATATAGTAGTAGCAGTAATTCCCTATAGTACACAAAATGTGTATTAATCCTCCACCGAAGATAGTATTTCCTCCTACTTGTATGAAATAATCTTTTATTGGAAGTTTTTGAACATTTAATTTTGTTGGGATGCTTTGTGGTTTTAACTGATGTGTGTTCTGTCATTGTATCAGATCTGTTACTTTCTCAGTCAAACCTTAGTTGATCCAGCTGCATGGGGATTGCTGGAGGTTCCAGGTTCTGATGAGCTGGAGTTGAACTTCTTTACCAAACCATTGCTTTGTGTGTCTGGGATAAAGAAAAACACTTGTGTCAAAAACAAATTCACATTAAAAACCGAAGGAGAACAAATTCAAAGATGCTCTCTTACTCTTTGGCTGTTGGTGTTGGAAGCAGTACAACCTGGTACATTAAGACACATACATGTGGTTTAATGTAAATTATCAGTTATTCAAATAATCAGATGCAGTACAGGTGTCCTCAGAACACAGGAAGGATTGTTCTAGATAAACATTTGTTGAACTGACCCATAACTCCCTTTGTCCTGATCTTCAATGTCCTTCGCCCCCTCCTGAACTGCACAGGGGTAGTGGTAGGACCTCTTGCAGCTTTTGACCTCACACCCGGCAGTGGCGCCCGTCTTCTTACATTTGTGGCATCGCTGAAGCAAACGAATTAGTGGCAAGAGTAAAAAAAAGCCTCAAGCACACGGTCAGTGGGTCGGACTGGTTCTGACATGAAGATGTGAGTGAGATTTACCAGTTTTCTTCCTCGTGTGACCTCTTTCATCACATCCTCTACGGAGAAACCGAACAGGTCGTCAAACAGAGGGGAGTCCCGACAATAAATACCAGAGGAAAACAACTGTAAAAACAGAAATGGCACGAGTGAGGAGAAATGTGTTGGGCAATGACTTTTTAATTCAGACGTGCACGTATCCAAGTGTTTAAATGCAGAAACACATTAAATGAAGCACACACGTTAAAACCAGTGCATTAAAAGCAGAAATGTCGGATAATAACAAATGAATACAGTGAATCAGCTGAATGACTGAGAGGCTCAAATCTGGATGAAACAGAAATATCTGATTAAATATGTTTGAATTCTAAAGTGTTAATCCACAACCAGATGTAGATGTAGGGCTGATGAAGATCTAACACACTGTATATACCCAAAGATTTGACAATGATTCCTAAGAGGTTTTAAATCTGTTAATGAAAAGCCGTAAAGACTCCTCATTACACAGTAGAAGAGCAATTCTTGACGTGGCTGTGAAACACACGTATGACCTCTGACCTTTATAATATGAGGCTTCAAACCCGTCACTCTGTGGAGTTCCTGCCCCGACATGAACTCAGCCCTGGTTTCCTTTCTCACGTTCCCTGCGGCAACACTCGAGTCTAACTGCAGCTCTTTCTCTGATAAAAGTAAAAACTCATCTGTGATAGGAGTCTAATAAAGTGTCTGTATAAATGCAGGTTGTTACCAAACAGTTCTGATGAGCAGCGACTTCATCTTTGATCGATAAAGCTCCGGTGGTCGTCGTCTCCTCGGAGCGTTTGCAGAGGACACAGCACACGACAGGACCCTGACTCATTTCTCCTCAGTAGATTATTATTATTATTATTAATAGAAGTATTATTATAATTATAATGATAGTTATACCAGCTGCAGGGTTCGGCAGACACTTCCTGCTTTGATTCTTCGTCGCAGGGGGTTGCCAGGTTGGTAAAAACAAACAGTGGGACATCCCCCCCATCGAGCTCCCACATTCAGCTTGAATCGTTGGGCAGTGGATGATATAATCCTTGATTTAAGCTCATGTCAAATCAAATACAAAATAAATATTAGTTTTTTTCATGGCAGTGAAATATACTGGGTACACATATTTGAAAAAAAAAGAAGTTAAAATGATGGGATTATGCAAACCTGGCAACTCAAATGGACAGTTTCACTTTCATTTCTTGTCTTCGTGACTGCTTCACTTTCATCTTTGACACCATGTGTAAAATCTATTCACATTAATGTTCCAGAATAATGTGTCCTTTTATTTAAATCACCAAAAAATTAATCATTATTTTGCTTTAAACGAGCCAAATACGAGACATAAGTCAAACCTGCGAAATTAGACACGCACACATGGTAATTGTATTATCACAAGTTGTTTATATATAAAAACCTTTGTAGGACACGTCACAAAGTAGTGACATCACCAAACTTCATGTACAATATATCATCTCATCAGTTACAAACATTTCATAACAGATGCACATTAATAAACAATATCTACATTCAGAACATGATCCCTCCACTGGGAATATATTAGCACTATACAGTGATTTCTGATTATTCACACAGAGAAACATCTTTAATCTGCAGCGAACAGGAAAACCCACAGAGAAAATATAGAAAAGAGCTCGGACACAAAAGTTCAGACAGCTGGTGGCGGAACACGTTTCCATGACAACGGACGGACGAAAAAGAGTAAGATGTAAGAAAGGAAAAGAGATTGGAGTAAATCAAAAATTTACTAATTATATACAGGCGTTTTCGTTTCTTACAAATAAATAAAAGGACAAATAAGCAGGATATAGAGGTGATTAGACTAAACAAGCTGTAACAGTAATGCTGGGAATGTAAACAACAACGTCAGCCACGTCTAATCACTCATCTTGAACGAGACACTGATAGATGCATTAACTGAGATCAGTCCTGCTGGCCCATTCATACATCTATTACATTACACTCACACAGACCCTGCATGGAAAATAAAATTAACAGACAAGTATGTGTATAGAGGAAGAATACGACACTGAGTTACCGAATGTGACATATTTCCATGTCTTCACTGTACAATGACACCACAGTCAGATCTGTGGCGATATAAATACAGCTTGCAGTGGAAACGTTAGTAAACGCTTATGAGTACTGATGTTGGCGTTACAGCACAGACACACGTGAAGCAGTTCAGCGACGGAGGAAGTGCAGAGGAGTTCAGGGTTTGATGTCGGAGAGGCTCGTGCAGGTCTCACTGCAGCTGGACGACGCGCTGATGTTTCCAGAGCCGCTGCCTTCTGTTCAAAACACAGGGATGAGAGAGGGATGTTAACATGTAGCACACTTGCAAAGCGACTAATTGTCAACGTCGCACACGGTTTATTTACCTGAGCTGGTGAGAGACTGACAAGACTTGGATTTTCTGATGAGGGTGATAAGATTAGCAGAAGTGATCCATCCCTCCTTAGAGGTGCTCAGATTACGAACAAACCTGCAAACACACACACACACACACACACGTGTTACTATAGTGGTGATACTTTTACTCTGCCATAGAGGTTGTGTTTTCACCCCCGTCTGTTTGTTAATGGCTTTAATGTTTATTTCTAAACAGGATTACGCAAAAACTACTCTATGAGTCAGGAAAGAACCCATACAATTTTCGGGGAAGATCCAGGAATTTAAAACACCTTCCTAAATATTGCAACATAGGTTTTTTTTTGTTTTTACTTTTTCACCAATTTTTCAGGGAATAATTCAGGGATCTTGATTTTAAAAATCTGGTTCATTTAGGTAACTGACATCTATGAGTGTGTATAATTTGTTGCAGCTTGATTGAATTAATGGGACTGTTGGGTCTAAGCAGAGGAAAGTGCTCTACTGAGTCATTCTTGTGATTGGCAGCAGAAAGGCTGTGTTCTCACCACTGTCCTTCATCTCCCTCTTTGACCAGCTCCACCATGTCTCCACTCTTCACTGGGAGCTCTTGAGCGTCGCCGTTCTCGTAGTCGACCACCACCGTGTATTTCCCAGCACTCTGCTCATGGACAAGATGAGAAGCCGGCACGGATACACACTCAAATTAGAAAAATATCAAGAGTTATGGTAGCACATGAGACATGACATTATTTTGTGCAAACATTGGATAAACAGTTTGACTCAAATCATGAGTCACCTTAAAGCTACACTAAGCTCTTATTTATACTAACAAACTTTATGTATATAGAACCATTCAAAATACAGTCACAAAAAGCTTAGCAACAAGACAACAAATCAATTAAATGAGTAAAATTTAAAAACAAACTTTGTATCAAATACTTTTTCCAGCAGATGGATATTTTCTAATTGTTCGGATCTACCAGCTCATGAACACGGCTGAGCATTTAGGAAGGTGCCAATTGGTTTTCTGCTGCCCCCAAGTGGTCAAAATGCAAATCGCACCTGAGCCACACAAGATGCACACAGAAATCCTAAGTTCCTTTTGTCATCTAGGACATTGCATTGATATATAATTATACCATGGACACTTCACTTTCCCTTAAATATAACCACTTTGGTTAATATACAGACAGGTTGATGCTCTTATCTCACACAGTGACTCACCAGCTTCTTGCCGCTGTCGTCCTCTGGGTCAGAGTTAAGAGGTTCCTCTGAACTGGAATATCCGTCATTCTCCTCGGAGGCATCCAACGACAGGGAAGCTTTGTTCCAGCCTGAGGAGAGAAGGGCAACAGCAGTGTTTAATTTACAGCAGCTTCGACTGCCCTTAGACATGTGAGTGACCTGCAGAGAGGAATCTAGAGGAAAGGAAGAACCGCCTGAAGCTCTTTTGAACAGAGAAGGTTGAAGAGCTAATCCCGTGAATATCACCATCACACAAGCAGACCCCAAAAGAAACTGTACCACCGGAGAGAGGGACATGCAGTTCTACTGTAAAACTCCAAACAAAGTAATAAAGATGCAGGCGACCATTTCTCCATAACCGTTGCCTGACAGAAACATGGAGCAGTCAGACGAGCAAAGAGAAAAGATGGTCTGGTCTATAAATCCATAAAAGTAGTGAAACAATTGACCCAACAAACAGCCAGTCTGAGCCAGCTGGAGTCAGTGTACCTCTCCACTTTGTCTGTAAGAGACAATTAGTGCTGAGCCACCTGGCCCTGCTCAGGTGGAGGGGGGGGAGGACCTGCATCTGAGGGACAGGAAGCAACACAGCCAGTCACTGGGCGGGCCGCAGTAGCTCCAGCCAATCGCACTCATCAGTGCTATAGAGCAGGGGTCTTCAACGTTTTTCAGGCCAAGGCCCCCAAACTGGTGGAGAGATGGTGCAGGGACCCCCTACTATATATTGTTTAAAATTGTGTTTTATATTAAACTGGGCCTAGTGACATGTATAAACATAGCTACCCTGTTATTGTGCATTCAATACTAAGCTATTCAAATATTACCCATTTATAAACATACATCTTTCACACAACACTGAGCTTTTAAAGTAATTCACAGCTTCATGTTTTTATTTTAAACATACATGTAGAAGAGAAAGGGAATCCTCAAGCCATCTATGGATGCCACACATACTCCCACATTAGTGAGATGTCGGACCCTGATGGGTAGCACACAACTTATCTAACCTTTGACGGATGGAGGTTGTCAGACAGAGGTTTAAATCAGCCTCTCAATATGTTGGATACATGTTAATGTGTATTTGAAGACATTTAAATTTGTGGGAAAAAAATTGGGTACAAAAAAAAATTAAAAATTATAAAAAATATAATAAATTGTCTAATCAACCAAGCATTTCGCGACCCCCCTGCAGTACCCCCTGTTGAAGACCTCTGCTATAGAGAGCTCGGCTGTGCTCAGGTATCGAGAATCAACAGCTAACCAGACAGGGAGCGAACACATGTGATGCTGAAGTGACTGACGAACCTTTGAAGCCGAATGGCGTCGGGTCACTCTGGCGTTTTGTCTTGTGGTCAAGGCTCGTCGGGGATCCTGACGCGCAGCAGGGAGAAGGAGAAACAAGGATCGATGTTGAGGTACAAAGGAAACACTGAGCAAGAATGAAGAGAACATTTTCACTTCTGATGAGGAATAAAAAAAAAGGTTTTATGCTCTGACTAAAAAGAGAGACACACAGAACAGGGGGTGAGGGAAAACAAATACAGACTCGGTACGCCCTGGAAACCCTGTATTCACACTGTTCGTGGCCACTCTTTGACTTTTACCGCTTCATTCACCACCACTCCTCTCAACTATCTGCTTCACTGTCCGTGTGTCAGTGTATGAGGAGTGCACGGGCCTGTGTGTGTGTAAACTCCGCAGAGGAGATGAGATGAGGAAGCGACACGACTCAATCAAATACAGACACACACCAGTTAAATGTGAGGCGCACCGGTGCGAGGTGCAGAAGAGGATGTGACGTGTCAGTTATGAAGTTGACGATGGCCTGCCGTTACCTTTCTGAGCTTTGAGGTTACTGAAACCTTGCAAGGTAAAGCGCTTTTTAGCCGCAGCAGCTCTGTCTGAGGTCGGGCTTGTGGCAGCCTCGTCTGACCCGGAGGGAAAAAGACAAGAAGACAGCACAGACACAAAGAAGGAAGTGAAAATGTAGAAAATCAATGAAAAGGACAATTTAATGTTTTGGGGGAGAGGACAAAAGACAAAGGGTTAATCGTTATAAGAGGGGACGCAAAGAGGAGCAGTGATAAGTGTAGTTTAAACTATGTGTGCACAGCAAATGCTTCACTCAGATTTGTTGAAAGACAAAAGAGAAAAAAGGGTTATAAATGTCTTCCCTGCACTATTTACCTTTCCCTGTAGGCTTTGGTGAGGAGGAGGAGGAAGAGTTGACGTCAGGGCTGCAGGGCTCAGCTTTCTTCTCCTCTCCCTTCTTAAAGCTCCTCTGACCCGTCTTGAACGGACTGTGGGCGTAAAAAAAAACTGGAGGGTCAGAAACCAGTCCCTGGAAAGCCTCATTATCCAAACTGAAGAGAATAATGGAGGCGGGGTGTTCCTGACTCACCTGTGACTTATTGTTCCACTTGATGCAGGAGTGGACTGGACAACCTGATCTGGTGCCTTCTGTTGGCTGGCTACTCACACAGAGGGAGGGACACAAGGGTTTATAATCAGCACAAGTAAATATGAATGCTCCTGTTTCTGCTTCAAATTTATATGAACTGAATATGAAACTGACTCTGGTGTCGTTTAATCTTTAAAAAAGTGATCATGTTTCCGTACCTCTGCACGCCTCCAGCTGTGTTGTCAGAACCTTCCTGATCTCATTCACCCAAGTGGTTTTTACTTCAGTTGTTGGTGCCTGAAAAAGAAGAGTTAAATATTGAAAAAGGCTCTGAGATAAACAGCCAAATACAATATTGTTCCAACTGTTCCAATAAAATACAATGTACTTGGGTTGATTTAGCATTTTTCTTCCTGACAACAAATTCCATAAAAGGCAGTAATTTCCAAAACAGCTGAACACATCACTAAAAAAATACTGAATTGAAGATGTGTTGGAGATGATCTTCAGCCTCAGGTTAATTAAATGCATTTATGCATCAGAACAGAAATTAGAGATCAACTCAAAATAAACAAACATTGATGGGTTTTTAATAGATTTTGGAAAACAAAGAGTCTTGGTGGTATTCTTTCATTACATTATTTAGAAATTCGGAAAAAAGTGTAGATTTTCTCCAGACTATTTGTTTCTTTGTGTTAACATACCTGAACAATATAAACCTCTTCTCTTGAGTTGCACCAGATTTCAAACTTCTTGTTGTCTCCCTTTGCATTCTCAGTGATGCCCACAGCGCTCATCTGTTAAAAGAGAAAACAACGATGAGTACAGGAGAGAAATCCAACATACTTCAAAACATTACTGCTTCTCACATAGGTTCTCACATTCAGAGACTGTTTGAAGCTGTACGACGGAGCTTTCTCATAGCCCTCTCCATTCTCCTCCCTCCTCTTGCAGAAGAGCAGGGTTTTCTGGTGGAGGAACAGGTGCCGCTGCATCGGCTTGAAACGGGCCAGATCCTTGACCTTGGCGTGACCTTTCTTGTGCTCCGTCCACACGCTGAACGACCCCTGCATCAGCAGCTTCCCCAGCTCACTCAGGTTACCCTGAGAAAGGGAAAGAAGCTGTTAGATTGAGCCGATTGACAACAAACTAATTCCTTCTTTAAATGACAACCATGCCAGTAATCCAATGAGTTTGTGAGCATCAAAGGACTCGACACGTCACACATACGTCACACACACACCATGTCTGCTTTTCATTTTACGTCAGTGACCTGTATGTCACATCTTCTCTAATTTATTTGCCTTTATCCTATTTAATGTCTTACCTCATATCCGGTGATGGCGATGAGGTGCATGGAGTCATTGACGGCCTTCAGGATGCCCAGGATGGAGGTCAGCGCCTCCTGCAGGTCATCTGTCCCCTCACAGCCCTTACTGTACTTCAGCATTTCCTGTAGTTAGCAGGACATGAACAAGCAGCTCAGAACAAGGACTGACAAATCTGAAGTTCCTCAGAAAACACAGATTAAGCCCCAGGACAGGGATGTACCTTCAGTAGCAGCTGATATTTGGTAATCCTCTGAACCGGCTTCAGCAGATAAGAATCTAAACCCAGTTTATGCTCCAGCTTTTTCTGACATTCCTAATGCAATTAAACAGAACAGGACAATGTTACATAAAACACACAAATTCCAATTAGTTTTGAACCACAATGTTTAAGTGTCTGCTCACCTGGAAGAAGGCACAGTCTGAGCACTGCCTCCAGAGGCTTTCTGAGCGAGGCTTGTTGTGACAGTACTTCTCATAGATCTGCAAATCTGTCATCTGAGGGAGGAAGGGCAAATAATTTCTGTTCAAGAAACCTCACCAGCATCTGGATTCACATCTGGAGATGTGCTGAGGATGCGATAATGAACTCACCCTCTCTAGAAAACACCTTCCAACCAGCTCAGGGCAGTCGGTGTACTGCTCCAGCTCCCGCAGAAAAGTCCTGGAAACAACAAAATGATGAAGGAGAACAGACGAGAAAGAGTGAGACAAAAGAATGAAGAAGATTATCGATTTAAAATGCTGATTAGCTGTGACGGCCGACAAAATGTCAAGTCACAGTGCAGGTATCATCACTGACAGCCAGATGGCGCTCATTCACCTCTTGTGGAAGTGGTAAATCTCCGGCATGTTGCCAAACAGAACCTCCTTTTTGTTCTGCAGCGGAGCGGGCATGAGGATGCACATGGCGGGATTATCCATCTCTGAGGCATAACCCTGTAACACACACAGCAATTAATAAATCATGAAACTGCAGGTGAAGTCAGACTGTGAATCCTCCTGCGGAGTGAATACTAACCTGCAACACACAGAGCAGCTCCTCCACATAGGCTCTCTCAGTTTCCAGCAGCTCGTTCATAACATGCCTGAAGACAGAAGGAGGACAGAGGGTGAGATGGACAGAAAGAGGGATGAAATAAAGCAGTAGGTGGACGTGCAGCTCTGTAGATAATGAGATGTGTGTCCACACAGTCCATCTGCTGTGTGATTTGATAACAGACGAACGAGCGCCGGCTGAACAACCCCTCACCTCCTGAGAACTGCCAGGTTCTCCTCCTCCTCGGACAGCGAGGCATGTCGGCTGATACTGTCTCCGTTCTGCATTTGGCCATTTCCCTGAGAGAGAACGACAATGTAGAATTCAGCATGAAAAGACACAGACAATACAAACTTTCAGAGCATGTTAGAGCAAGAAAACTCAACACTCACTTTCTCACAGTTCCCAGTGTCGGTCTCTGAGGAGTTTTTCTCCTGCTGGGCTCTGTGAGCTAAAAGATGAAGAAACAGTTGTTATATGAGACAGGCTTTTCAATCGGTATTTCAAGTTTTTGGATGGCACATATTTTGTATAAATAGAACAACATTTGAGTGAGAAGATACAATGCAAGTATTTGAATTGGTTATAACCTGCATTCATTTCTCCTTTTGATGCTGACACTGTCAGACAAATTATGCTGTAAACATCTTGAGATTTAGCAAAATGTAATATGCAAGAAATATTTTATTTTACATTGTTTGGCTCTAAAGTTTTAACAGTTAATATTCAAATTTGCACCAAAATACTGTTTACACACTTTACAGGGCTATATTTTGTATTTACATAGATACATTGTATTTTCTTGTATCTACCAATAGCAGACAACAAACACAACGTAATTTAAAGTAATTTCAGTAACATATGTTGGTAAATCTATACTCAGAGAAAACAAGTAACATATGGGAAGACTCCTACTTGTTGGTTTAAGGTTTTGAAGAAGTAAATATACTTCTGCCCTGGAAGACTCCTACTTGTTGGTTTAAGGTTTTGAAGAAGTAAATATACTTCAGCCCTGAAGTTTACTGCAAATGCTCAATAAATAAAGCTTTTTCAACCTTATGAGCAAAGAATTTCATAATAAAATAACCAGCAATTTTTTTTAGAGAATTTCCATTTTGAGTTTGTTCAACTGTTATCATTATATTTTTGATAAAAAACTTCACTATTCAGTTTACCTCTTAGATACTGAAAATCAAGATATTTTCCATCTATTTTCAAGGCTGGGGAAAATAGATCCTGATCATCCAGGGTCGTGCATAGTTTCAATTGCATTAAGGTCAGGCAAAGAATAATGAACAAAAAGATCGCACAGTGTAAAACCAAGTTCCATGTGATGCTGTGTGGAGACTGACCAGGTGAGCTGAGAGGGGATTTGATGAAGGCCTCAGGTCTGGGAGCTACCGGCTGCACCGGCCTAGTTTGTTTGGCTGCCAGCTTCTTCAGGCTCACCCTCCTCTTGTCGAACATCTCCTGCATGGACGCCTGCTTCTGGGAAATCCTCTCCACTCGGTCCTGACACACAGGAAGTCATCAACACTCTACATCAATATCTGATGATTGATTAGGTCATTTATCTTTAGGCAGGTCATTTAAAGACAACATGTAAATTAGCATCAATGAAGAATGATTGTAGCTTTGATCAGTAACAATGGTCGAACCTATTTATGATAATTCAATCAGCTTGTTATACAGTGACAGAGACATGTGGGATCTTTGGCTCTTCTACCTTGAACTGCTGGTTGAGCACAGTATCATACTCCTTCCAGATGGTTTCCAGGTCTGTCAGCTGGTTCGGGCCTGCGTTCTCCAGATAGCGCTCCAGCTCCTGAAGCGCTAACTCAGCCCCCTCGTGTGACTGACACTTGTCGACCGGCTGAGACGCCAGCAGGTATATACCGTCATCAACCCTTTTACAGGCCTGAGGAGGACACAAGAGGAATCAGAAAAAAACAAACTAAAAAGTATGAGGTAACAACACAAATCTTGTGTTTTTTTTACTCACCCTTTGCAAACAGTGATGCAGCTCCATGGCTTTGAGGAGATGATCCTTCTTGGCCCTCAGGCTGCTGCTCACGCTCTCACTGATTGCTCTGAGCTCACTGCATTTGGGCTGAATGGAGTCTTCAGCATAGTGGGAGTTCTCGATGAGATCGTCGCCCTCACGAGACAAAGCTGAGGCTCGGTCCAGCACCTCCTGTGGAGCGAGTGTGGTGGGATAGTTATAACTTATTTCATTTTTCAAAATTGTATTCCATTAGGTATTCCGAGAATTCTTTTATGAAATTGAATTACGGTGTTTTTTTGGCATTGCTAGATATTATAATGATAATAAATTAGTGGTCTTGCAATTTTTTTAATTTACAAAAAGATAATTTTCTTTACAGATCATGATCAAAATCTGAATAAAAATATTTTACACATTTGGAACATTAAATTTAGAAGACTGTAAAGCCTTGGCAGAGCAATTATTTTATTTTCTACCAGATTATTGCACATTTATTGCATCTATCCAGACGTATCACTGAGTTGGAGCAAACTTTAAAGTGGTATTAAAAACTTATTTCTGCATAATATGATAACCTGATGACAAAAAGTCATCCAGACAGTCAATGTTATAAAGATATATTGGTTATATCAGATACTGGATATATGAGAGTGATTCAAACAGAACTGAGAATGCAGTAAATCCATTATACAGATATTATTCAGCAATTAATTTCATGCTTGGCCAAAGCTCTGATAGTATGTGTGTGTGTGTGTGTGTCTGGGGTTACTTACACAGACTTTCTCCTCATAACTTGTGAGTTCACAGACAACGTGCTCATCGTGAGCTTGGCTGGTTCCAACCTCAGAGAAAGCTGCAAGTTTCTCAGACACCTTATCCAGCAGAGCCCTCACCTGCAGCAGAAACACCACAGTCAGTGATCAGGTTCAGAAAAGAGATGGTGTTGACTGCAGTCGAATACAGAGGATTCACTGCTCACCTCTTTGTAGTTGTGCTCAAAGTGGCGCAGTTTGAGACACTGCTCCAGTTTGGTCTGATGTCGCACCCAGAACTCATCGAAAGCCCTTTCTGTCTCGTCCAGCTGAGACAGCAGTCTGACAGAGGAGCGGAGAAAGAGACACAGATGAAGATGGATGGTAAAAAGAGATCAGGCAGCAAACACAGCGGGGGACAGGGAGGGGGGTGAATAAAGAACTAAATGCAGGGACGATGCTGACTGAGGTGCATGGATATTTTTGTCTGAGTGTTTTTGCATGTGCGTGGTGTGTACAACTAATGCCTGTTGACAAGGGACAAGGGCCTGTTGCCTGGAGCGTTGCTCAAAATACTGACTAACCACAAAGAACACAGCCACTGAAACTATTATAGTGGCTCTATGATGAGAAGAGACAATGATGAACACATCACCTGCCATCAGTACAGAGAACAAATGTCTCTTTAATCTCTATGGTAATAAATGAGACACACATCTGAGAATCTGTATAACAAACATAACTGTTTCCCTCATTAATAGTGAATTAAAGTGGAGGAAATTGTACTTTTACTGGAATAGTTTAAATGATCATTACAAAATAACTTAATACTTTCTGGTCTTTAATAATGAGAATAAAAAGCATGTTTTTATCCAGTGGGCGAGGTGTTAAAAGAGATGTGATGATGCCATTTTGGTCTGTTGAGATTTAAAAAGTGTGTTATTAAACGGCGGCAGAGGTGTGCAGCCAAATCGGGAAAGCTGCTGTCCGGTTTCTGTATTTTCTATCATGATAATCTTGATTTATTTCATCCTCTGGAACATCATCTTGTTTCTAGCAGCCATCCTGCAGCTCTATCAGCTCTGGTAGTTTACTAACCTTTGTACAGTGGCTAAATTCTCCATCTCATCCTGGTTCATATTGTGGTCGGGGTCTCGTGCTACAGGCTCATTGATGCTCTCCAACAGCCGTCTGCCCTGACCCAGAGCCACCAGCAGATCCTCCTACACACACACACACACAGACGGAGGGAAACATATGCATAAACCAAAGAGATGTACCGTGTGTATAAATACACAAAGAAATAAAGTTCAGTGTGTGTGTATCAGATGTGTTACCTTCATTTTGTCTTTCTTGTTGGTGTGAGTGCTGAGCAGGACGATTGTGGCTTGGATCTCGTTGGGGAGTTCGGTTTCTGCCAGCTCCGTCCCAAATGACTGCAGGGTCTGTGCCGTTTTCTTTACCGTGAGTGCAAAGCCTTCAATAGCCTGATGTGAATAACACAGTGATGATGGGCATCGTGAGACACAAGAGTATTTTACTGTGACTGAATATATTTGAGCAAACTGCTTTAATAGAGGGTTCATCCCAGCGTAAAGATATATATTTTCTGAATTTAACTTTATCTGTACTATCTTGACGTGAGCTTCTCATATTAGACTTATTTGATTAATTTATTTTTATCTCTTATTTTTCTTGTGCACTTATTTCACTGTATATATGTATTTTGTATATAAAGCTTCTTGTAATTTTTGTGTGTATTTATCTGCTATAAACACTACAGCGTACATACAGTGCGGTGAGAGATCCACTTCTCATGGCAGTACTCCTGCATTCCCCCGAGTTCATTGGTCAGCTGGGAGCGGTCGATGTAGGAGTGCAGCTCAGTCACTGAGCTCAGCATGATCACCTGAGACAGAAACACATGATCACGTACATGTCATTTGATTATAAAAACTGTATATTAACTGTCATTGATTGTACAGTGGGAATTATGACACAAGTTTTGTGTCATATTTCTGCAACATTTCCACATAACAATATATTTGTATAGCCCATATCCACAAATCACAATTTGTCTCATAGGGCTTAACAAGGTGCAACATTCTCTGTCCTCCTCGTGAGTGACTACACACCGGCACCTTCATCTTGAACTCATCCTTGTTGAACTTGAAGAGGATGTCGGACAGCGTGCGCTGCAGGAGGGCGGTGGGCCTCAGAACCAGAACCAGCTGGAGGTTCCCTGGGAAGGAGCCCTGAAATGAGCGAGGAGAGAGACAGTCAGTCATGTGACAAAGCAGAAAGGATCCCTCTCCACCCTGATCCCATTATACATCACACTTCAGCCCGGAGAACCAGCACGTCCTATGTGTGATTCTCTCCCTTTGTCTCTTCCTCTGTCTCCCATGTGAAAACTCTCACAGACATTCATGAATGCAAGTACATGGGAGTGTGTGGAGGACAAGAGAATGAGAGGGTGTGGGGGATGTGGGGCACAATCCTGTGGCTGGGACATTAATCTTCATGTCCTCTGGAACAGCAAGGCAGAGAGAGCCACCACCAACAGATGCATGGGTCCAGGAAAATGTCTGCAGGGTTGTATTTACCCTGTGGGCATTGTTGAGATTCAAATTAGCACAGCTCTGATGCATTTGCTTAGACAGCAGTATATGCACCAGATTCAGATTTGACCTTTTACTCAGCATAAAGCAAAATCTCATAAAGCTGAAAGAGTTTGATTTGATGGTTTTTAAACATCCATATTAGTCCTCCTCCTCATATCCATCGCAGTGTGTTTCCACCACACACTCTGCTGAGCCAAAAGAACCAATTAAGAGCCAGTTAAAATGTCATGGTTGACACCCACTGAGAGACGGATAACTGCTGTGAAAGCAGCTGGAGGATGTTTGAGGGCGGACACTGATCTCTTCTACTGAGAGGAGGCTACTATTAATGCAGATTTAATGAGCTAATGACCTAAATGGATGTTTTTGCCTCATTGGAGGTGAGTTGAAGAATGCTGGCCTAAGCAGGAATAAAAATGAAAACACTGTTGATCAAAAAAACACTTACGATCATAACTGTTAATGAAATGAATGAATCAATTCAGTGCCTATCCTGTGTGACCTGCTGGAAGGAGATAAATAATGAAAATAATCATTCACTATTAAAAACCCAGTCTGTGTAACATACAGCTGTTTTGATATCATGGTAATAATAGTTTGCTCCATATAAATGTCTTGTTTAGTCCACAAAACAAAGATATCCACTACATTAGAGGAACAAAGAAACAGAAAATATTCACATATAAGAACCAGAAATCAGACCATTTGAACCTTTTTTCATTAGAAATAACATTTAAACCGTTAAATAGATGAAATACATCAAAATTGGTGGCGGTGAGTTTAGTAGTCGATCACTGATCTAATAATCTGTTAATTGTCGCAGCACTAACCAGGAGACTAAAGAGCTTTCCAACGTTGTATAATTTGTTGAGTTTGTGAAGCATGAGTCCACCACAGACAAAACACAGACGGGTAGATTCATTCTGCCATTTCTGAAGGATAAAACTAAACTTCATGACCACAGATTTGGTCATGACCAACAATCACACAATAGAATATATGACTGTATCCTTTAAATGCACCAGATTCAAACAAGCTGGTTGGATCTGTGGTCCCTGGCAGTTTTGGTCATGGTCTACTCGGTCTTTGTCAACGGCAGACTGGGAGATGAACACACACACACACAGACACACACACACACAAAGCCTAAAAGAAGACCCACATAACTGACGGGAGGAGTCATTCTTCAGGGACAGACACTGTAGACTTAATTGGTACCAGACAAACAAACTGTGTCTGTCATCAGATCAGACTCAGCCAGAGCAGCTGTAAACATTTCCTCAAAACACACTGACCCACATTTACACAATCTCATGTGTACACACGTGTGCTAATATACATACACACACACACACACACACAAAGGCAAGACAAAGAATCATTTAACAGCAGCACATTCATTCTCTCTCTGTCATCCACTCATACATGTTTACACTGACTTAACAAACCTGCTGAGTAAATGCATCACAATGTGTTTTAAACTATTCTCCACAGCAGCAACATGAAAATTCCAGTTTTCATCACGATGTATTTAGCAGCCCGGCTGAATCACCCGAATCAGGACATTATAGCAGGGATGACTGAACGCCCCCCATTACCAGCCTGTCAGCCTGTTCAAGTCCCCATGTGGGATTAATAAAGCTTTATTTAATTTGAAATGAGTGAGTGGGTCCCCCAGGTCTCTGGAGACCATGGGTGGTGATATTCATCTCTCTTTCACCCTCCTTCACCCCCGCTCAGATATTTCATTTTTCCATTTAGTCCTCTATGTTGTGCAGCGATCTGTCCAAACCAAGACATATCCAATTACTTCAACATTTGTATTCTCTACAAGATTATTGAGAAATGGGAATGTCACAGACATTAATAAACCACGGTGGCAGGGGATATACGGCTGTTGCCATTGTTTAGCACCAAAATATTCTGAGACTATCATGATGATGATTCTCCCACACATGCATATTAAGAAGAAAAGACTGGAACACTGACCAGAAGGAAATTAACTGATTACAACTACAACTATATTCCACTTATACAGCAAAATAAGTGACTCACTATGGTGCAATGAACCATTATTGACCGTTTGCCAATTCCCATTTTTTGTCCATACTTTGCATCTTGCACATTACTTTAGTTTTTAGCACATTTGCATTTTTACTTTTATTATTATTTCACATTTATTAATATTTCTTCAACCAGGGAGGTTATGTTTTCTGCCCCATCCATGTATTTGTTTGTCATCAGGATTATGCAAAATTTACTCAAAAATAACCCATTAAATTGTTGGCATGGATCCGGACTTGGGGGCAGATTAGGAAGCTTTAGGCTAAATGAACTAAAATGTACCATGTGAGCTATCCACATTCATTTAGCTGACTCATTATCTACAATAAATTAGTTTAGGCTTCTTTTTTTAAAGTGCTTTCTTTCATTAGTAAATCAGCTTGAAGAAGAGATGAGTGACATCTCAATGAATGATTGAACAAATAAAATCATCTCCCTCTGTCTTTTGCTGGCATGTGAGTGTTTATTTTTCCCTGCAGCTGTAGACAAACAGGCTGGGATGGGGGCTGGTGCTGGCTCTGCCCCTTGCTGGTGACATTAGTGGCGGCTCCGTGAAGGAGAATTGAGGATGCTCCAACATCCCTCTGTGTCCTGACCTCAGGGTCCTGAGGGTACAGGACCTGAATCCTCCTCAAACCCTGGTTCTCTCATCTCAACAGTTCATTTAAGATCGGTTTCTCTCCCACACAGACACAAACAGTCGGCAGACACAAAGACAAACTTACTGCAATACGAAGCAGGGTCCCCTTAACAGCCGCCCATCTGTCTTGCCGTCGATCAATGACCAGGATGAAACCCACGCCTGTCGAGGACAAACTGGAACACAGAGAGGCAACATATTAAAAACTAATTACACACTCGTCTGTTTTACCCACAATGATAGGTCAGGTGTGAGCAGATCTTGATTTTACATCACAGCTAATAAAATGAGTTTGTTTACAACATATGTTCTCTGTATCATCCTTACAGTCATTTACTGATGAAACTTTCAAAGTCAAACACATATTCTGGAGGGCCACAAAGAAAAGTTGATCAGAAGCTGCTGTGAACTCGTTTGGATGTAATTTCACAAAGAGAACACAAAATATAAACAAAATTAAACATACAGTGATGGAGCCAACTGCTTGTTCACAGCTTGTCATTTTGTAATGCTGCTCTTTATCTTCCTAGCAGCAGCCGCTTTTTAGGACTGCACCAGCTGCCTGTGAAGTACCTCCGGATTTCTGGGCCCCCAGCCCCCTGTTCTCTCCCTGCTCCCCCTTCCCCTGGTGTCTCTCTGGTCCCACAAGAGAGGAGTGCTACACACCAATGATGACATGTGGCAGCTTCCCCCATGCTTACCTGGAAGCATGATGCTCCTACAGCATAGACGAGGACCAATAGCCCTGTCCCAATCTTTCTTTTGCAGAATTATCCCAAAGTATTTGCTTTCATATCTGCTAATTCTGCAGCTATTAAATGCACCAAACAGAGTGGCAGCAGATTGAAGGAGTAGTCCATGTGAAATAAAAACCCAGGATACGAGTAGATCCCGGTGTGTTGTGTCGTCCGAAGGGGAGGGAGACAAATGCCTCAGACAATCACAAGCTCCAGTCTCTAAATCTTCCTGTGCAGCATCTGTATTCCATCCAATGAGACAGATAGCTTCTGGGCCACAAGCCAATAGCGAGGTGGCTGCAAAGTGATGAGCAGCTCCTGTAGCCAATCACAGGATTGTTATAGATGTGGGGCAGGATCAAATAGGATGCCCTGAAGTATTCAGAGTGTTGATCCAAGTCTGCCTCTCTACTTTATCCTCACTCTTCTCATCCCTTTTTCTCTCCTGCACTTTCCCTCCCCTTTCATCTGTTCCTTTTCTCTTCCTCCGTCATCCCCACTTCTCTGCTCTGCGTATAATCATGTAAACAGACTCTCAGAGACACTCGGGCTTTCAAAGCACAAACTGCTTTACATCTCAGCCGCAGAGGAAGAGGAGGGGGACGAGGAGGAGGAGGAGGAGGAGGAGGAGGAGGAGGAGGAGGGGGGAGACCAGGGCAAGAGCGTTTCTGCCTTCGAGACATTTATGGCTTCATAGATGAGAGGGTGGTTTATGGTGAACATATAACTACACAGGTTTAAAGAAGAACATTAGAGGAAGATGGGGAAATGGGCCTCTAATGCTGCTATTACAGCACAAACAGCCAGATATATTTCAGCCAAATGCCCTAATTATTTCATTAAACCATGTCCTATTACATTTATTCATATTTTATTTGTCTGTTCCGCTTCCTGGTTGTGTTGGGACAATGGATGTATAACAGAGATTCATCTAAACCACATTTTATCTGGTGTTTTCAAAATGTTGCCAATGATGCAGTGTTCTCTATAACTTATATAACAGCTTCTAAGATGAACATTTGATTTAGTACTTACAGTTAAACCATAGCTAAAAGGAACTATTTAAATTTTTGAAATTATAAATACGACCCCGGACACAGTAAATCATAAAATCTTATGCATAACTTCCATATCATCTTGCAAACAGGCAGTTTCACGCATAAACGGCTTAATTTAAATATTCATAAAACTGCCTGGTGATTTTGTGGCTGCACATGCAAGAGCATCCTTCTAATAATAACTGTAAGGCTCGGGTCAAACCGTGTGGAGGCAATGTAAGCTGTGAGTTGAGCTGTGAAAAAGCACTGTGTGTAATGGTGATGCAGATGAGGGAGATTTTCTGCATGAACGCATATCACAGAGCAATACACACACACACACACACACACTGCTGCACCCTTCCCTCCCTCTCCCTGAAGCACTTGAGAGCAGAACAAGTGACTGTCTGGATATAAGGGCACTGGTATGTTAAATTAAAAACAGATTAGAAAATTTGAAGATAATACTGTATTACAAATCAGGCAAAAATATCTTAGAATTAACTCATATAACATATTTTGGGTAGTTTTTATCTCTGTTATTTCGGTGTAATACAAAAATAAAAACTACATAGAACACATTCCATGAACATGTAAGTCTTATCCAATTGGAAAATATTTGAGACAAATTTTTAAAATGTACACAGTTTCTCCCTTTATATTAAATACACATCTGCTTTAATGTAGTGCATGGATATGGACTTTTAAAATGATACTTTGTTCTATAATTTTCGTCATTTGATATTACAGCTTTTGTAGTTTTTTTCCATTTCAACTAAACCTTTAGTTTTAAACACATGTGACTTGCCAAGAGTCATACATTATGTTTTCTTACATTGACATTATCTATAAACCTTACTGTTATTGCTGTGATACAAGGGACTAATATTAGTTTTACATATGTGGCCCCGACACTTCTGTGCAATGACCACAATATGGAAGAATGACTGAAGAATACAAAATATAGTGTGACGCAATCCAAAGTGTCCTTTGCTTTATACAGTAGTTACAAGATCCAACTAAACTAGATCCACGCAATAATGCAAATTAAGAAAAGGAGAGATAAAAAAGAAAATAAGGGAAAGAGATGGGAACATTGTCTGTGCAAGGACACAGCTATACGCTATAGTTAAAACATAATATGATGACAAGCATGTAGGGAATGGCAGAATCAACATTAGGAATCACTATGCAATTGATATTGATCCCAGAGATATTCATTTGAAACTAGAGGCAGCTGTTCAAGGTCGTAATACATTTGCCCCCGGTTGTGGACTGTGCCCTGTCAGGGGCTACGGGTCCCTCAGGTAGCTCCAGCCATCTGGTTCTGTATCCACAACAGCTTCTGTGGACGACCCTCCTTCAGATCACTGGTGACCTCTAACAGACCATGGAGGAGGTGAATTTAGAGACGTGGAAATTTAACCTGACTGTGAGCTACTTTTCAGCCAGGATTTGGTAAATAAAAATAAAATCTCATTCCTCAGAAATTGATATTTTGGTAACAAGAAAAGCTAAATGCTGATAAATGAAAAAGTATGACTTGGTGATTCACAAATAGGATTAGATAATTTAATTATTATTTTGACGAAAAGATTTAGCAACAAAATATCCTGAATACGGATATAAAACGATCTTTAAACACTAAAAAGTATAAAAATGCAGGCATCTCCAAACTCAGCTCTGCTCAGCTGTCTGTTGCATTATTCACATTCAAAAAGTCTGAATCACTGCAGTTTCTATTTTTACACACTTTTCCATCATAGGAAGGATGAAGGAAGGGCGTGACAGACACGAAGACGGAATACAACCAAGGAACAGACAAAGTAAATATCAAAGAAAACATAAAAATTAACCGTGAAGAAATTAGAGCAAATTGTTTTCCAGGGGATATTCAGACGACAAGATGGTCTTATACTTTCTCCCCCTCCCCCGTAGTCTCATGTGGTCTGCCCATGTGTACAAAGACAATCTGCAGCAGACAGATAAAGACCCTGGATTATGACTTGGCTGTATCATTAATGCAGGAATCACAACCCTCTTCTCTTTTTGCAGATATCTGTGCTATTATCTGAGAAAATCCTCTGCATCATGAGCTTCATCAAGTGAAGCTGTGAGTGGCCACTGCCACCTACTGGCAGGTGTCCAACACAAAAAAACATCTTCTCAAAAACATCAGTCCGGCAGATTTAAACACACTCGACCTTTATCACGGGACAGCAGAGACAAGAGAGAGGAGATGAGCTGATGGTGACACGTGGGGAGAGGATGTTGTTCAAAAACAAAGGAGGACAGGAAATAGCTTGAAGGGAAAATCAGACGGGATAAAAGAGGTAGGAAAGGGAGGTGTGGAAAACCGAATGTGAGTTTCAATCTGCCAGCGAGGGACTTTACCTGGGTACACTGGTCAGGTAGGTCAGCACGTTGTGAAACACTCTATCCGTGATTTCTCCAAATGCAGGGAATTCTGGAAACACAATGATTGGGCTGCCATTATCTCCTCTACCCCCTAGAAAGAAAATAGAAAAACAACAATTTCCACATGAATATAAGTATATATTATGAATATACTTATATACTATGTTTACATTACATACAGTCAATTATGACATTATATATGAGGCAAAGAAGACCCATTTAAAGTTACCATGGTTGGTTTGGTGTCTGTGCTGTTGTTAAGAACATTGTCAATCACTATGTAGTATGAATAAAATGTCACCACAGGGGGGCACTGACAGCCACACGACTGATGAGTTGAGACAGAGCAGATTCTTCTTCTCTTCTTCTTCTTCAAAAAAAAATCTGAATCCAACAAAACAAACTATTCTATCTCATATTCTTATATCAACAAGCCATAATTTAAAATGATGCTGTAATGATTTACATCAATTTGAAATAAGAAGCTGACAGTCTTGATAACAGTTAGATGTTTTACTCTTTTCTGTAAATGGTTAAATGTTGGTTGTTTTTACTATAGTTTGCTGTTTTTTCCTCTTTCCCCTTAAATTTATTGTCAATTCTTTTCTCTTTTTTCTTTATGATAACATTGAAGGCTATTGAAAAAAAAATGTAACTAAATAAGCAACAATCTAAGATGTCATTTGGAAATCCTCCTGTATGGTTGATTATGAGGAGTTTAACAATAAAAAAAACGAAGCATCTGCTTCCTCTGGACTGCCCTGGTATACTGTTGGATGAGATTAGAATTGTTGCCCACACGTACAATAAGATTTTGATCCTGATTGGTTGCTCATATACATGCGACATCAATTCCATCAAACTGAACCCTGCCTATTTATAACCAGAGAAAAACAAAATACAAAAGTGTTCAGAGAAGCTTGTGTATTCCTCTTTGACCATGTCACTTGTTCAGACACACACACACTATGTGGAACAGCTGCTCTGTCAGCGCATGCGACTGGAATATCAATCTGTCGGCCTTTTCTTCTCTCGTCACTATGGCAACAGCAAGTGCATGGTCATGGTTTCACATCTGCTTTGATCTTTGCGAGAAATGGTTCCTGGCTCTACAGCAATCACAAGGTCACCTCTGACCAACACACAGACTCACACACATCAGCTTAATTATAGTACTGTAAGGATAGATATGATAATTTAGCAATTCTGGTACAGAAAGCTCAAATATTGTGAAAACACACTTGTTGGGACCGAAACATGAAGTTTATCATGACCTGGCCATTTAGAGACATTAAGTGAAATTCAGATCAGGTAACAGTAGCAAAAAGCAGCAGCTACTGTATCTGGAACAGGAAAAGGAGGAAGATGACATTTGAATAGCAAATTATTACGACCAGAAAAACTAAACGGTTGACCGGAACTATGCAAATATCAAATAGAAGACTTAACATAGAAGTGACTCCCCAAATGGAGTTAAACGTGAGAGATGATTGAGTTACTGAAGAAATAAACTGACGGACAGAGGATGCGTTGAGGCAAAAATGGTGATGAAGAGAGAATAGACACACAGTGAAACACACAGAGAAAGACAAGCTACCTGAGAGGAAGGCAAACTGCTTCTTGAGGTCAGGGGTGATGTCGACAGCGTGGAGAGGGCTGCTGTCCAGCTCCATGATTTCATCTGGAAAACAGAAGAAAAAAAAACATTTATTAGACACATCAGAACTGAAGATGAAGCTTCTCAGGTCTGTTAAATGATCACGTTTGTTTCATTTCTGTCTTTACAGTAAGACACAATAGTTGGCCTATTCGCATGTAACCAACTTCTTCAGGCAATGTAAAATAATCCATTACTGAATGTAGTGTATACAGGCAGATATAAAACAAAAACAAAACTTTTGAAGATGTAATTAATCTAAAGCAGTAGTTTATCCAGGACATTAAGGTGATCACATGAACACTGGATAACTCATCATGGTAATTTACCTTGGATCTTCGACCCCACACACACTTGTTTTATTAAACTCTCTGTTAGACCCCTCACTAACTTGACCCTCTACGGCTCTCTGCCCCCCCATGGACTCCCTTCACAAGGATTAAAATAATCAGATTTAAGACTTATTCTCTCAGTAGGAAATTGAGATTCTGGTCATACCAGGACTCCAACTGGTAATTGGACAACAGACACCCAATGGACGAGGGGGGCAGGAGGGGAGGCTTTAGCAGTCTAGCCAGTAGCTTGTTGACAAGCGGAGTGTTCACAATAGTATATCATTACGTGTAGAGGGAATTCTTACAGTAATATTGAGGAAGCAGGTAAATACAATACCCCCACAAGGTAGTATAATTCATCAGCCAAAGCAGAAATAGGGATATGTTACAAATAGAGAGTTGAGGTTACACGGATTAAAATCTGTCTGAATGCTGCTTGTATTCAGGAATACTATGTGCATCAGTATCAAAATGTATGGGAAGATAACTTTTTATCCTCCAGCAGTGAATACAACTCATTCACAATCATTTTACTGGATTTGTGTGTTGTATCCTCAAACGAAACAGGCAAGTTCCATTTGTTTTGTTGTTTCAAGTCTCCTGTTGCTGTGAAAGGCAACTTTCAAAAAGGAAACAAACTGATATTTCACGAAGGCACTTAAACAATCACAGTAAAGTAAATCAGAAAATAAAAGCCTCAGTATGGACCATTTTTAAAGGTACCTGCATATTTTATATCTAGTTCCCAAATAAGCCTCTGCTCCATCATGGAAGCGCAGGGCCACATTTTAAGTGAGAGCAGATACAGCTCGGTCATAAAAACATGAAGCTCTGCCCTCTTCAATTCTCAATTTCTTTTCTATTTCTGTATAAAAGCATTTCTTGCTCACCAACATCCCCAGGGCTGAAAAACTGCAGGTGTGATAACATTTCTATTGTGCTGAAACTCTCTTATGATACCGTACTTCAGATAAAAGATAAAGGTTACAGCCACACATGAAAAGAAGGAGCCGACAAGTAAAACTACAGGAGGGAGTTTCTCTCAATGTAAATGTATGAAAGTAACAGAACAATATTGACTTTCTTCTTAGTCGGACTGTTTGCCCTAGTTTCCTCAAAAAGTCTACAATGAGTCACCGTGAGACCTAAACACTGGAAAGGTTTTCCACTAATATGTTTGGCTCATGATAATTATCAATCCAAAAAGTTATATTATGCTTAATGTAAGTTTAGGGAAAGCACTCATTTTCAACTGATATTTTCATATGATCGGTAGAAACAGACCCATAATTGCATGTACATTCAGTGGACCTTAGGATCCTAACTGTAAAGACATTTAGGGATGTAATACTGTATAAAGTTCCTTGTTTTACCTGAATGTGGGTTTTGAACTAGAATAATAAACCCTCGAACAGCAAAAACAAAGAAACGATGATATCCAAACAACTGTACACTGATAAGAAATAAATGAATTCATATTTGAATCCAGAGATCTTTCCCCATATGTCACTGTACCTGTTCTGGGAAACACGGAAAAGCGTTGCTCAGCCAAAGACACATCTACTTAGTCTGTCCATCACAGGGTCTCACATATATTCCTCTGTGTTGTGCATGTTGTTCTCCTCTTTTTCCTTTAAGTTAGTGGGACTGTATCCGTCTCCTCGTTCCCATTGAGCACTCCCTCTGAGTGCAGTTTAAACAAACCCTTAAGACTTGCTCTGGCGCTTTGTTTGAGAAGCAGTGTCAGGTGACTTCAGCCTTCAGGTATTACTACTCTGACATTCATTAGCTGCCTCTCTCTCCAATGTAAACACCCTCGTATATCTTGTCTTTGTGGGGACCTCTCTTTCACAAACTGCTTTCCCAGACCTCAAAGTTTTAACTCTCTAACAGCCGGTTCAGATTGTGGGGTCCAGCAGTTATTTGGTACCCACAGAGCATATTGGTTAGATATTGGGCTCAGAGTTTCAACTAACGCACAGGTTTGGGCAGCTATCTTTATTTGGACTTTGCATTGGAGTCTATTCAGTCTGATGAAAACTCTTAGCCCTAACCTTAACCAAGACCAATTCATGTCTGATCCTAACCTTAACCAGGAACTCAGAAATGCCCTGAGAAGGTCAGTGTTTATGCTGGAAAGGTCCCAAAGAAGTAGCCAAAACGAGTACACACACACAAACACACAAACACACACGCACACACTTGTATATGCGTTTTTGTTGGGATCTGTCTTTGACGAAATGCATTCTCTGACCGCAAGACTAAAACTAACAGCTACTACTCTAACAGCCAGCTTCATTTTTCACCATATGCGGTCACAAAGCTTTCGAAACAACCAGTATGACCCTCTTAGATTCAAGAGTGCTGTCTTGATTTGCCCTCCTCTAAACCTTCTTCCTCAGACCAGGGTGCCAACATGGTCAGAAACAAATTAATCAAAAAGTTTTACCCAAACAGGATTTTAAAGCCACACTGGTGTTTCTGCATGTGTACGTTCATCGGCTATTTTGCAGTGCAAATGTTTTATATTATGCATCACTGTTGTTTCATGAGCATTTCAACCTTTCTTTGACAGGAACAAGTGATAGGGCATCAAACAATGTAAGTGCATCTATCCCAAACAAATTATAACATTTATATGTGGTGCTTCAGTACAATACACTGCAGCTGCAAGCAGGAATACTCTGAAAAATCTGGTTGTTGCCATGTTTACTGCGCTCCACCATTTCAGGAAAGTCAGCCAACAAGTATTTGAGGCCAGTGTCGTCGAAGTAACCACCCACACACCCACCCACGCTGAAAAGGGTCGTCTGAATCTGGTGGTTTCTTGCACTGAATTATTTGCTATTTTGCTGCTGATGTGTAGCAGAGTTTAAGCTTCAATGTGTGATAGAAAACAGGAGGGAATCGTGGTCTGCAATAAACAGACAGGAGCAAGACATATTCCTAAACTTCCACTAGCTGGGTTAACATTTAACAACAGCAGGAGACCCACGAGGTTGACAGTTAAATCTACAATGTCCAGAAATACATACACAGTCATAGTCTTCAGTAATTTGCACTCATTATACAACAGCAGATAACTAAATTAGCAGTTGCAAACCGGAAATTAACACCTAACCTGCTGGAACTGAAGGTGCTTTACAATCACACTTAGTTACTGTAAATGTGTTTCCTCTCCTCCTCCACTGATAATGCTTCTGTTTATGATACTGCACAAGCTTATCTATTATAAATTAAAAGCCTCCTTGTTGCTGGACAAACATTATCGATCGTGCACACATTCTCATGGACCGTGCCAGTGTTTGCCTTCAGAAAAACGATCTGTCAAACCAGTGTCTTCTATTATTACCTGACCTTCAGTCGACCATCTCTTCAACTGATTGGATAGCAATTCCAATAGCGTCTGTAGATAACAGATATTAATCAGGGGCAAGTGTCCTACTGATATATCTACTTATGTTACATGAGACACAGCTTCCTTCTCTTCTTTTCATTTTAAACTAACCTGAAGCAAGGGTGTGAGCACCAGTGGGGCTGCTCAACAGAAGCCAGGCGAGTGGGAATGAGACTGGATTCATGACCACATCTGTGATGCTTGTAACTCAGTAAAGCAGTGGAGCCACTCGCTGCCTGAGGTGTTTGGACACAAAGCTGAAAGGGTCTGGTCACCTGCAGAGCGCTCGCAGGGGCTGACACGCTGCTGGCGGATGCACGTTCACACAGAAACATCCATCAGTTTCCACTTTGTGACCCTGCCTCCCTCAGCCGGCCACGCCTTGCCCCCAGCGAGTCCCACACATATCAAATCAAACACACAACCCCACCCCCCCACCCAGGCCAGCGAGTTGGAAAGAGGCTATTCTGTTACTGAAAAATCCCCCTCCTGAAAGATGTCAGATTTTAGTTTCAGTCGCATCTCAGTCACTGTATTTTCTTTTCCTCCGCTCCCGCCTTTCTCATTAGCATTGCACCGACCTCCTTCCAAACAAACAGCCATCGTTCACACAGTATTATCGAACTTAAATGCCCCTCAGGCCATCCGGTAGAGGAAGAGCCAGTATCAGATGCTACTGTAGCACCGACAAAAGCACAAGACAGTGAAACCACTCAAGTGTCTTTCGTTCAATGTTTACTCATCAATGTGAGTATCAGTGACGTCACAATGACCTAATGAGAGTTTGGGGGGGAAATATGTAAGAAATCATGTGTATTGTCAATGTTCCAAAACCTTGGAGGTTGTTCGAATGAAACTCAGACTGGTCCCACCCTCTCAAGGTAAATAAGACTCTTGAAGCTCATTGAGAATAACAGCTAAATATACTTTTAGTGTTTATGTAGCTCACATTTGCCTGTTTTGTATTAAAGCTAGAAAGTCCCTAAGTAGAGTTCACACATTCGCCAAAGGCCCAATAGTAAATTGAATCGGCACACAAACAAAGATAGTTCGCTAAATGTGCCTGAACTAGAATGAGATCTAGAGTTATTCACAGGGAAAACTGGTGAAAACTTTATAAAAACAAAAATCACACTGCATTTTCTGTAATTCTTCTAATTATAAAATACACCCCCCCACCATAAATTCATTCCAACATTCAAACACACACCACCATAAACACCACCAGCTGGATGAGGCACTAATGTTCTTTACAAGGCTTAAAGATGGGGATTAGTGTCCACTCACGTTTACGTTTGTGGGTGACAAGTCAAACGTTAGTGGGTCACTCACAGTCACACACCTTGACCGCCTGCCTCTAATACAAAGATTAAACTAGAGCAGAAGCCTGACATCCTGCTTCACTTGGCCAATGAAGACCAAAACACACATGTAAGGAAGAACATCAAAACTATGAAGTTAGGAGGTTAGTAGATTGTTAATCAATGTTTATGAAAGCAACTTCTTCAGTTAGAGTGCTTGTTTTTTCCCCGTCTTTCCATTTTAAATTATTCTAAAACTATAATTCACTCTCGGACAGATCATAGTCGGGAGAGGAACGGAGGAAGCCCAAACACAGTGGGGGAGGGCAACAAGTAGAAATAAGGGGCTTACATTCATGGTCATGGTGGAGGAGGAGGGACTGAGATAAAGCATTAAAAAGTCTGTATAATAACATGAAGGAAGGCGAGGGGTGAGAGGGTTCAGATGAAGGTCGAAATACTAAAACAATGGTTGACAATTGTGGTGATCTAAGAAACAAATCTAAAAAGGTTGGAGGCTACACAGAAAAATAAAAGAAAGACATAAAAACAAATGGTTCTAAACTTCTGTTACATCCAATTTCACCAAGACTTATTTCCTCAGCATTATTTACCAACAGTCCTATCTGAATATAATATAGAAAGACATGACTGCGGATTTTTATCATCGCTTGTTCCCAAATAGATCCACAAAGTCCAGATGGAGACAGAGCATCTGCTTCCTCTGTGAGTTTCCTCTCATCAGTGTTGCAGAAAAAATCGGATATTGCTGAAACTGCACCAGTAAATTAAATTCCAGATTGCAATCACGTGATAAGAACAATTGGCAAACGCAGCATTTTTTACCAACGGTGGAGATGAAAGACAGAAGATAAGAGAAGTGGCAGCCCCAAACTGTGAATAAGGAAAAACAAATACAGTATGGTGATAGAAAAAGAGAGGAATAGTTATTATGTGAGACATAGAAAAACAGAAGGTAAAACAATAACTGGATTTCTGACACCTACCATGCAGCCATCTGCAGTAGCGTGAAAATCTGTAGTATCTTTCCACCTCCTCCAGAGAAATCCGCACATGACCCCAACTCTCCTCTGCTGACCACAAACACACATCTAACGCTCCCTGTGTCTCTGTCATCTCTTCAGTCTGATCAACAGTCCCTCCACTGGAGTCTATCTCTCCTTCCTCTTGAGTTTGACCCCCGACATCTTCTCCTGTGCATCCCTCTCTTTGCTCCTCATCGTCAATGTGCCCTGTCATCAAAAACCAAGATAGCTCCTCCGTGTCTGGACATTCATCAGAGCCTGCACTCATCCGTTCCGCTTCACTCAGCTCTGAATCTGCTTCCATGCAAAACCCAGAGTCTAACTCGACCTCCACATCCTCCTCCATCAAGAGGCTTGAATCAGCCACTTCCTCTCCTCCCATCCTGCAGGCTGCCTTCAGTTCACTCCTTGTCCGAAACACTTGTTCCATGCTGTTTCCCAAAAAGGTATCAGAACAAAAGTGTTCCTCTCATTCTGACTCAGACTCTCCCTCAGGATGCACATTCAGCCCGTCTCTCTCCGGCAGGTGCTCTTCAGCCTGCAGCAAGTCACTCAGTGACTGTGAGGACTTCCCACTGCAACCTCAGGTAACTTGGCCTGTAGACAAAAGCCACAGTGTAAAACTCGACCCCACCCTCCCTGTTTGCTTGACTACCCTTACCCCTCCCAGAAAGCACAATTACCTGACCCCTCCTGGCTCAATAGCAATGCCTCCAACCTGCTAATGAGTGACTGAGTACGACTCTGTGATATAAAGGATCCAGAAAGTCAAAATGTGAAGTTGTTAGTTAGCACATGCTGCTGTATGTCATGTCACAGTGGTTAGGAAGGTGCAGCATCTCCATGGGCTCATTTACCTACACTAACAAAGCCCAGGCCTCCTCGTCTGCCTTATCTCAGGATATGTGCACCAAAAGTACAAAGCCTCCATTCTCACCAACTCATTCAAACACTGCCTGCATCCCCATGTAACCATTCACTGGCCACATCCATTCAAAGCCTCTATTCTTGTTTAGACCACTCAAAAGACCCCATTCTTACAAACTTACTGAAAGACCTAATTCTAATGAGACCTCTCAAAGACAGACACTGTGTCTTAACAGAATGTGGCAATTTGGATTCCATTTCAATGAGTTGTGCAAAAGATAGATTTCAGCCGAAAGAAGCCAAGAGACACTGCTCTGTGTCCAAATTCAGTCATGATGAAGATTTGAAATGGTGCTAAAATGTCCCAGCAAGGCATGTTTATGTTGAGTGTGTGCATGAGCTTGTAAATGTATGAGTGTGTGAGAGTGTGTGAGTGTGTGTCAGTGTCACCAAAGTCATGCTAGAGGTTATCAGTGCTATAAACCTTGAGGGATAAAAACTAAAGTGAGAACTGCACAACTTAAAGTGATCAAACAAAGCTACAAACTGACACATTAACTCACAGTCTTACTCCATTAGACACACTGATTAAGAGTGTGAGTTTAACATTAACTTTGGTTTAATTCAATCATGTATACATCAGAAACTCTATATCACAAAATGACAGAAAGTTTGCTTTAACATTTTTCTAATTTGTTTTGCTTTTCTCTCATAAGTTTGGGATTGCTCATGACTCCTGCGGTCTTATCACTCACAGCTCCTCTGACAACAGCAACATGATCCCTCACTGGTTTCCAAACTGCCAATGTTGTCAAACGTGTTTTTTTCAAATTAATTATTAATAAGTTCTCAAGTCAAGCCACTTTATATAGTGTCACTATGTTTATCACCATGAAACCTGAGGAACATAGACACAACGAGACTTGTGATTTGCCTAGATTGTTTCAAATTGTTCTGATATACAGATCATTTTAAGAACTGGGAAGTGGAAGTTTTCTTTGTGTAACCTACAAATTAAACAAACACATAATATCATATAATCCAAATTTAACACATAAGAAAGTCCCTATTGTGACAGATTCCCATGTGGTATCATGCTTTGTGGCCTCTGGGGCTAAAACCAAACAACTGAAGAGTGAACAACATGATTCCACTCTGGTCTGAACTCTCTGTACCACTAATGACATTAACAGAGCTGGAGAGGAAAGGAAAAGAGAACTCTCCCTGAGACTACACGGCTTAAGGAACAACCATCAGACAAGGACAGCATTCCTATATTTGCATGAAAGCAAGAGCACACACATGTTTATAGGCAGAAACAAACACGTGCACAATGTATACACTAGATCCATGAGAGCCAGGTATAGAAAGAGCTCGGATTGTACAGTACCAAGTACAAAATAACAGAATAAACATAAATAACAGAGGATGAATGAAGCTGTCTCACAAAACCCCCAAAACATGCTATGGACATTCAATGAACTTGGAAGGTTATCTCACTGCGTATTATGTTGTAGGTTACATATGGACAAATTCACACGCAGACACAGAGTGAGCTTGTCCTACAACAGAACAAGAGTCATCAGGAGATGGTATGACTTAATTGTTTTAAGTTTTATGAAAAAAGTCTAAATGGTTTTCAAGTTCTGCTCCAGAAGCAAAAAGAATAGACAGACGGATGAATGTAGGGACGGACATACTGATCACTATACTTCCACCCCCACATTATATGCGCAGGATGGAAATACACAAGTAGCCCAATCATAAAGACAAATAAAACATCCACACGTCTCCTGACTCACGTGGCTTCAGTGGGACCATCTGCATCCCGCTATCCCATTCAGAAGCTCTCCTCTTGGCTTTCCTCCCCATGCTTTTTTCCTTGTGTGTTAGTGTTGAGTCCTTTCCTATGCAGCGGCAAAACCAAGGTCTCCGAGTGGCAACAATCTCCCTGCGAGGACATCAACTTGCAAACTCAGCAGCTTTAATCAGCAGTTCCCACTCCTTTGCACCAGCCTGTCAGCTGGTGAGTTGCTGCGTCCACCAATCTCTGCATTTGCTGAAAAATCTGTTACTGCGACAGCAAAAATTGGGAAGGCAGCCGCTGGGATGTGTATGTTGGAAACTGGGGAGTTTGTTTAAGCTGCGCAGCCACGCACTTGCACACACAGTAACAAACTGTTATACACACAAAGAAAGACACAGAAACAGCTCAGTGGGGAGCGAGGGAAGCCCACAGGAAACAGTGTGTGAAGCTCTGGGAATGGTGCCCTGCAGAACTCTGGCCAGAGCGTCAGTCAGGAATATAATACACACGCACACACACACAGATGTAAGCTAATACACATAGACATGTAATCTCATATGCCACTTTCCAATGCTGGAAAAAAGTTGCAAAAAGTGCACCCATTCACTCTCTCACACGATGCAATCTCCTCTTACCGTCCCAGTAGCTCCAGGAGTTCTTCCTGCTGGCAGGGCTAAAAGGAAAAGAAGTGCCCAGTCCAGAGATGTCCAAGTTCTGGATGAGATGGCTGAACCGGTTCATGAGCCGGTGCGACGCCTCACCGCCCTCCCGCAGAAACTCATGCAGAGACATGAGAGCTGGCTGCTGGTCTCACACACTCAAACAGACTCTGTCATCCAGAGAGACCCTGCACTGCACCTGCAAAGCTCTGCTGCACACTCTAATAAACTCCAAAATGCAGTTCCCAAACGGAGGCATGGGAAGGATCCTCTTTCTGTTGCAATGTTCCAGGGCACTCAGGATCAAGTCGACAAGCTCTCACATGCATCCTGTGAGGAGTCGTCTGCATCGGCTAAATATAAGACCGGCCCAGGGTCCTCCGCAGAGCCACATCGGGGACTTCAGGAAACAGCACAGTGCAAAGTGGGTAGAGCCAGAAAGAGCTGAGTCACTGTCTGCAGAACCTCTGAAGCAAACACTGTTAACGCTGGAGGTGAGATGCAGCTCTGCAGCTCAGACAGTGGAACTATTAACAACTCAGAGCCGCGCAGGTTTCCAAGGAAGGATGAGAGGGGAGGGGGGGAGGAGGGGAGTGGGGAGCAGGAGCAGAGGGCAGCCGGTGGAGCACAAATCCCCTTCTGCTGCTCAGGCTAATTATATTCCCCTACTCCTTCACTAATCTGCCTTTTCTTTCCCTCCTTCCATCATCCCAGATTCCCTCCTGCATATCTTCCTGATGATGCAAAAGGAATAAAAAACATCGGTATAACTTGTGTGTGTGTGTGTGTGTGTGTGTGTGTGTGTGTGTGTGTGTGTGTGTGTGTGTGTGTGTGTGGTGTGTGTGTGTGTGCGAGTTAAAAGCTGGCAAGGAAAAGGCCGCTCTCCATTTATAGGCTTTGAGTAGGAATGAGAGCGGAGCTGCACTCTCACACATACTGATGAGACCTGTATGGGACGAGACACAAAACATCAGCTTCCTATTGAACGACAATTACTCCCCCCCCGTCTGTCACCCGCACCGTCTTCACATGTAAGTGTCTCCTTATTGGACACAAACAGACACATGCACACATGGCTCGAACCCCTGTCCTCTTCTCCCCACAAGTTACCATTAAGGCTCATACATAATGCATTAATACTTGTGGCTGAGGCTGATGAAATACACAAAGGACTTCAAATACATAAAACAAGAGTCTACAAGCAAGTGGCCCTGTGAGCCTGTAAATTGGACCGACAGTACTTTGAGCTAAATGTTATTATCAGCTCACAATGACAATTCAGTCTGGGATCAGGGATATTATGTTTCATCTAAAGTTGGAGTTTAACCCTGAGAGTCTTGATCAAAGTGAATCCAGACAGACAGATGGAGCCATGCAAAGGGCCATTCCATTAGAATTACAAAAAATCTGACATTCCTTGTATTGTTTCTATTGACAAACACTAAAAGCAAATTAGATTACATATTATAGTTCATATTACACACAGTAGATAAGAGTCTGCATCAAAATTACAGGTAGCATATAACATAAAGATCACAAATTCCTCTCCAGGCATTGTAACAACGAATTGTGACTAGCTCGGCTCAGTCGACTTGTGTCTCTCTGACTGTAGCTGCCTAGCTGGAGACTAATGGTGAGCTGCTGGATCCATCTGGCTGTGCACCTGGTCTGCCTGCAGGGTGAACAGCACAGCTCACCTAGTGCAGCTGAATGAACCTCTGACCCCAAACTATAAAGACACCTGACATGTTGACAATAAAGCCTCATATATGATCTGATCAATCTTCCTTTGTGGGATTTCCATCCAACCAATATGAATAAGGATCATTTGATCAATAAAGACTGCTGCGCAGCAATCGTATAATCATTGACAGTTGTGTGTGTGACAGAGGACAAAGCGTTAACTTCTATTCATTTCTTGGCAACTTATTTCTTAACCTTCATCAGTATTTGTTTAACCCTTACCCTTACCTTAAAACATGCCTTTACCATCAAAAGTAATGTTTTACATACAGTACAATACAGTATGGTTCACAATAGGCACAGCAGCTCAAAACCTCTCAACCACAACATATGTGAATATTACTACATGATAAGGAGGAACACCAGCTGCAGATGAAAACATTGCTGTGGGAAAGCTGAGACCTGTGACGCACTGAGCTTGATGTGTCTCTTTAAATCAACTGGAAGTAGGTCAAAGTGAGTGGAGGACAGAAAAGGCGTCTGTGATTGGAGCTGCAAGTAACAGTTACTTTCAAATCTTTTTTAATTAACAGGTTAATCATCCCCCTATAGAATAAAATGCCAATCAGAGGTTAGTAGAACTTAATGTCCATAATTTTTCATGTCATGGCTAATGATATCATATGTATATGACCAGTCATGCTAAGGGCGTGACTATGGAGAGCAGTGTCACCTAATAGGTCACACCTCAGCCTCTGTTGGATGGATTGCCATGAAATTCTGTCCAGACATTAAATGATCCCAGGTGATGTATCCCACTAAATGTAGCAATCTTTTCACTTTATCGAACATTTCACTGCTATCAAATTTGGTACATACATTTATGTTCCCCTCTGGATGAAGTGTAATAACTAAAGTAATCCATTAAGTGTTCATTAAGGTTTAATAACATGATCTTCTGATTTATAATGTTCAGAATTCTTACTCCATAATATCAATCCCAAAAATCCATATCGGTCACGTTCTCGTTTTTTAGCATGTTACATGGATGTTAGCATACCAACATGCTAAAGTAGCATATGGTAAATATTTATAATTGTAAGTCTTGTTTCTATCTGACCTTCTGTCTTAAACCTGTATGTTTTTTATTTACAGTTAAATGAAATGCAATGTATCCATCACCGGTATTATTTTGGGGTTTAAGATAACTTGTGTTATGTAGCCCTGCCCCGTGTTGACTGGATGATCAGGATGAAAGGACAGGATCAAAGCATTAACAGATGATTTGTATGACTCTGAGGATAATGCTGGTGCTCTCATGTTACAAGCACAGCTCAGACCATCACACGAGACTTGTCTGTGACTTTCTCTCAGGGGAGAAGGAAAAAAAAACTGGGGTTTTCCGTTTTCTGAATTTTAACTTCAACAGAGTCGAGGGAAAAGGAGTGATTCAACAGATTAGACAATGCTAAGTCCTTTTCATCCTCACTTGACTTTCTTTCCCTGAATCTCTCTTTTCCTCACACTCTCTTCCTCTCTGCTGTCTTCTGTGATCAGCCTTAGACTCTCATCTCTGAGCCAATTACAGCTCTCATCCCCCTGCCACGGCAAATTCCTGTCACACTGCCTTACAAACAGAATGTTGACCCGGACTGCAAACGTTCAGTGCACTAGCTCACACTGAATTGCCTGCGCATGTAAAGAGCAAGCTATGACTGTTGTTTTATCGTTTTGTTTAAGCATTTTTGTAGTGGAGCTATGAGGCAAGTAAATCACCTTCAGATCTGTAGTCTGAGCATTTTCATTCTGCTAGCCATGGTAAAGCCACGTCCCCCTCCTTCCTCATGCCCATCCACTCACTCCTGTCTTTCTTCTACCAACTGAGAAGGAAATAATTGAACTAGAACCCACCATGTTGTATTAATGATGCAAAATCCTGTAAAATCAAATGAAATGGAAAGTGTGGTGCAAAATAAATATATTAAATAATAATTATTCCTCCTCATTCCCGCATACCATAAATATTGTTGCAGTGCAGACACACAGTCTTGAGGAAACAGCTAAAAAGAGTCACTAAATGAGCAGCCATGGCTTCTCCAAACGAAGTAAGGAGGCAATGAGTGGATTACAGATCAAAAGAGAAGAGAAGCAGACATTGGTAGTGACACATGCAGCAGCGACGTCAGGTCCTCACATCTACAGCCTAGAGTCATCTAAAAAAAAACTAGGGGTCAGAAATAGAATTATGTGGAATTAAAAGCCTGAAATGTTTTTTCCTACTGCAGCTCTTCTAGTGTGTATGAAAGGAAATCAACATAGACATAGGACCGCCGTAAAAACACACTATAGCTTGGTTCTGACAAACACAAAAAGTGGTGTGACAACTGATCCTATTCTGTCTCTTATGGGATCAAATGATATGGGTCAATATCACATTTCCCATTGTAAGAGTGAGCAGGTGTCGTCACTGAAACACCGGCCTGAGGTAGAAACACCCAGAACAGCGGCACATTAAACATTGTGGGATTTTCTGCAAAAACAAAGCTTCATATCTTATTGAGATGATGATTCTGTTGGGGCGGTTTGCATCAAGAATCCGCTGTTCTGTGTTGTGTGTGTTGGTCACCCACCTATGCTTTGAGCGACGGTCCTCAGTCTCTCCAGCAGCTCCCCCAGGGCCATCTCCTCCGTGTTCATCCACAGGATCATCCTCCAGAGGGACAGCGGAAGACCAGCTGCCCAGCCGATAGACACTTTAACAGGAAGAAGAGACAGCTTGCCTGCTTTTACCGGAGCTTCGGAGAACGGATAATGGTGGAAGACGACGGAAAAGATGGGGACCGTCGCGGTGACAAGCCCAGCAAAGCAGAAGGAGAGAGGGAGAGGCAGCAGGGGGAACTAGCCCAGGATGAGAGAGCTGGGCCGCAGTCTTGTTTGACACTCGGATGCCAGAGGAGAGAGACTCAAGAAGAAGGGGGTGTGTGCAGCTTAGGATGCTTGTGGCAAATGGATGCGCTTGAGGATGGAGAGGATGCGGCAGAGACGCATGAGTGAGTGATGCTGAGGCAGCTACGGCTGCGACAGCTCAGCTGCAGAGTGGAGTCCTCCTCAGTGGAGTCCTCCTCAGAGGGATGCAGGACGCAGGATGCCAGCAATAGAGACGGTAGCTTCATTCGCACATGCATGCTTCGGCTTCAGCACTCATGATGTGGCAAACCTGCGTGAACCTGGCAGAGAGAGAGGGGGAGGGGAAATGAAGGTCAGCGGTGCAGTGCACCACAAACAGCTGATAGAACAGCGACATCTAGAGCTAAGGAAATGCATAACAGCTGTGTCATGAAACAAGCAGTGCATCTACTGTTCATCATTGGTTATGCTGCATTGCCACCCTGTGATCACACATGGTTATGACAACAAGTGAGAAACGCTGTATCTTGTAATAAACAGTTTTTATAAGAATTAAAATAAAACATAAAGCTATTTAACATCATGCTTTGAATGTTTTCAACTCTCTGTTATATATGCGAGTGTAAACATTTCTGTCTTTTGTTGGTGTATAGATAGTATTATTGATATATCTAACCTATATTATCTATACACTCTGTATTATATGTAAAGCACCTTGAGCTGCATTTATTGTTTGCCAGGTGCTACACAAATAAAAAGTATTATTATTATTATTATTATTATTTTGAGGGTTAAAATATGTTACTGAGCCCTTATCGTCTTGAAAGGTTACATGTTTTATCTTGGTGAACAAATTCTTAATTCTTCCGAATGATAAAAATAAAAACATGACAATATATTGTCATGTGTGGCATCAGTAGCAAATAATCATATTGGTTCACATTATTTATGCATCTACTACATTTAATATATAATCTGAGGGCTTTATCAGGATCCTATTTATTTACAGATAGGATAACAAACCAAGTCATAAAAATAAATGTAAACAATTTAAGGGAGCCCTAAAGGGGACATTAATTTATCATGTGTGCACAAGTAACATAAATGATAAAAATGTAGATTAACTATCTAGACTTCATGTTAAAGAATGATGTGGGTCCAGACGGACTCAGATGAAATGTGGAAATAAAAGAATCACGTTGAAATGTGGAGTAAGAAAGAAGTGAACTCACCAGACCTCCATGGTTCTCTGCTCTTCTGACGTTAGCCATGTTAGCTATATTAGCTATGTCTAAAAAGCTAAAAATCGATATTTTTAAAAACCTTCCCACTGTGAGTCTGGCAGCGTGATGCTAAATATGAGGGAACTTTCTTACGTTGATTTAAACAACCAGGTAGAAGAAGTCTAGTGTGTGTACAAGGGAACAGAGAAGTGGAAACGAACGTGTCGCAGCGGCCGAACACGGAAAACTGATGCGCGTCTATCCGTGGTCTTACGGTACAGGTGATTGGAGAGAAATAAAAAGGTTTGACGTCAATTATAATGGACGATTTATTAACTCTTTAATAAATCGTCCATTCTTTATTTAACAAGTATAATGACAGTGTAGTATGCCCCCCCCCCTTGTCTGTATGTCAAGTTTCAGAAGATTTTACTGTAGAATTTTTGAAAACTTTAAGGGAAAATTGGCAAATCTTTCATTACAGCACATAACTTGCTCAGATTAAATATTATTTTTAAATTCTTAAAAGGTGAAAAAGATAATTCCCTCACAATGATGACTCTCACTGTCCGCTTGTCAAGTTTCAGAAGATTTTACTGTAGAATTTCTGAGAAAAATAAAGGAAGGCTGGCTCAATTTTCAATATAGCACCCAAAACTTGCTCCTATTTAATATAATGAGGTGACAAAGACTTTCTTCTTCTTAAATTCAATCGAGTCACACCAAATTACACACAGTCATAGCTTTCATTTCCCTAAATACATGTGATTTATTTCATCAAGACACATTAATCACTTCCTGGGAAATTGGTGAAAATGTAAAAACTAAAACGCCTTATCTTGCAATGTTTAAGAAAGTAATAAAATTTGTCCTTTGTCCGGACACATGCCAAAATGTAACAAGTTCTTTGTTGGACCTAGTTCCATCCTTGCACCAAGTTTTGTGGAAATCCGTTGAGTAGTTTTTGCATAATACTGGTCACAAACAAACAAGAATGGCACTCAGTAGAGCATATAGTACCTCCATCAAGGCCCAACAGTCCCCTTATATTCGATCAAGCTGCACAAAATTTCACACACTCATAGATATATATAGTTTTTTTATCAATATTCATGAATTATTCACTGGGAAAATGTCAAAAAAAGCTGAAACGTTAAAGACAGTGATGACAAATGTGTCCTTGGTCCGGATCTATGCCGAAATCAAAAAGGTTCTTCCTTGGCCCATGTGTCATGCCTACACCAAGTGTAAGGGAAGTCCGTTCAGTAGCTTTTGCGCAATCTTGCTCACAAATAAAAACCAAACAAACAAAGGCGAGAACATACCAGGTAATTGATTTTGATATACCACAGAATCAGAGGACAAGAGTTTTCTCTCTGTCTTTATTACAAGCAGAATGACAATACAGTGCTTTGCCCTCATTTGCTACAGACAGGCTGGCAAAAAAGTCAACCAGTGAACTTTTAAAATCTGTATCCCAGGCCCCCACCCGCCCCCCCACCCACCCGCACAAAAAAAAGTAATATCTCAAAACCTGTTTAGTAATACAAACAGTGCTGTACTGAGGGTATGATATGAGGCGTGCTGCTCGGAGCACCGGAGTCGACGTTTCAGACCTTTGCTAAGCTCAGGAGATACGGGACGAGCACCTGCTCTTGTGCTGATGGACTTAGAAAAGCAGTTTGACATTCTGATCAGCAGTTAGAAGGCTGGTGTGATAAACCTATTCAGAGACAGAGGCCGACACCCACCCGCCGTTCATTCCTTGTCAAGTTATTTGGTCACTTTTTTCTATCTCTCTCTCTCTCTCTCTCTCACTGACTACAATCTTCTTAGAAAAATAACTTGTGAGGAATAATACAAACCCCAGTCGAACAGTAGACCTTGTTTTCAGGGGGAAACGGATCTCTACTAGAACAAAGTGCAGTGTGTAGACCTACTGGTAAATCTCTAATGAATCATTTATGTATGCTCTCATTTTGGTTACAAACTTAAACACACATTCTAATGGAGTTAAAATATATAGCTCTTCTCTCTGGGATACAAAAGTAGCAAAAGAAAGTTCCACAATGGACGACGCAAAAATGAAAAGAAGTAGTGAAAAAAGTGAGCTGCGGAGGATCTACCAAAAAAAATAGTGTGTGAAGAACAACTACAAAGAATTCCCCATCACGTCATTAAAGTACAGTGACACTGCATAACGAGTACAAAGGCCTTTCCTTGAAAACAACTGAGGTCAGGATGTTGAGCCAAAAATCACTTGCGGAGGTTTGAGTGAGAAAAACTCCAGACCCCTCCGGCCGGGCTGATAAATCATCAAAAATACAGAATCTATACATGTTGGCAGATGCGTGATGTGTATGAAAATAAACTGTATAAACAACATACAAAAATGCGCCGGAATCGGACATTCAAGACTAATCCCGAGTCCGGTCACTCGCGACTCAACGACAACAGATATGCTTTGGACAAAAGAGGACTTCAGATGTTAGAAATGCAGAAAAGAGGTTCATCCATAATGAGCTACAATCATCCGCTGGAGGACATGATGGACAAATCAGTTCCAACATTCGCACTGATTTGATTGTGGCATCGCTGATTCAAGTCTCCAACATGACAACAGACTATATTTACATCCCTTCTCTCTAGAATACACGTATATCAAAAGATTTTTTTAAGTTACATCCATACATAAACAGTGACTGCCATTATCAATAATTTTAGAACAATACAGAAAAATAGTCATGGACCAATGCAACACGGGGAAAGAAAATAAACTTCATATCATAATTTGACTACAGGACATTCTTACGTTAAGTTTGCATAACACCCAGCATGGAGCACATAAATAAAACCAAACGACTGCTGCTGTTACCCGACATGGCCACTTGGGAGCGCAAGTGGGTACAGCGTGCTCCTTTTTTTAATAGATGAATTGATACAGTTTGAGATGAGCGATGATGTCTCGGACGAAGGAGGACAAGGGGCTGGCATGCAGCAGAGATCCGACATGCGACAGACAAGAAGGGAAACTAAGCGTGACGCTGTCGTGAGGGTAAAAGAAAGGAAGGAAGAGGAATAGGCGCAGTGTACCAGACATACATGCCCTCCAGACCTCCTTGCTGTCTCCAGACATGCTTACAATGACCTAGAAATATAATCCATTGAAAATCTATGAATTAAGGCAGGGCGGCTAGAATACTGCACATCCCTCTTCAGATTTCACCCATTTCTCTCCTCCAGCTGATGTGTGTGTGTGTGTGTGTAAGGCTTAGTAATATAAGACACCACTTTTGCTTCTACTTTTATCTTTTTAAAACACATTTCTCCTTTGGCTCCTAGCCTGCTGCAGTGTGGTTACCTGTAAGGCAAAGGTGTGTCAGATACAAACATACAAGAACAGGCAGATTCATGCATACACTCACGCACATGCACACGCACGCACACCTAAAGGGCTGAGCTTGACGGCTTCCCCCTTGACTTGGCCAGACCACGTAACTGTACACAAATGTTGTCAAATGCACACCAAAAAAAAGGACACAAAAGTGGAGGAATTGAAAATGAGGACGAGGAGTAAAAATGGGTCCGACTGCTGACATGCGCAAACAGGACAGTAACATGGTGCAAGAAACAATGCACATTCGCACATGGGTCCCCTTATGTTCTTAGACCTATTCAAGTAAGAGTTTGAGCAGGAGCTTCGATGAGACTTGGATGGGGACACGGAAATGAAAAGGATGAGGATGAGGAGTCAGGGAGAGAATATCTAAAGGGTTGTTCACTCAGGTGTATCCCCTTAAATGCACATGGTGAACTCAGCATGGAGCGTCCATGCTTCTGATGCACATGAACATGTTCTATAAATCCGTGATCCTTGAAGAGCAGACCTTGATTGCATGTACTACACTCTGCATGTTTTAGCCCACAAGACTCTGACTTCGGAGTTTGCATCCCTGTTCACACAGAGGTCTCTGGCCCCGGAGCGCAGTATGCGAATCCAGCCCCTGAGAGACGGAGCATGTAAGGGCTGAGGGAGCACAAGTCTGCCCGGCCCCCTTCTCCCAAGTGGGCCAGTAGTTTCTGGGGCAGGGGGTCGGATGTGCGCAGCGACAGCGTCTCCACAGCACCGCGGTGGAGGTGAGAGGAGTCCGTGCTCGTGCCCTTGTAGGATCGACGGGAGGAGTGTGGAGTCGACTCGGCCAGGCCGCCCTGCGAAAGCCTCTCGTGACCCTGCAGCGAAAGAGGGGGGGGGGAGGAGGTGTGATCATGTGAGGATTCCATACAGAGAAAATTAAATAAAAACAGGCAGATCACAACAAAGATATTGTCAGTGAGGAAAAGGTGCGACACGGCATGAGTTTGAAAAACAGAGCAATGATCAGAAGGTAGAGGATTGTTTAATTCATCCAGATGTTTCGTTTGATGATTGATGAACACATGCAATGGATCAAATTCCATAACTACTCCATTAAGAATTAAGGATTATTTAGAAACCCTCTGAAAATTCCCATCATGATAGAAATGTTAGACTAAAAGCATGATTGACAGCCAAACACAAAATCTGCACTCGCAATTCCACCGTCCAACACTAGATGTCATCAGTGCTCCTTGCACAAAGTTACTCTTTCCAGCTAAAACAGTCTATAGGTTTGTGACATCATCAATACCAACCAAACCAACAAACATCCATCCATCCATCCTAGCTGCTTATCCTTTAAGGGTCTCTGGGGCCAATCCCAGCTAGCATTGGGCGATAGGCGGGGTCTATCCCAGAACGGCCGCCAGTGTGTGGCCACATACTTTACATTCAGAGAAAAACGACCGTTCACACATTCACTCCTACGACTAATTTAGAGTCTCCAATTCATCTTACCCTAATCTGCATGTCTTTGGGTTCTGGGAGGAAGGTGAACACAACAGAGCAACAACCTTTGGTATTCAAACCAGGAAACTCCTGAGGGGACCGAGCAAACCACTGTACCACTGTGCCACTCTATTGATCTGCATTGTGGATAAACATACTGAATAGGTTTGTCTGTGACATCAGGTAACTGACAAGGAGTAATGCTTATTAGGTCAATCATCTCCTCTGATCCACAACCTTTACTAATGGAACCTCAGCTTTTACTTTCACATCATTCCTGAGGACCAACAATCCTGGAACTTGTTGGCGAGCACACAAGTGGATTCTATGTAACCTGGGTTAAATAAAGACAAGGATAACATTTCTCCTTTAGCTGCTACACAGACCAAGTTAATTCCCATCCCACATGCGGCGAGAAGCAGAGCACACTTTGAAACCAGCACAGCAGGTTTAATTGGATATTGTGATTCCTGAAAGTAGGATTGACGAAAGGAAACGTCTCGTGCAGCAACACTCTACTGTACGCAGCCAAACACACCCCCCCCCCACCCCACCCCCCCTCGAAGCCTGAGCCATAGCACAACAGCATGCCCCACACAATGCACAGCAGCAGCAGGAAGCATCGCGGCGGCAGCATTAAGAGCCGACTCCCCACTGTCAATGCCCTCTGTGGGGCTGTTACCATGGTGGGGGGGGGGACTCTAGGGTTTGTCGAGCGAGATGCCGTGTGACATCATGGAGTCATAGGTCCTAGCAGCTTTGTCTCCACTGTCTCCAACACGGGTCCTATTAGGGCGGAGCGATTCCTGCTCACTGGCGCCCCCTGGAGCAGCAGGGCCAGGAGCCACACAACCCTTCAGGGCCGTTCTTACCTTCTGTGGATGATGTTAAAGGAAAGGAGGTGATAATGGAATCGACTCAGAGCCTGTGTCTTGTACCTGGTAACATTCAGCCACCTGAATCTGACTTAAATCCTCACCTGCAGTCAGAACGCAGCAGAAAATGTATTTTGAATGTAGGAAACTATGATCCCCTAAAAAACTGAGTGCAGAACAATCCACAGAAATCAACTGCTGCAGTTTCTAGGAGTCTTACTAAGCTGGACTTTAACACAACGTCCTGTTGTTTGAAGGAAACCGATATCTGTAGCAACTTTGCGTCTCAGCTTTGTCATTCTCTTACTTTAAATTTGACATTGACTAGGAGTGAAATGAAGACACAGTCATTCTATGTTTAAGTTAGTGACTTCATATTATTCATCAGTCTTTCTTCACTGATGCACAGGTATATTTAGCACAGTGTAATAAATGCATCTTAATCTTAATCTTAAAGACATATCTCAGAACCAGGTGTGAAAAGTGGCATTGACCTTAAGAAACACAAGGTTTGCTAAGTCTTGGTTTGGGACTTTAAAACTTTTCCCATCAATCAGATGTAGGTTATTTGATTATTAATATCAAATGTCTACAAGATATCCATGACGTTGAATTAAATATAGATTTCTAAATAGAATCTGAAATGTTGTTATTATAAGTTACATTATATTCAGTGTAAATTAATGTAAAAAGCTACCATTATTTACATTGGAGTAGTTGGAACTTAGCTAAACAGTCAATCTATTGATATCTAAAATGTTCAAGTGTATTACTCTATAATTAATTATTCAATATGAGATATGAAGCTGGTGCTTTAGATTGGAAGAAATTCAGCAAATTCAAATGTAGGCCTAAACAATTTCCTGTCCAGCAGACCTATAAAACCACATCATTTCAGCTTTAAAAAAAACATGACAAGGCGACAACATGAAAATATGAAAAACATGCAACTTACTTTTCTTAGAGCAACACTATGCAACTATTTTACCTTAAGATAGCAGTTCAAAATCAGTTTGATAATACACTGACTTGGATTAGGGTGTATTTATGTTCTCTCTCTGTGTAACTTTGGTGAGTTGTCTTCAATATTCTTCAAAATATGAACGATTCTAAACAGAGTTTGGTCTGTTCGTTTCAGCAACTCTCTTCTGGTTTAGGAAGCCAGGGATCATGGGTAATATACAATGTTCGGTTGCTCATTGAAAGTTACACAGTGTTGCTCTAAACCACATTAAACATTCACTGTGAAGTTGTTAAGTTGTTTTCATTAATGGCACAAACAGGATGAATGAAACATGGTCTACGCATCAACACTGTGGCATCATCAGCAGCTCCCCCAGTGGTTAGTCTGAAATTAGGTGAGGTGTTGAAACATTGATCAGTGGTTTACAATGGGACATGCCACCATGCACACAGAGATGAGGGCGTAAAAGAGCGAGAGTCACCTCCTCTGCCTGCTCCTCTCTCGTCTCTCTGGGCCAATTAGAAACTCATTCTGCTGGAGGACTGAGAAAGCATGAAGATGGTGGAAGGCTCCACAGTAAGGCACGGGCGAGGGGACTGCAGTTACCACGAAGGAGCGAGCGAGTGCAGGGAGTCGTGGCCACACGGGCGCAGTGGGGAGGAAAACAAGAGAGGAGAAGACAAGGGAGAGGGTAATGAAGGGGGTGAAGACAGGAGAAAAAAAAGGAGGATGGCAGTGGTGCGGATAAGGGTGAAGGAAGAGAGAAGGGAGGAACAATGGAGGATGGTGTGAATTTTGATTAGGGCGGTCCATTAGGGTGCAGTGACAGGGGGAGAAAAGAGAAGAGAGAGAGAGCACAGGAAGAAGAAATCTGTCAGACCCGTCATTTATTTTTCCATTCATGGAGAAGCTGGCTTCACAGGAAGGTGAAGCAAAGCCGCAGGGAACAGAAGTCACAGTAAATCACCCTGATGCTCGGGGCTTTGAGGGGTCTTAATGGTCTTCCTGGATGGTTAATAGAGTGGAACTGATTAGAGGCTCACTCATATGGTTTATCACTATCAAAATATTAAGTGTGTGAAAGGATTTAAGAGAACCATTACTTTAGCAGGTTGTTTTAACCCCAAAGGTGCAAAAACACAAACATCTTAAAAATGGGAGAGCATTAATTAGTGTTTCGTTAATGGCTTTAGCGAAGCATTTAGTTAACAATAGGTAAAAATCACTTTACAAAACTCCGAAAACATGACAATTGAAAGCACAGACTGTAAATAAAGATGTCAGACATGTCTCTTTCTCCTGTTGCACAAAAACAAAGCTAAAATACACATTCTCAACCAATTCAGTTATTATATTACAAATGTCTATCTATTTGTCTAATTTACATATTTTTTTATGGTTTTTACAGATTTTATTTCTTTTCCCTATTTTAATTCTCGTTACCTGTTCTTATTCTGCTCTTTTAAATCTCTTATATTTTCTTTAAAAAATTGTATTTAACTGTTCTTTCTGATTTAGAATTTCTCTCTAACCTTTCTCTGTGTTGTTTTAATGTCTCTGTACAGCACATTGAATCTACCCCTGTGTAATGAAATGTGCTTTATAAATAAACTGCCTTGCCTTGTTTTAAAAGCACCTAATATCTAATTAAAACCAAGCTCATCCGAAAAACCACTTAAAATGACACAAACAAATTTATTTAAAATCTACTTTGAGTTTTTAGTTAAGTCCATGTCCCATCCACTAACATGGAGAAGCCAAGCTTTATGGCCTAAATTGAATCCAGCCACCAGGTTGTGATTGAGATGCTTTAGCTTCACCTTTGTTGAGCCGTCAAGTCGACCATCTTTATATATAGTCTATGGCTGAAAGCTTCAACAGATTCACTGTGGACCTACCTGTGCACGTTCAGTGGCTGTGGGACACATGGCCCTGCAGAGGACCTTTTTGATGACATCTGGCAACAAGCTGACCGTGATAAGTAGGATGATGCTGAGCCAGGCTGGACCACTGGACAACATCTGCATGAAAACGTAGTACATCCTCTGGTAGTTCAGGAACGGCCTGAGCAGCGACAGGAAAGAGACAAGGATTGTTTTTACAGAAATGTGCTAAACACATTTAAGGCGATAGATAGCAGTAAAAAAACACAGAGGGTATAATACCAAATGATGCCGCCCCAGAGAAGAGAGAAAATAACGTAGAAAAGTAGCGACCCCCAGATGACAAAGTGATTGATCCAGGTCCAGTGGTGTGTGTCCAAGGCAAGCTGAAACCAACAAGAATAAATACATAGTAAACACTGGAGCAGTCAATAACGTCAATGACACTGCCTTCAGGCTTTACTGTTGCGCAAACCGAGCATCCAGTGCAGTCGATCATTTTATGAAACGTAACAGTGAACACGAGCGCCGCGGGCTTGTGCACGGATACACCCGGGCTCACGTGCAATGGTAATGACCTCTTTGGAATGGAGGGATTATTCAGTGCAATGGCCATGAGTGTGTGTGTGTCCCTCTCCTCCATCATTAGACCTCTGAAGACGTACACACCTTGAGCGTAACGGTGAACACTAGCACAGTGAAGACGAGGGTCCCGAAGGTCCAGTTCCCAAACATCTGTGAGGAGGAGGGGGAAAGGAGAGGGTTAGAGGCCGCGGCGCTCACACAACCATGCCTCTTGGATTAGTGAACACACTACGGTTTTACTACGAGGAGGGGAGAGGATCAGACAGACACTTTCACACCATATCTGCTGAGTCATAGAGGATCAGTAAAGAAGATAAACTTTTTTTATAAATATTTTCTAAGTTTTTAGCCAAAAATCTTAATCCCACCTCTCACCATCCACATTTTTACAACCTGCTGAAATCCTAGAAAGGTTTAAACAGACACCAGGAGTGAACAGATGGAATAAGAGTCACGAGTAGGAGGAGGAGGATGGAGGGAGGGAGAGAAAGAGCACAGACACAGCTGGTTGTTGGTACCAGTATCTCACTTTAGTCATTACCTCCACCAAGGAGGTTATGTTTTCACCCCTGTCTGGGCGCGGATCCAGGGATTATTATTTCACTTTATTCAACACTGTGAGATTTCCCAGGTGATATAATTCCTGGTTCTCAATAAACACATCATACCTGCTGAGACATGCAATGAACTCCAAATAATCTACTGAAATGATCCACAGGGGCAGTATGTGAGAACGTGTCAGTAGCTGCGGACATTCCCTGGAGTTTCTCCTGCCAAGCCCAAGTAAAATCTCTAGATAATGTCTGTGTAAGCAGACGCGTTGATGACGTTTCTAACACGCGATGAATGATAAACTGAAAAACAACAACAACAAATGATTACAAATATAGCAGGATGAAAACGAGGAGCCACGCACGTAGAAGACGCATTAGAAGGTTTCATCGTGGACAGGCGATATGCAAGAGCTTTTGGTGATAAGTTAAGATTGTGCTTAAAACAAAAATTTTAATCTCGTTTATATAATTCCTGGCTCCTGCATGATGCTCTGAACAGAGGATCTCCTTCTCTGTTCTTCGTATCTGAAACGCAAACTCTGGAGAAAGTTCGGAAAACATGATTTGCAGACATTTTCGGGAGATCGAGTCTGAGAACGGCTTCGGAAAACTGATATTTTGGAGTTAGTGAAACCTGGTGCAGTTTGATTGAATTGAAGTAGACTGTTAGGCCTTGGCGGAGGTATGAGCTCTACTGAGAGACAATATAGTTACTGATTTTCTCTATGAAAGACAGAAATTGTGTGTATTGCTTTTTTTAATCATCTGTCAACAGAACATAAAGTGTGTACAAGATGAAAAGCCCCCCCCGCCCATCAACACAGGAGCAGGGAAATTAAAAAAACAACCAACCCCAAAAACTGCTACCACAAATACAAATGAGGAAACAAATATATAAACACACACACACACACACACAAATGCACACCTTAGACAGAAACACAAACAGATGTTGGATCTAAATCTACGGTACATACTCTATTTACTAACAAACACAGGAATAATGTGGGGGAGCGTCTAAGGGTTCTACTGTGTCAGTGGAGTTGTTACGATCAGGTGCTGAGCAGGATTCAGGGCTTTACAGAGATTAGGGGGAATAATGGAGCACGAGAAATCTACACATTCAAATGAAAGTGCATGGATGATGTGAAGTGAGGAGGGATGAAACCGGATGAAACGGTCAAAACTGAAAGCTTAAACGGTACGACAGGAACTAAAAGAGCGTGAAAGACAGAGAGAGCCGACAGGGAGGGAGACAGGGCTTACCATCTGTGTGTTGGTGGTCATGAGCTGAGGACGCAGAAGAAGAAGAAGAGGAGGAGGAGGAGGAGGAGGAGGAGGAGCAAAATAAGGAGAGAGGAAGCAGAGAGAGAAGAAGAAGAGGGGGGGGAGGGGGAGAAAAAGAGAAAAAGAATCAGGACAAAGGGTAAAATGAATTTCAGGATGTTTCAACTTAAAAAACAGGACCAAAGGCAATTGAACACAGTTGACATGAAATTAACAATACAGAGAACGATGCTATTGCGTTGTCGATATGAATGGAGATCCAATGTTGCTGGGCTACAGGCCCAGAACAGAATTCTTACTGTTACAGATAAGACAAAAAAATGAGTCATCCCATAACACTTAACTCCTCTTTCATGAGAATCCAATGGAGATGAATGAGTGGTCGTAAAGACGTTTCCTTTTTTTTATCCATTATCCTCCTTTTAAATTCCCTGAAGGATTCAAACGCCCCACAAAACTGTGAGTTTCTACTAAAATGACAGAAGTCCCTGTCTGCTGACACAGAGGCAGAGGCTCACCTGGCCGTTGCTGGTGAAAGTGGTGTTGTCAAACAGGAAGTAGGCACCAAAGAAGAAGATAACGGCGTCAAACACACCCAGGCACGTCCAGTACAGGAAGACGGGCCAGCGGAGGAGGGAGTTCTTGGCAATGTCCCTGAGACAGAGGGGTAGAAAAACAGAGTTGGAACAGTCAAACGATATTTTTTACCAGGGCAACACACACACACACTCTGTCTCAACCTCACCTGTACAAAGAGGGATCCCGCTTGAGTGTGTCCATGCTGACGTGCTGCTCAACCAGGCTGTAGAGGAGGATCGGGAGGGAGGTGAAGCTGATGTTGTACAAAGTTAAATAGGCGGTGTCGTACAGGGGCTGCAAAGGGACAAACACAACAGACACAGACAGCATTATATATCTAAAAGGACATCTCACAATTTAAAGCTGTTTTGTTTCTCTTTTTTGGTCACATGGGGGCAGCAACAAAAAACAGCATCCAGCATAATAACGGCTCACAAAGTTGTAATGGCACAAATGTGTTTACAAACAGTTAGCTGTCAAATTTAAGTTGTCTTTCTTGCCAAAATTCATTCAAACCAAACAAACAAAAACAGTCAGTTATATCAAATCCCAGTGAAGGAAATTCAAATAAGACTGTGAATGCCCAAAAAGGGAATATAGAAATACTTTTTTAAATATCTTCTTCTAGTTTCAAATTGTCATTTAATTCTGTATTGATCTGTGTGGGTCTCTACAGCTAGTTAATGCTACAATTTGTTCACCAGCTAGTTACTAACTTTGTCAGACATGCTTTCCCTAAACGATAAGTGGTTCCACTGAGATAAATAAAAACAACACAGCAGGAAAAAGGCAAAGAAGAAGAAACACAAAGAGAACGGTTTTTAGCACCATCTTGTGTTCTCTAGGAGGCACAATTCAGGCTTGTGTGCCTTAACAAACTGGTTGAAGAGTTTTTTCCATAGTTTCCTGTAGAATGCCTTGTGTTTACCAAGTGTCACTGCATCTCCCTCCAAGAGCCTTATGGGAATTGCTATGCTCCCTCATAATGAGGAGTCATAGAGATGTCTATAGGAATGGACCTCTTCACAGGCTCATGTTGCATTAGACGTACATAAAAAGTTAAAAAAGTTGGACATTTCTGGCACACGCAGCTACAGGCAAGGACACGGACGATAAACATAGACTAAGATTAAGAGCAACATACAATTATATTAACTAAAACACTGTGGATATGTAAACACTGTACAAACATACATTGGGTGCTTGCTTACTTTAACCCCACCTCAGTATCAACTACTTACCTGTTGGGAGAAGCCACAGAAGAACTGATACAGGAACTGAGGGAAGATGAAGCAAACATTCTGGAAAAGATTTAAGAAAAACATCAAGAGGAGTCAGCGATAAGCTTGAAACAAGAACATGTGAAGAGATTTGAAGAATCTAAAAATGCAACGAACTACACATTTCTGTTTATGCAGAGATTGGGCTGTAAGCTCAGTGAGTGGTGAGTGGGCCACAAGGAGCTGGCCTGCCAAAAAGGAAAAAACTGAATCAGTTGGCAGGGCACTGAGTTCTGTGGAAGCCGCCCACACTGATCACTGCGCCCATGAATCCAGGAGAGAATGTTGCACCGGGGATTCATGGATCCAGTAATCTGTCAGAGTGGCTGAGAAAATCTGGCGCTTTGTAACTCAGTGTTTCACCGGGAATTACGCTAAAGTGATTAAAACGTGTGAGCCACTGGGGTACACAAAGCATTTGTCTGGTACCTTGTAGAAGAAGTACTGAACAAGCTCAGCAATTCGGATGTAGTAGAAGTGACCGTGGACGAGTAGCATCTTCTTCAGGTGTTTAAATTTCGGGATGGCATAGTCACTGTTCCTTGCTGCCTGTCGGCCCTCTTTACCCATGATACCTGAGGGAACACAAGAGACTGTTAAACCAAAAAATATAAAAACCAAATAAGAGCCAGTGAAATGTGGAAAAAAGCAAACCTTTAAAAATCAAGTTCAACATATTGTTTTGATAGCTTATCTATAAAATATAATCATTTAATTTAATTTTAGTTATATTGTATATTCCATATTAATGATTGCAACATTTTATGCAACTCTGTAAAATGTGACAAATGTGAGATAATCTTGGCTGTTTGTTCTTAATATGCATCAGTGTAATAAGCATCAAAAATCAACTCTGGCTCTAATGGAAAAAAAGTCTTTCATATATTAATGGATGATTTAGCAAATTAGCCAGTGATTAGTGCAGTGAAAGGAGCTCACCAATGCCCACATGCGCTTCCAGGATCATGCTGACATCGTTGGCTCCGTCGCCAATGGCGAGGGTAATGGGATGCTCCTTGGAAGCTTTGATTAACTTCACAATCTGCAGAAACACAAACCCACAATTAATCAATACGACTGTTTGTCATTTGGGAAGAACGTTTGCAGAAGGAAGTGCCGCTCGGTCACCTGTGCTTTCTGCAGCGGGGCCATGCGACAGCAGAGCACGGCGCTACAGTTGCGACAGATGTCCAGAAAGATCTCTCTGTAGTTCCCGTGGTTTGCGGCCTCCGGGTTCGGCTTTAGTACCGCGGACAGAGTGGCCCCGTCGATGATCAGACCAAAGTCAATACAGTCGACTGACAACCTGGAAGAGAATATCAAGAAACAAAGAAGACAAATCAATCGTAGACGAGTCTGCGGTTTGAAGTTTAATGCACATAGATTGTGATTGTGTGATATGTGGATTCACAGGACTCCCCATGAGGTTTGTCTCATACCCAGAAATCGAGCGCTGCCTGAGGACCGTTCTGTTCAGCTCGAACAGAACGTCGTGCAGACTCTGCTCCTCTGTGCGTTTCTTGGTCAGCTCCAGGATCTGTGTGCTTCGACGGAACAGTTTACTGGCGTAGCAGGTGGCCGCCGCCGTCTCCATCTTGTCTCCCGTCAGGACCCAAACCTTCATGCCGGCCTTGTGCAGGGACTCGATGGTATCTGCAGCTTTCTCCTGGAGCCTGCACGTCAATAAGTCAATCAGATCGCAGCCTCCAGTCGGGTGGGTTAAAGCCTCAATCAATTAGCAACTGGTGACAACTTGTCAATGCATGATCATTCCACTCCCTGCTCATCAGCACTTCATCTATCAGGAAGTCAAACTGTAAATGAGTTGGGGTCAATACTGAAGTCTGCCTTGACAGGTGATGTTGTTCTTAGAAAATATTCAGTATTACAGGATAAAAAAGGATTAAAGAACATTTATAGTTTTGGCCTTGTGAGTCATGAGTGAAAATGGCATAATGACTCATTAATCTCTCGTCTGTGCTTTGAAGTCTCTCTCATCCTTCCTCTCTATCTCCGTGGTGACCAACCTGTCCTCCACCGCTGTAGCACCCAGAAGCACAAAGTCCCTCTCGATGGTGTCATAGGCCTGAGCCAGCTTCTGCTCCCTGTCCTGCAGGGCCAGCTTGGCATCGGTCAGTTGATGACACGCCTCCTCGTATTCTGACTCGGACAGCCGGCGGTAGGCGACGCACAGAGTCCGAAGGCCCTCCTGTTGTTACAGAGAGAAAACCAGACACAGTGTAAGATGTCATGTGAGCCTAAGTGAGTTTGTCACCACCGCCAAGAAGGTCAAAACAATTTGCTAAAAGATGCTAACAGGTTCAACAGCAGAACTATAACAGAAATCTGTGTTAATCCTTTACACTAAAGTCATTTGATTAATGCTTATACAGAAATATCAACTTTCTTTATTTTGCTAATAATGACATTTTATTATCAAATTTAATTTAGCTTTAAATTTAAATTAAATCACATTATTGTCCTTTAACAAAGAAGAATATCACTGAGTGATATGATGTTATATCAAACCCACTCTAAATTCATACTGGTCACACTCTGCACACTTACTACAGCGTTCTGCTCCACCCGAGCTTTCACTTGCTCCACCTTCCCAGACACCACCCGGGGAAAAATGGACGAGTCTGCGCCCTTACAGAAGAGCAGGTATTCTCCTGAGAGTCCACAAACACACAAACAGCAAACAAAAAACAAATTCAGACAAATGGCAAAGACTGTTCTGGTGTTTGATGGAAGATTTATAACGTGTATTAACACTGATTTCTGTTCAAAAAATATCACCTGAGCTGGACTTGACAATGACACTCATTCTCCTTCTGACAGAGTCGAAGTTCAGGACATGGAGCAGCTGATACCTGGAGGAGAGACAGTGATGGCATTCAAATGATCCTGTTATTTTATGTCAATGAAAGCATTTAGGAAAAAACTGTTAAATATGTTGAATTGATACAGAGACCAGGGATTTAAGGTAATTTTTCACTATTTATAAATGTTTGAGTGCATATTGAACTTCCTGGTCATGCTCCAGCGGACCTTAACGTGTTTATGTGAAAGAGAGGAGCCTATCAAAAACAGAAAGTAATCAAAAATCGATTGAATTGATTTTCAACAGTTTTTTTTAGCTCCTGCTCCCCTGCTTCCTTTATATAACTCACTATTGACAGACCACTGCAGAGAGTGATGGAGAGAGAGGATGGTCACAGTTACACTTCCTATACCGATCGAAACATAAGACACTTTCCACAAAATATCTCTCTAATTTAACACTGCTGCCTTTCACTCAGTGAGAGCATTTTGACACACAACTCTGCCCACCGTCTCGTGGTTGTAGTTTTTTTTGTAGCCTCTTCCGAACATGAAACACAACCCGAGGTCTGGTTCCCTCCGGGCAGCTGATGTACAGACACAGATCCATCAACTGACTCACTCCTCGTTTCTCTCCTGTGGTGTGACCACAATGAACCAACCTTTCAATCTCATCATCTTTGTTGAGGATCTCCATGTAGTTGTCTTTCAGTCTTAGATAGGTGTAACCCAGCCTGGCAACAAGAGAGACGGAAAGGATAATAAGTTAGGTTGAAGGTTTCCATGTACACTATGAGGAGCAGAAGTATTTACATCACACTCAGAAAGGATTAAAGGTGTTCTGACACATTTTGGATCTGGGTTTATCATCTGGATGGAACAGAGGAGACAATGCATGGTCGAGGATGCAGACATAGATGTCTACTTGGAACGATAACAAGATTTTTGCAGCAGAATTTGCCTCCTAACTCATCTGGAAGCTCCAGACATTTTCTTGTTGCAATGTGAACATGTCTGACTGTGTTTTTCATTTGTGATAGACAAAATCTGGAAAATGTCCGAACCCGATTGTCCAGATATTTTCCAGATTTCAAATCTGAAAATGGCTTCTGTGGAGATCAGAGTTGAAAGCCATTAAGCTGGCGGTCCAACATATGTGGCCCAAGACACATTTGGCCACAAGCTCTCGGAGAATCAGTGGGTGTACCTCTTCATTCCTTCCACCAGAGCCACCTCATCCGGTGAGGAGGAGATGTAGAAGGAGGTGGGCCTGCCCTGGTGAATGCCTCTCTTGATCCCATCCACCGTCTCCTCCTCCTTCACCTGGACCGTGTGGCACAGACACAGAGCCCGGAAAAACAGATCCTCGTGTTCCTACAGACAAACAAATCCAGAAACACTTTTTATTATTTCACTCAGCCGACAGTTCAGGTCATGTCAAAGGTGCATCAATGAATTCAGTCTTCGTGATATGACTTCTTCTTTTCAAGCAGTAATCCTCAAGCTCCTTGCCATCCCAATGATCACAGTGTGGTGCCATATTGTCACTGCTGTGGTATGTTTGAACTACATTTCCCAGCAGCAGAATGTGCTTGAATTTTTTTTTCTTTCTTGAGTTCTCTGCACATTTAGTTTTTTTGGCAGGGTCTGCTTTTCTCCCTCTCTGGTCACATGTGGTGGCCTTCTGCTGCTCATGCTGACTCCACAACTCTTCATCTATTATATCTAAACAAATCACTGTTGCCCCTGCAAGGATGATAGCACAACTCATCACTTTTTCTGTGTCTGTGTCCATGTAAGACAGAGCAAACAGTGGCTATAGAGAAAAGGTTGACATTTTTATGAACTTGATATACTGGGTAATGCAAAATCCCTGCAAAATGGATATTAACGTCCAAGAAATTACTTTAATAGTCTTTCTGCCTGGAAATGTTAATGGTCTTTCTTTTCTTGGTGCAGCATAGATTCAACTCAGGCTTGATTTAGTGGCCTGCTCTCAGAAGCAAGCACACAAACACACACTTACTCTCCGGTATCCTCCAGGTGAGGAATCAATCATGTCTATACTCGACGCAGCGCTGAGGATTTGTCCGTTGCAGATGGCGTGCGGGACGTAGACGTTCCCATCAACACAGCATTCGATAAACTCCATGTTGTTCTCAGTCAGAGTGCCGGTCTTATCAGTGAACACATACTCCACCTGGCAATCAGAGAGAGAGAGAGTTAGAGTGTGTGTATGCATGTGTGAGTGGGTGAGATAGTGAGTGAGTGAGAGAGAGTGTCTGTGTGTGTGTGTGTGTGTGTGTGTGTGTGTGTGTGTGTGTGTGTGTGTGTGTGTGTGTATATACCTGTCCCAGCTCTTCGTTCAGGTCGGAGGTGTTGACCTGAGCTCCCTCTCCCAGCTCGTCATCAAACATCTCCTCATCCCACGTGATGAAGTAGGAGCCGAGGAATTTCTGCATCTCCACCGTCACGTACATGGAGACCGGGATGATGTAGTTAAACAAGACCATGAAAGCCAGGAAGTCTGTGAACGCTCGGATCACCTGTGGTTGGGTGGAAGAAAAATAACAGCAATGAGGTTACAGTGAATATCAGAGTTGGGGGTTATGGAAATGGATATTTCGTTTTTAAATCGGAGGTCGATGGACATACCACGTGCCGCTGCCGCTCGTTCTCAGTCCTGTGGTTGTACCCGGGCTCATCTCGGTCGGGAGACCACTGCCACGCGTATTTCAAGACAGTGTTGATCACTGCTTTACTGATCAAGATGCACAGATACACTATCAGGAAGGCATTCATCGACCTGCAGAGACGAGAGGAAGCAAAGTGAGGGTCAGGATCACGGCTCACTTTTTAAGACCCTGCAGAAACCCTGACTGTGCAGTAAAATGAGTTTGGACATTCATCTTACTTTTCTACAGCGGAGCGCTTTTGAGATTTAGACTGGTAATTAAGCGCCATCTTCGTCTCCATGCCGGTGTAGACTGCAACAGCTGAGGAGAGAGAAAACCCGGAGTTACCATGACAATAACAACAACCCTTCTTTGGATGTTTTAACAATGTCAAACTTTGTGTTTGTACCATAAATGCGTTGCGTGTTTTTCAGTGTCGCTCCTCTAAGGAGCAAGTTCTCAGCTCCGAGTGGTCTGCAAGAAAAAAAAACACCATTTGATTATATGAGAAAAATAATTGGCCCTGTGCAAACCAAAGGAAAAGCTAGAAATAAAGTTCTCACCGAGCCACGGGCTCTTCGTTGTCCTTGTAAATATTGATGCGTCCCACAAATCTGGAAAAGGTCACAGCGAAATCGAATCAGGACAGAACTAAACAAAGATTTACTTCTAAGAGGTGGTAATAGGTCGGAGAAAGATGCATCAGTGAGTGTGTGTCAGACTCACTTGTAGAGGTCAGGCTGCGGTTGTTCACATTCAATGGTGGCATGTAGCGAATCCACCTCCTGCTCCGTTCTAAAGGCCATGGTATCTGGTACGGCATAATAGGTCTGAGGGACAAAGGCAGAGGAGGAGGGAATGAAGAAGACAACAGAGGAAAATGTCACCCGCAGACAGTAATGAGAGCAGGGATCATTTGCTTCCTCATCCCAGGGTCCACCAGGAGAAGCAGCGAAGGGAACCATCACAGGCAATTGGCAGGTCAGGAGACGACAGGCATGCTGGGAAGGTGAGCGCAGCAGGGGGTCACCATGGGGGCATATAGGAGGAGGGTGGGTGGAGTACTACACTGTAGTTTAGTCCACTTAAAACCTAAGTGGACTGTTTGGTTCTTCTGAAACTCAATTAATTGATAATTTGTTGCTGATAATTATCTGTCACTTGAATAACTAAATTTGTTATCTCTAGATGAGTGTGTACCGCATTGAGAAATTAGCCTTTTAAATATTTTTTTAGAAATGAATTATCAATCAATGTGTTGTAGAAACAAGTTTTAATAAACATATTGGAGGAATTTGAAATTTTTCAAGCTTTAAATTGTCATGGAAATCCAAATGTGTTTAGTGAAACTATTGTAATAATTGTGAAATATAATAATTATACAATGTCTGTGATAATGACCATAATGAACAATGTTGTCATAGAGCTGACACACGCATAACGTGTTAATGCGAATGCAGGAATTTAACCATTGATGAAGAGGAACTTTAATAAGGTTATAAATATCGAAATATTATTTTTAGTAAAAATCTCTTAAATATGGCTGAGTAAATAAAAATCCACATCATGCACTCGTCCTGGCACCTTGTGACTGGACTCCCCGTCCAGGCTGGTGGTGGTGACGTAGCAGGTCCCATCCTGACGACTGGCGGAGAGAAGGATGAGGTCACATGGAAAAGTCTCGTCCTCCCTCACCACAACGATGTCCCCCACCTGACGGAACACGACTCATCACACACACAGTCCCATAATGGCTTTTTACATCCATAATAAATGATAAGCATTTTGACGAGAGGTTCACACAGAGAGTAAAAAGACATACAGACGTCCATTTTTCCCCGAAGGATTTAGAAGTTGCATAACAGATTATGCGAGCGGAGCAGCTTAAACTCAGATAAATCCCATCTCCACGGTGACCGTACACACACGCGCTCCTGATTTTGCATGATTAATATATTCATCATTATTCCTGCTCCCAATTCAAACTCTAATCCTCTCCGTTTGATCTGCGGAAGAGAGAAACCTTGGTGCAGCAAACAGGAGAAGACTCAAGAGACAGAGAGAAAGGACAGAGAGAGAGAGTAAGACGGGGACAAGGACTCACAAAGGGGGACAGAAGAAGCCAGGAGGAGAGTTTCTGGTGCAGGTGAATGTAAAATGAAATCCACTGCGATGGAAACACAAACTAATGCTCCGTAAAACGTTAATGCTTCGGAACTGTATTGAGGCCTCATTCCAAGATGACACTCAACATCCAGCACCGTCTCCACGCTCGACAGGAGCAGCAGACGCAGCAGAATCTAAACATACCTGCACCCATTAAATACCGCTCTCGACACAATGGTGTAACTGGACTGAATATTATACTACGCATCTACATAGGAGGTGCTGAGCTCAACACTCATATAATGCAAATAGACACCTTTGTTTTGTTTAAAATGCAAGCTAAGTGAAACCAGGTCTTGCTTTTCGACAGAAATCTTGACATTCAGCCCTGCTCCGGGTACCAGTACGGGGGATGTTTATTTAATCGTTAACCCACAGCTATAGCCTATGTTCTGCTGAGTTCTCCCCTGCCTGCACAGGAACGTAATAACTCTATGGATGTTTTGACGGTCCACTGGGCCACCAAAGCAGTGACATTTCTCCTGGTGCTGCAGATGGCTGGTCTGACTGTGACAGACGGGAGTGTGTGAGAGAGAGAGCGACAGCGGGGGCAGAGGGATGCCTACAGTTCTATGATGAAGCAACAGCACAAATCACTACGTTGGACATCTTTTATGTTGTTATGGTTTGGATCATTTGGGCTCCTTTCTGACCTGGTATCAACATCCGTCCTGAGAGATCTGATCACAAATGTACAGCGCCAGATTTGTGTGTATAGCCCTGACATTAAAATGTGTTCCTGAATGTGTCTCCTGTGGCTACTTGTTATCGGATCACTTATATGCTTATAAACACCAGCATCACTTTTTGTACGCTAAGACCAAATGAGGTTGGTTTTACCCAGAGTTCATAGTCACTGCATGTGTGTGTGTGTCTGTATTTTGGCATGGACTGATGTTAAGACCACGTCTGAATGAGGTCATAGACTTTAAATGTAAATTTGTAAATATGCTTGAAGTCCCTGAATTAAATGCAACAGCAGAAGAGTGACTTGTGTATTGGTTCACACTCCAGCCAACAAAACAGAGTATTTCTTGTGTCACATTGTTTTAATAAAGATTAAACTGCGGTTTTGTATGAAATGATGAAACTGAACTCATGATTCATATTCTTTGTGAAATCCCTTGTGCAAGGCTACACAAGTTGAATTTGACGTGTTTAATTAAAATCTATGATACATAATATTGCTGAAAAAACATATAATCAAATCAAATTTTTAGGGCATATCCAGGAATTAGACTGAGCCACGCCACCAAACTGTGATCTGCTGTTGCATCAGAATGACATAAGAGGATGACAGGAAGACCTGAATCTATAAAATACAGTTTCAGAGATATTAATTGGTAGGAGAGACACGAGTGAGCCTGAGAGGAAGAAGGAAACAAAGTGTGAGAGGACTGCGGAGAAGAGGAGGCGGGGTGAGACACGACAGATATAGAGAACAGTGAGCCACGCGGCAGTACAGTGGTGTCGCCTTGTGGCCTCAGGTGCTGCGCTGCTCTAATGAGGCCATTCTTACCCGTAGCTTGTGACTCTGCGTCCTCACCACCTTCCCCTGCTGCACCATGTCCACCGGACACTCGTTTATGGAGCAGTCGGCTTTTTGTCTGAGCCAGTCCTCATAGCCCTGAGAGAGATGCAGCAGGAGAGAGGGAAGAGAGAACAAGATTAGAACGGTGTGTTTGTTGGCAAGAGAGGAAGAGAGAATATGGATTATTGTGCAGAGAGAACCGGGGCCAGAACGTAGCATGATATCAAGAGAGGGAGAGAGAGAGAGAGAGAGAGAGAGAGAGAGAGAGAGAGGAGAGAGAGAGAGAGAGAGAGAGAGAGAGAGAGAGAGAGAGAGAGAGAGAGAGAGAGAGAGATGGAAGTCATACTCTGTAATTAATTAGCATTGTGCTCCCAGAGCTTAGTGACCTCTTTCTTGGATTTCTAAGCAAAACGTCAAGTTTTAGATTTATGTCCCGGTAAAACTCAGGCCTCCGCAGCCTGAACAGCTTCATCGATCACTGATAGCATCCCATCTCTCAGCTCCAGCACACGGCAGAGAGGATGCAGCTCCAGCTCGGCCCGGAGTGATTAACAGAGGAGACCATTCATTATCATATTTCTCACATCACCAGACATATTCAATGGCGTGTCCCCTCTCTGAGCGAGGAATGCGTGTATGCGGATAACAGAGCGTCCCGATTGGCTGTGCGTATTGGATGCTGCGAGGTTGGTGTGTGTGAAAGAGAGAGAGGGAAAGAGAAAGAGAGAAAGAGAGAGAGCGGGATGGTTGTGGGCAATATTTCCTGGAAATGCATGTGCTGTTTGTGTGTGTCCTACCTGTTTTATGGCGGTGACAGTGATAACAAAGAAGAGGGGCAGGCCGCTGGTGACTGGGCTGGTGGGGGTGTCGATGATAAGCTGCAAAGAGGAGAGAGAGAGAGAGAGGGGTGCGGGGGTAGGGGTGGAAGAAGGGAGAGGCAGAAAGGAGAGATGCCAAGTATGCAATGCTGAGTAAGTAAGTGCAGCAGGGAGAAAAAAGCCTCCGTAATAAGGACTTGAGCATCAATCTTGCGAACTTGAAGTGTCCCAGTAATCAAATCTTGTTTTATATATATTCCATCTGCACTCATACAGGAGAAGAATACAACAAAGAGGGAGCTCTACAACTGACAGAAAGAAAAAGAGGAGGCGTGCCAACATCGCTGCTGTGCGCGTTGCCCAGTTTGTCCCGCTGGGGGGGGTGCAGTATTTCACATGCTACTGATGAAACACCAAAACTGTGGCTACACTGCATTCAGGTAAATTGTTGTCCCCTCCTCAATAAAGTCGCCACCTTTTATGATCCTTCCAAATTCGGTTCGATATAGTCTTTAAAATAAAATGCTGTTTCTCTTTGATTAAGAATTAGGCAGAAAGACATTGAGACACTCAATATTTCAGGATAATTACATGTTAACAAACTCAATTTTTGTTCATAATCACTCATTCACATAATCTGAAAACTCGGGACATAGGATTTCACAATAAATCTTCGATAATTGCTTTTATTTTGAAATCAGGAAAAGTGAGACCAATCCTTAGTTAATTTGAGGATAAGAGGATTAAGAAATTACTGAAAATGTGAAAGTAAAAACTTTTTAAAGAATAGATATAAGAAAAGTTAGTGCGCTCTGAAATTATGGGAGGAACTGCCATTCATTTTGGTGGAGACATGGATGTACAAAGTTAAATTAACCAAATTATCTGCTGCTTTCAAGCCAACTTTGACCTTGAAGACTTTATACCTTGCCTCAGAATTGTTTTTTGAAAATCATCACTGGACAAATCTGCAGTTTTTGGTAAACCTACTGTACCTATGACAAATTAAGCAGTGTATGACATGGCCTATAATTAAGGGCCAGCTCTATGTGGGCATGAAAAATATTACATCACAAATTTGACTTGTGGATTCTGTGTTTTTACAACTAGTGCTCTACGTTTCTTTTAACAGCGTCTTTTCTAGAGTAGGACGATAGTTGTTGTTAATAATGTAATAATGAAAATTAGACAAAGCAGTGTATCTGTGCATTGGTTGTGTTTTTTGTTTTTCCTTTGACAAAAAATAGCTAAGAGAGGGTTTCTGTGGCACATCAGTCTTTGCAAATCAAACAGGTGGAAAAAATAACCACAACTCATTTCTTTTTATGAAAATCTCACCTGGACCAGAAATATGACCAAGAAGTAGAAGTTAGCGATTCTTCTGAACTGCTCAAACAGGTTCTTGGGAACGAAGTTCCAGAAGGTGTACTGTGGGTCAGAGCGACAGCTGAATTACTATCACACACATAAAAACACAGAGCGAGGAAACGATGGCACAACCGAACAATCCTTCTGGCAAGACAAATGGTGATGCACGACTCGCCAAGCACGTGGAAGCGAAGTGTGTCATGCTTTAAGAAACGTGTTCACAATAGGGATTACATGGTTGTCTGAGTGTGAGACAAAGGGATGACATGATGATGAACGGTGTTTACAGGCACTGACTCACCTTGGAGGAGACAATGCGGTTGTCGGGGTAACGCTGAGGGATGTAGGCCTCAGCTCCCGGAGGGGGTTCTTTATGTCCGATGTACACTGTCCGGCTGTCCGTCCAGTTCTCCTCCCCCACACACTGATAGAGACAGAGATGACATATAGATATAAATAGAAATACAGGTAGAGAGGAGGAGAATGGGTTGACTCACACTGTTCAACTGAGTTCACTTACAATTCATGACCTACTTACTATTATCTGTCTGATATTATCATAAACTATCTCAAACAATAATTATTATTTATCATAATTATTCATCCTTGTTTAAAACAATGTTTTCACCGTATGCACATACAAATCCTGTATAATCTATATATGATTAGCTGTACCTGATGCTGCCTCTATTATTTTGTATTTCAAATTTGACCTGATGTGTAATTTATCATGTTGTTCTCAGCACTAACAAAACTGATGATCATTATTATTAATAATTATTATAATTATAATACAAATATACAAAACATAGTTTTTCAAATCTGAGGACTTGTTACATCTTCAAATTGACAGTAAAAGAAATTTGAAGACACAAAAACAGACACACACACACACACATGAACTGATTCCTTTAACCGGATCTTGGGATCGACACTGACCTTTTCAAAGCTGATCAAATATTGGAAATGATGTGACTGATTCACAACAATAAATCTTAAACTCCATTGAATTAGTTTCTCAATAATGTCAGCGTAGTGTTACCTTAAATATAAAATGATTCCAATGAGCAATGCAGTATATTGATTTTAAATTTGTCAAAAAGATCAGATCAATACCTTGTATCCTCATCAGTAGGGACTGTGGTTTAGGTTTGGGAATCAGTACTGAAGTTGGATCACTGCATTAATACATTAATACAATAAATGTAAAAAATATAAATAAAGTATTATTACTGGTCTGTTAAGTATTGATCAACTGAGAAAGACATGGGCCTGACTGTCCTTGATCAAACACAAAAACAAAAGATTGTGTCACACCACTTCAAAAACTTCTTTTCACAAACAAGCCCACAGACCGAGGTCCAACTGAGAGATGAATGTGTTTTGTTGAGTTGGTGTGTTTTGTTGAGTTTGTTTGTTTGTTGAGTTTGTGTGTTTGTTGAGTTGGTGTGTAGGTGGGATCAGCTCTCAGTAACTCAAGTGTTTATTTGTCATTTTATCTTTTCAGCTCCTCCAGCAGGACGTCTCTGCACTCATCCGCTTCTTCCTTAACATTTATTTTTCCTCTGCACCCATTCGATAACAACATTCAACTCTGTGAAACCCCCCGCTTGATACAATATGATGAAAAACATCATGTGCATGAACCCCCCCCCAATTTCAGTTCATCGCTCATCTATATTACATCTAAGTAGCTCCCCGGGGACTAGCACAGTGCATTCTGGGAGTTTTGTGCAGCTCATATTTTTTTCCAAGGTGTCTCTTTACAAAAAACGCTATCATGGGAAGAGAATAAATAAAAAAACAAGAGTCGAAACACCACAACATTCAGCTGTTTGTTTCCATCTGGCTCGAAATGCTTCGGCCTGAGTGAGCGTAACTCTGGGCACTGCAGCCTGACACAGCTCAGAGGAGAAGTGTTGACCATTAGCAGAAAAGTTCTGGAACAAGCACCTCGGTGGATTCAGCGCTTCACTGCTTTAAAAGACCTTAAACACTTTGGCAGAGACGCGGCTCATCGTTGCCAATGTCCAACGCTTTTATGAGCCTGCGTGATGTAAATTTAACAGTTTGATCCTGCTACATGTCATCTCCGTAACCTTGAAGATTCAAATCCATAGATTTTAATAAGTGTACGTTGGGACACAAGATTAAATGAAGGCCAACGTAGTTTTTTCTTAGTTTGATAGCTGCAATAAAACTAGAGCAAACTGCGGCAGAGAAAAAACTCAAGAGTCACACATTTAAACTTAACCACTGCCATCAACAGGCGCTTAGGAGGGGGATAAAAATAGGCAGCGAGCTAACAGTGTCAGCCGACTCCAAAACATTAAGACATGACCCAGAGTGATGCAGTGAAATGAAAGGGAAGAGAGAGAGAGAGAGAGGGATAAAGAGAAGCAGATTGAAGGAGGATAAATGAAAGACAATGAGAAGATATTGATGGAAAAGAGAGCAGAGAATGTAAATGATCAAACAAACAGTCAAAAAACACATACATAGAATCTGTCCTAGGGATATGAAGTGACATGTTCACTGGTCTCAAATCAGTAGAAAGTCAAAACAAGAACGTCGCTCGAGTAGAATCAATCTGACAGTTTGGAAAAGGAGAAGGAAACAGGAAGCCGTTTGATCCTCTGATCCAAATTTCATTAGGCATTGAAAAAAACTGTTGAAAAACACTGTCAACAGTAAATGTACAATATATAACCACGGGCCAGAGGTTTCTCTCAGTCAAACCAATAATAAAAGACAGATTAAACAACCACTTTATTCTACTTTCTTAATCCTAATTTTTTTCCTTCTAAAATTCACATTCCCCTGATTCCTCCTTGATCCCATTATATCTCTATCTGTGCCGTTCGGCCCCAGCGAGTGTCACACCCTGACAGTGTGACTGTGGCGGAGCGGTGGAAAAAAGACACAGAGAGATTGCATTGTGGTTTGTGGTTATCTGATCATTAATCCTCACTGATCTGTATCAACCCCGGCCCCCACTGTTCCCTTTTCATACCGCCGCTCCATCAGACAAAGTGCCCGGCTGGTTGGTTGGAGGCTTTGTCTTTGTTAACAACACTGAAACCGCCTCCTCACTCACAGGCTGGTCTGACAACAATCATAAACAACGGCAACAGCAAACATCCCACCACTGCAACTTCTCCTGCTGCGTTTGCTTCATACTGTACAGGGGTTGTGTTTCTTCTTGCGTGGATGTTTAGACTCTGAAGAAAGAGCAGATGCAGGGCTGCTATTTTTAACATTTTGCATCCTGCTTTAAAAAGCCAAGCAGTATTTTTAGCTCTTTCCTGGTCTGATCGTCTGCCAAACATTTTCAGGGGGCACAGCTTTGCAGGCTTTATGGTGGAAAGGTAACCTCTGACCCCTGAAGTGCTGGGATCATTCCCTGCTGTCTTAATGATGGAGGTCCTCTCTACCACAGAGGTGTAATAAAAGGAATGCATCATAAACTGGCCTGATTGAATGGTCATGTCTCAGCCCTACGCCACCTATCCACTGTTACACCGTGCAGTGCTGGAGAAGGTCTCCCTCATTAACTCATAGATCAAATTGTCCTAATGAACTACTCGTGTTGGCTGGACAGAGAAAAGTGTGTTGACAAGTTTCACCGTTGTCTCAATGTGTTTGTTTGTGAGCAGGGTTTCACAAAAACTACAGAACAGAATCCCAAGAAAGTCGGCATGAGGATGAAACACGGGGCAAGAAAGAAACCATTACCGGTACTTAATACAGATCAAGACAGCAGAATTCTATTTATCTAAATTTTTCTTTCTTAATATTGCAAAATGGAGGTTGCTTGACATTGTCGTCAATTGCCCAGAAGATAATTAATTGATCTTGTTCTCTTAGCATATTCAAAGTCTAAATATGAGTGCTATTTTATAAATGATTACAATAAAACAGCACAAAGTAGTTCTCATATAGATATTACTTGTAAGTTCATATTTACACCCTGTAACTATGACTATCACATCACTAACTGGGCTAACTGACAAAGTTAGCTCACTAATATAAGACAATCTTAGATTGAAAGCTAAGATAGGTTGGCTGAAAAATTGTCAACATACATGACCTGACACTGGATGAAATGCTATATTGATGTCAGATTATAAATAATAAAAGTCACAAATACCTCAAATAGGCTCACAAAACATTAGGCTAAACAACTAGCTAAGTAGCATTGGTAAGATTAGCATATCCTGTTCATTCCAAACTGTATAAATAGTACACACTGTAAAACAAGTATTCTTCATATATACATAAATAAAACAACACTGACAGAGTCAGTTTAGATAAATATGTTATCTGTTTGATATGATGTAATAGGTGGTGATGCTAAAGTGACTTTACGATAATTTAATTTAAAAACATTTCCAATATTTATATATCTTCTGATGTAGCCAACATTAAAAGAATGAAATAACAAATGAAATGTAGTTTTCAAACCTCTAAGACAAAGATATCTTACTGAGGCTTGATATTTTACAGTTACACCATAAACCTTATTGTAAATAACTATTGATAAAATAACTATATTAATATATGAATGAATGAAGATATAGAGCCTTTTGTTATTGCATTAAATGTAAATATAAAGGCATATATTTTTAGAAAGTTTATATATAATATATATTCTTTATAATCAGCAAACATAAACGCTGATACTGATAAGTCTATGAAAGGCTCAAATCAGCCAATTTCAGTCAAGCGATAAGTCTGTGCAAGTATGGAGATATTTAGAGAAACAGAGAAAGAAAAGAACAGAGGAGTTCTTAGTTATTAGCGGAAGCTGTGAAGTCTGTCGTAGCATCGAGCAAATGATAAAAGGAGCCTGGAGACCTTGATCAGCTTAATGGAAGGAGGCTACCTGTTCAACATGCACTCCACTGCTACTCATTCACCATTAATCACCATAGCAACACAGTATGCCAGCAGCTACGCTACACCTGCGAGTTCAAAACACAAAGGAACAGCTTCACACGCCGAGGCTGCGCTATACATAGAGTAAAGATCACTCATGTAACATGTTCTCTTAAATGTTATGCTGTGAAACTGGATTTGACAAGATATTATGAGACTTTATGGAAAATGTGCCGCCCCAGACAACGTCCTCAAGATCCTTTCTGGGCTTTTATTTTTACTTCAGCTGGAAACTTCTTAAGACCGTATTCTCTGTGGAAAATCCTTTTTTGGGACAAAGTGGAATGAAACATCAAAAGCAGCAGAGAGGAAGTGACTAATGAAATACAGCAAGGGATCATAGCTCACAGAGACAGTGAGCACCATTAGCTGCTATAATTATTTATTAGAGGATATTATTTGGGGGATAATGCAGCACAGGTGGAGGTGTAACACACAAATGTACCAGTGCTTTTGTACAAAGACACAATCTCAGACTACACCAACATTACTACCTTTTTGTTCAACTCTGCTACAGACACACAGATCCGCACTTCAGCTGCTGAAACGGAGAAGTTTGGAAACGTTGCTGGCTGTGTTTTAGTTTGAAAACCCCCAGTGCAGTGTTTTAATGTGGATGGACAGAAGTGGAGACAACTGGGTGTTTTCGGTCAGGAAGTAGCCTTCACTGATTCGAAAGAAAACACCCGGCACTGTCCTCTGCTTCCAGTGGAGAACACAACATGGATAATAAATTGGAAGTATTGTCTTTGCTAACAGCTGTCGTACTCAGTCATGCATGCCTTCCTGTTTACACCTGCACGTGCACGCCCAGTGTACGCAAGTGGTCACGTGATGTGCATTTTCAGGTGGTTGAGAGGTTGTTTTAGCCAGAAATGCTGATGCAGCAGCCGCTACATTCCTGATGATACAAGTAACTGTATCTGCAACAAAACCGAAAGGATAAATGTGAGATTACTTTAAAAAATGACAAAATTTTTATTCTGTTGTTGCACCAGCTTCGTCTCCCACTTGACTCGCTGTGATCCAACTGTTACATAAGTCTTTAATCCAGCTGTGCTACTTCTCCTCTGCTGTCTCCTTTCTCTCCCACCACTGTAATCTGCACGCTAAAAAACCCTCTTTCTCATCAACAACATGCTAAGACGACGCTAAAACTGTGTTGTCTAATAAAACCTCTGTCTTCAGGGCAGGCTGTGGGATGCAAAAAATCTTGAATCACGAAGCGGCACATCAGATGCACGGAGGCTGGCGGGCAAAGCTCGGCCAAAACTCAAATCCTCTGCATATTTGTCACCTAGAGCCGCTGTCTCTCCGCCAGGGCCCCATCTCCAAGGGGGGCAGGGGACAGGAATAGCTTGCCCTTAACCGTTTGTAGCGGTGAGCAGTAATGTGGTAAACAGTAATCGAGCTCTGCCTTTCAACACCAGCCAGGGCACTCACAGAGCTGTAAAGCTGCGAGGAGCCTTTCTAAAGCCCCGCAGCTCTCCTGGACCTCCAGGCACCTTACGGATCAAAGAGAGACATCGCTGCCCTCTCGCTTTTGTCTGCGGAGGTCGTGAGAGGTCTCTGAAAGAATAACAGTTATACATTCGGAGATAAGATGTAAAGGAGGGCGAGGAGAGAGGGGGCCGGGGGGGTAAATCAAGCCAGAGACACGACAGCGGAGTGGCCACGAGGCCGAGATATAAATCAAAATGTTGTCATCTTCACAAGAGGCTGTTACATGAGCGTACACGCTCCTGTAAGGTGTTAGGTCATATTTAATATGACCATCACCCATATATGCCAGCATTACTCTTATCCAGATCATGACCCCACGCTGCTCTCACGGTGTGTGTCTGTCTGAGGCATCACACCATCGCTGTTATATTACCAGATGAAAAAAGGGCACAGAGGAGGAGGAAGTGGAGACAGTGGTCACACACAATCACACACATACATACACACATGCACACACGCAGGATCTGTTCAAACCACAGATCATTTTACAGATAAATCTCATTATGAATAAAATCTCTTCCTTTCACGTCCTGACCCCGGGTCTCTGCTGACGTAACAGAACAAGAGTGCACACACACAAACATTTCAATAGGGCTTAGCCATTCCTTTAGCCTACTACACAATAAAATGCCGCATTCAGACTTCAAGCACTGCAAAATACCATAACACCGTATGACACCGTATTACCCTTTACTGAACTGAAGTCAGAAATCAGGCTCATACACTGGATCAATCCACAGCTTAGAGAAAGTATAATTTCCTTATCACATTCAAGTGCTGCCCTGGGTAGATTTGAATAACTGCCTGTGGTTAATAACACAGTTCATCAGGCGACACAGTTCACACCTCACAGTGAAAGTCGAGGCACCAGTTGTTCAGTGCAACTTCATAACTCAAATATTAATTTAATTATTGTTTGAACAGACGTTTGTCCAATACTTTTTTATAGAGCCCTACTAATATGGATTTTTGGGAGATGATACTGATACCAATAATCTGGAGTAATTCATTTCCGAATCGGATATATCGGCCGATAATCATATTAGAGTAGTTCCGATACCATTTCCCCCCTTCGAGTTTAGACTTTGAGAATTGACGGAATACCGATCCAAAGATCACTGCATTTGACAAAACAACTTATATAATGGGTTTAAACAGCTGTATGCTACTAACCATGTATGGAAGTGATGATTGCTATCATTGGTGTATGGCCTACTGCTAGTGTTGTTATTGGCAACGCTTGTGTCACCCCTTGAAACTGAAGTCTTACATTCGATAGGCCTTCACATAGCTCGTTTTACTTGTGGGACTTTCCAGCGTGAGATATTATCAAATTGCTGGTATGTGTCCAGCCCTGACTGCTCGCTGCTCTAAAACCAGTACCTGCCACAGTCCGGGCCAACTGCTGTTTCGGAGCAGCAAAGAAGAATTTATATCAAAAGAAAAATGCTGTTTTATTTGTAAGATACTTTAAAGATGTGGTATCCGATTGGAAGATAGATTCAAGTATACTCGTCGATGGCAGGCCTGGTATATTCAGCAGTATGCCAGGCATTTCAGATAGCTGGTATCAGTATTGGAACATCTCTAACATATATATGTTAAATTAATAAAATGGCAGTGATTCCTTAGATGTTGTTATCAAACCCTTATTACAAAGAAATTTTATTGAGGCCTGATATTCTTAGTTTAAAAATGTTTTAACCCTTACCCAAATAAATCCAAAACATAAATAACATAAATACATCAGGCTCCACTTTTTTAACCTAGTGTGCTTCCTAGAACTGCCCCGAGTTGTTTAATTCCTACTTTTTACAGGTACATGTTGGACACATGACGCATGTCAATGGAGGTTAAGTCCAGGACTTTATCGTCCTCTTCTAGTTTAGTCTGGTATCTTGTGTAAAATAGAAACTGCATATTAACGTGTTGTTAACAAACCAGAAACAAGCAAAGAAGAGTCGAGAAACACAAATATCCCTCAAACCAAAAATACATCAAGGACGAGCCACAGATCGATGACAGGCGAATAATAAAGAGAAGAAGATATGAAGTGAAGGCTCATAAACTGGCCCAGTGGAGTAAAGTGAACTGAATCACACTTGCTTTAATGGCTGAAGATGATTTATCAAATCTCCATTGTCTTTCTTTGTGGGGGGGGGGATAAAATTCTGGCTGGCTACATTCAGGCGCTGACCTTGATGGGAGTTTACCGCTCTCCGTCCAAAGAATGGACTCGGCCGCTCTCTGCTTATCATGTTAATCACCGCGCATGATGTAATGTTTGTTCTTCTGCGAGGACTCATTAAGCGAGCAGCAACTCAGAATGTGTCAGGGTTAACAGAAGGTGAGACGCCGGTAATAACAGGCCCAGATATACATCAAGTGTGCGTCCGATTCTTAATCAATGTGCGCTTGATTGAATTAATGATTAATTCCTTGTCTGCTTCATGGTGTTGCAGAGTGAAGCTGCGGAGGGGAAAAGGGTGAGAGACGAGGGGCGTCTTCACTGACCCCGTCCTCCTCATCCTCCTGCTGTTCACCCTCAGTGGTGGATCTGATTTCCCCTGATATTAGTCCGGCTGGAGCATCCATCAAGCTCCCTTCACACTGTCACATGCCTGCTACACACACACACACACACAAACACACACACTCATTTGTACAAGCTTGACGAACCAGGCAACAATAGCATGCAGCACCACGCAAATAGTTATCTTCACAGCACCTGAGCCATGTTGGGAGGTCAGGTGAAAAGGTCGCAGACGGTACAGTATAGAGCAGATGTGTCAATACTCCAGAGGTGCCCAGTTTGATGAGCAACACCAGGCCTGCCATAGCTGGTTCCTTATTAACAACCCCCCCCCCACACACACACACACACACACACACACACACACACACACATACACACCCAACAAGCCAGCTGCCTCCTGTCCTGGCAGAGAATCAGAGGCGGCTGATGATGCCGGCCTCATTAAACCAGACCGCCCAGTAATAGGGTTAAGGCTCGCCATCATCCGCTCTGTTATGATGTGAATAATTCCTGCTCAAAGACGAGATGGATGAGGATGAGGCCATGTTGGACTTCTCAACACCGGCGTATGTTAAGTTCCTTTTCCACTTGTCAAAAAACATCAACAGCCACTCACATCAGGTTTTTTATCGTCTCTGTTCAACAAGGATAGAAACAAGACACTTTTGATGTAAAACGTATAATTTTGGCGTAAAAGAACTGAACAGGATCAACAATCAGCGCTTGATGGATTACAACACAACTTGGTGGGAACATGTGGATCAGAAGATTCCACTTCACTTTGGTGTTGATGGCTTTCTTTGACATTGTGAAATAGAAATTTTTGTTGACTTGTCTTTACGGAAAATGAGACTGACATTTATTAGTGTGTGCAACTAGGTGCAGAGCCAAACAACAATCCAGATCTAGTGAATCTAAACATGTTTCTTTTAGGACACAATCTAGTTCTAGGATTTGATTTTGTTGGGCATCTGTAGTTTCCCCCCGCACCACCTTCCTGCTGCTGAAAGAGCCTCTGCAAGGCCTCTGGAGTCAGTCCCTGAGTCCTGACTGGGATTTATTTCCTCTGCAGACCCGAGCGACTAGGAAGCCATGAGCCGGTTTAGTATGCATGCATGTTGTGGCTCACCGCAAAACAAAGTTAAAAGTGGGCCAGCCAAGTTCATTCCAATTCTACACAGTCACCAGCCGTCACTGCAGCCACTAGCACATTCCCCCACATTCAGCTCCACATAGGGAAAAACGCACAGTGTAAAGCCCACAGTGCATAAACCTGCCAGAGCCAAAGCAGCTGGGGTGAAATGTTTACGGCTGCAGATGAGCTGAGTTTAATGACACCGCACGTCCACGCTTAAAGACTCTGACTCGCAATGCAGACAGCGTGCACTCCCATGTGCAGCATGCATACAAGTCAACATGACACGTAGATTCTATGTTTCCTCGCACGCAGGAGGGTTGGACGTGAATCCTTCATTTGTTAACATTGGGGATAAGGTTGTGTGTGGTCCATGTATTACACAAGTTGTGATGACAGACATGATTATGAGGACTTGTCTTCCCTAATGGGGACAAAAAGCAAGTAACTATAGCTAAAATCATTACATTGGAAAGTGACAACCTGTTTAAAGATCAGGTTTATGTTGGGTTAAGTTTTTGTTTAAGTTAGGTTTAGAGTAAGATTAAGGTCAAGGTTGATGTCATGGTAAGGTTTAGGTTTAGTTTTATGTTAGGTCAGGTTTAGAGTAAGATTATGTTTACGTCATGTGTCAGGTTAGAGTAAGGATTAAGATCAATTTAGTCAGGTAATAACTAAGGTTAAGTTTATAGATAGTATCTGGAAAATCAATGTGAATCAATGTGTGTATGTATGTTTCTGTTGTATGCTTGTGTATGTGTGTGTGTTGCATTTATGTGTGTGTCGTATGCTTGGATGTTTTGTATCTGTTGTATATGTGTGTTGTATTTGCTGTGTGTGTACGTGTATGTTGTATGTCTGTTGTATATGTTCTGTGTGTGTGTGTGTGTGTGTGTGTGTGTGTGTGTGTGTGTGTGTGTGTGTGTGTGTGTGTGTGTGTGTGTGTGTGTGTGTGTGTGTGTGTGTGTGTGTGTGTGTGTGTGTGTGATGGGGGGGGCCTTACGAATCTGCGGATGATATTCCGGAGCAGAGTGAAATCCATCCTTCTCGCAGCTCCGCTCCGGCGGGGACCAAAGCTCTTGTCGCGGGGACTGTTGAGCTGTGCTCGGCTCTTGGTTGACGCTACCTACGGTGTCTCTCTCCAGCAGCATCCATCGCTCACCATCACCAGCTCCAGCACCGCGGCCGCCGCGTCTGTGATAGCGGGGAGCAGCGGTGTGCCAGGCGGCTTGGTTTCATGGCATCCCTGCGAAGAGCCATGCGTGCGGCGACCGAGCGAACACAACGACCCCCGCGCTCCCGCCGCCGCTGCTGGCTACATTTCAGGGGAAATCGCGGTGCATGCGAGGAAAAAAAAACCCCAGCTCCAGAGCTCCGAGGGCCCGTCTGCTGCGGTGGCTCGGCGCCGGCTGAGAGTGCTTTATTCCTGCGGGAGAAAGGTGCCTGCGGTCCCGTGTAGCTGCGGCGGCTCCTCGGTGGCTTCGGTCCTCAGCCGTCAGATGACCACGCGGCGCATGCGCACTGAGTCCCTGGATTCACCCGTCACTATGAGAAGTGAGCACAGTTCACATGTAAAGGAAAACACACAGAATCATAAAGTGTTCAAAACCAACAACTATTATCAGCACAACAGGCTCATACAACATCACACTGTGAGGAAGTAGTTTGAATTAGAAGTGGAAGAACTGTTCAGATTCTTAAACAGGTTTTAAGCAACTCCATTTAATCATGAAATGGGATTAATAATTTAATCATATTTAACTGTGATTGTTATACATTTTTTATCAACCTTTGTTTTAATAATTCAGGTTAAAACCTCATAAACAATGTAGCTGAGTCAAAATAGTCAAATTTTCCAACTAGCAGAAATAAAATCCTCAAGGAATCCATGAACAGAACGTTTACTGGAAAGTCTCGGGAAAAACATTTTAGTATAAAAAACGTAAAATAAACAAGTGCAATTATTGAATTGCATCTAAATACTTGATCTTAACGTACTTATGTTCTTCACTCTGTTCCCTCTGTATTGTTGCTTTCACTGTTTGATGTAAGTTACTTCACCGACTGTATATTTAACCCGAGTATAATTAGACAGGGATGTTTCACATGCACTTCATACCAAACTCTGTGGTAATGTTCCAGTCATGTTACCCTCTACATCCTCGTAACTAATGGCTTTGTTCGTGGTTAATATATCCTACGAGTATAAAAAAGGTTCCTGGTAGCAGGTTATGAAAATCATATTTGTCCTATATGGCTTTTCTGGGTCTCCTGATTTGTAACAAGCTACAAGTCATATAGTTTCAACAAGATCAAAAAAGCTATTTAAGGCTTTCATTCATGAAGTATGCAGTTGAAAGTATTAATAATAGTTTTGATGGATCACCTCAGTCACTTTCTGGAGTCTAACCAGTCTAATGTAATCTATAATTTATCATTAAATATTTCTGAACATTAATTTAACCCCCTGATAAAGTCTCTTCCATACTGGATGTTTTGTTTCAGACAACAACATCCAAAACATTTTTCCATTTACAGATTTCTTTTGTGCGAAAGTCAAAGATGCAGTCCTCCAGATAACATGTTGACATTATATCACTAACAAAACAAAAGCAACAACAGCAACAACAACAAAAACCTTATTTGTAGAGCATACCATTCAGATATATATGTGTATGTGTTACAAAATACGTGGGGATAAAACAACACAGAAATAGACAAGACAAAACACTAATCAAACATTTATCATAAAAGACAACATTAAGAACAAACAACAACTTTTAAAACCAGTTACAATCAGGCATTAAAATGCTTTCCTACTAAAAATATGTTGATGAAAATAATAATAAACAGCTTAAGTGCTGGGAGGTCTAATCTCTTCAGGATAGACGTGGAAATACACAAAGTAATAACAAAAGTGCTCAACAGCCAACTTTCCATTGTTGCTGTCACAGCGTGTAACAGACAGAAACATAGCAAAAAATCCAACTGCAATCATCACCAAGAGAAATTCTAAGTTTAGCCAGGTCTCCATGTAGGGGGGGTGTCCTGTGGCAGCAGGCGTCAGGGCGTGACGTCTGCCCCAGACATTTCATTTGCGGACTTATGACTTTCAATTAGCACAGGCACTATTAATAATGCATGGGCATCCAGCACTCTCAGCTCTGACCCAGCAATGGCCCATCCCGCTGTTTACCTCCCTCAAGACCCCCGGGGCCCTGAGTGTCTAATGATGAGTCCGCCTCAGTGGACACATTACAACGTGCTCTTTGTTTATGGGCTGTGACAAACGACACGCATGCTGTGTTTGATGCCCTGGTCGTGTTATGGAGACAAGTGTATCCTCTGTTTACCTGCTTGTCCAACAGAAGAGCACACGGATGTTAAAGCATCTTAGAGAGTTTATTCAGATGGGAACGTAACATTAGTTGTTGTTTCCACTGCTGCTGCTGCTGGTTATCAAACAGACGACTGACTCATTAATACTGTTTCATCCAAGAGGAGGAACCGGGTCATTGTTCATGGGGGGATGGATTAAAGAAATGCTAGGCATGTTAATTCTACACTCATAGATCTAGTGTTACACTATCAGGGCACATCATGATGCCTTTCATCCTGTTTATCCTATGGTATTTTTAATATCTGTCTATTTAGTATTTGTGGGCTGCTGCGGCGCAGGAGATAGAACGGGTCATCCAGAAGATCGGGGGTTTGATCCCCAGCACCTGCAGTCTGCATGCTGAAGTGTCCTTGGGCAAGATACTAGAACGAGACAAGAAATAAAAAGCACTTAGTTGTAAGTTAGTGGCACTGCAAGGTCATGTGAGATATTATGAAACTGTTTAAACAATCTGTTTCCCTCTCCATTGACAAGTAAACAGAAAGTCATGTGGATACTATGTAGTGTATTAGTGTATTAGTGTATGTAGTGTAAAGAGTATTGGTTATTTAAATATTTGAAAACAGCAAAAAGACGACATAAGTTCGGCCCACAAGTGAGATTTAGTATTTTAGCTGAAAACCTTCTGGTCATGTATTTTTCAATCATAAGCATTTTGATATGTTTTAAAATAACTACACCTCTTGTTGCAATGTGAGTGGCTTAATCAGTTCAAACACTGGATCCTGTAATGCTGTATCAATATGAATCAAAAGGAGAATATGTGGCACAGGATACGGTTTGTGTGCAACAACCATGTTTATTTGGAATAAACCCTTATTCCATGTATCCCAAAGAAGCATATTGACAACCATGTACAGGTATGATTATTGAAACATAAATGTTTTGTGTCTGAACCACAGTCTATAGTCTGAACAGGTCTGTCATTGGTGTTCAGAAAATCAAATCAAGTCTCTACTGTTAGTAATGTCTGATGTGGAACTGTTATAAATGTATATTCAATTCATTGAATTGGAAATAACAACAACAACAACAGCAAACAACAATAATAATGATGCACCTTAAAACTTAAAACTGCACGTTACTCTTTTACTGTATATATTGTTGTTTTGTTTTTTATATTGTTGCTAATATTGTTCGATGTTGTTTTTATTGTTCGATATTGTTGTATTTTATGTTGTTGTTTTTATATTGTTGTTTATATCGTTCGATATTGTTGTCTTTTATGTTGTTGTTTTTATATTTTTATATTGTTGTTTGTAAAGTGCACCAACCACACCAAGTCAATTTCCTGTATGTGCAAATATACATGGCAATAAAAATAATTCTGATTCTGATTCTGATTCTGATTCTGATAATAGTCATAATAAATTTACTGTTGACAAATGTGCTAGGAAATATTTTAGCTCAACTCTCTGACATTTACAACCTTTTTGAATAAATGTGTCTTAATTACAAACCCAGTTATAAACCAAAACATAGATCATCGAATGGATGAATCCTGATGAATGGGCCAAGTTTCACCAGCTCAGATGGTTGAAACAAGAAAAAGGACATATCATTTCAATGTAGTAATCCTAACCTCGTAAATATTATGTTGCAATATGTATATTATTCAGTAAAATCAGGACTTTACACGTAGAGTGTTCAGTGGTCATGTGCAACAGAATCTATGGGTTAAACATGTAGTACTCTACTATCAGGTATTTGGTGACATCTAGTGGTTGATACGCAGAATCACACGAGCTGTCTCCCTGCAGCGGCTCACATGTACCCATGGGTCACGGTGCTCTGCTGGTGGAGATTCAGGTAATTTAGCAGCTAATGAATTGCTTTGATTAGTGGTAATTGGAGGACCATTAAAGCACAAGTTTACCCTGTGTAACGGCAGAACAAATTAATTAAGTGACAATTAGGCCTATGATCTTTTGTCTGCAGTTTATTTATTCATGCGACCTAAACAGTCTGCTGCTACACAGTACAAACTAGACTGACGTGTTGTTGTTTGACTTGATGACTTCCTGAGTGTGTTTTCAGAAGCAGCTCACAGGGCTCATGTGTGACTTCCCAACTCCTGTCAGAGGTGAGCAAAACACGGAAGGAACACGGCTTGTGACACTAGGATTGTGTGCGTGAGCAGTGCAACACGCTGCAGGCCCGTCCCTCTCTGAGCACACATAATAGGTGTGTTTGTGTCTCTGGCGGTGCTTATGTGCGTCACATGCTTTCTCTCTCCCTGCCCAGTCCCGGTGCCAGGAGAGGGGCTTAAACCTGCGTCTGGAGATGGGAGCTGTGGAGATCCCAGGGAGCGGATGCTTGGCACCGTGAAATAGGATTTGGGAAGGACCAAAGCAGTGAAGCGGGAGGGAGAGGAGCAACTGCCAAGTCCTCTCCACGGATTTGGTGCCCCCCTCCTCACCCCTTAAACATATTCAGCTTGTCCTGACACACACACACACATACACACACACGTGCAGATGCAAAGGGGGAGAAAGAGGGGAGGAGAGAGGGGGTGTGAATGTAGAGGGATAGAAAAGAGGGGAGAGAGGGGAGTATAATAAGGAGAACAGTGTTTGGAGCAGTAACATAGTTCAGTCACAGAGACAGTGACCTGAACATGTGTTCCTCACTGTCACCAACTCACAGGACTCACTAATCCTGACATGGCTTTACCTGCAGCCTCCTGCCTCAGTGTGTGTGTGTGTGTGTGTGTGTGTAGGTGTGTGTGTGTGTGTGTGTGTGTGTGTGTGTGTATGCTTATATCAGCTATGACAAGCACCCTCAAATCTGTGCTTGGGTTTCCTGCCTGTACATCATCTTCCATTAGTGACAGAGAGAGGAGGACACAAAAAATGGAGAAAGAGAGGAGGGAGGAGTGGAGGTATAAAGGGGCAGGGCCACTCTCAGGGCTGTCAGAGGAGGTGATTGATTTTTCCGCCCCTGTTATCAAGACCAGCAGCCGCCAAGACCCCCGGATACTCCCCTGTCACACACAGACACACAAACGTACACACACACACACACACATGCACACACATACACACACACATACACACACACGCACACACACACACACACACACAGAGTCCTGTCTCCATGACTTCAGAGAACATTACACTGACTTACATTGATTTCCTGGAGACGTGCTCTGACCTCAACCTACATGCCTAAGCCTTAACCTAACCTAAACCTTAGCTTAACCTTAACCTAACCTTAGCTTAACCTTAACCTAACCTTAGCTTAACCTAACCTTAAAACAAGTCTTCACCTTCACATACAGGTTTGAGCAGCTCTCCTTTTTAGGCCTTTATAATTATTTCTATATCAATGAGCACAGCCTAACAAAAACTTTAGCCCTAACCTTCCCCATGACCAATTCACCCCTAACCTGAACTTAACCAAGCAATTCAACTCACCGAATGGATTTTACCTGAATCTTTCTTTTATCCTTTTCATTTGCCATTCATTTTAATTGCTCCTTTATTATTTCATGTGTTGTCCTTGTAATATTTTGCTTAATATTAAAGTCTTTAAATTTAGAAGGCTTTTGTATAATTTTTGTCGATGCCTCTGATGTTTTCTTTTCTTGTTTGTATTTGTCCTCTTTGTGAAGGTTTTTTAAATAATGAAGACTAAAGTTATCATCATTATGATTAATACCTCACTATTATTACCTTAACTAGGACCTAAGAAATAAAGTTAGGCCTCATGGGGACCAGGCTTTGGTCCCCATAAGGTTCAATGGTCCTGACAAGGTCATTGTTTTTGCTGGAAAAGGTCCTTAACGGGTAGCAAAAAATAAAATGCCTACACACATGCCCTCACACACACAAACACGTGTATGTTTGTGCAGCTATCCCTTTACGACTCTGTGCATGGAATCCTACAACCAAAACTTTACCCCTCACCTTCACCAAGAAGAAGACATATGTTATTGCTCCCAGGTTTTTCTGGTTCATCTCACTTCTCTGGATTCTGATGAACTCATCAAACGTCATAATTGAGTGATCTGAGTTTGACCTTTGGGAATGTTCTTCAAATCAACACACAGAAGGAGAAGCAGTCCAAGGGACCCCTGCATCGCTCTCTCCCTCACACTCTTTTCTATTCCTGCTTTCACCTCTGTTTTTCCGTCTCTCCTCTCCTTCAACACGCCTCTTGAATGATTTCTTCATTTTTTTCCCCTTTTTTTTCCAATTTCCCTACAAAAGGACTCGTGTAATTTTGCCATTACTCATATTATTGGTGGTGGCTGCAAACAGAGATTTGGCGCCATTCCTCAGGGGTAATTGGAAACTGCAGGTGTGAGAGGGCAATTAGCATACACAAGCCTTGCTCAGCATACTGCTTCAGCGCTAATGGCAGCGTGAAAAGTACAATCTATCACGCTAATGCAGAGCAGACGGATGTGTGCCGTAGTTACACCACTGAGACCAGTCGGGAAAATGTGATACCCTGTGGTGTTCGGAGAGCTTGTGCACATTTCTAGCCCCAAAGTGTATGTTTGTGTGTGTGTACCTGCTGCAGAGAGAAGGGCTGAAAAACCACTGCACATTTAAAGCTTGCATCAAGTGGACTTCGGTTTTTTCCTTCACTCAGAACTGAAGAACAAATATTTGATGGATGTCAGGCCAGGCATTTGTATAGTTGTTTACCGAAATGACCCCCAGAGGAGAATTGGGTCCGGACTTTCAACGCAGCACTTTTACAACAACAACAACGAATCCTCCGGAGGATTCTGGTGAGGGAAGGAGCAGCAGGCAGCAGCAGGGTAATGTAATAATTCTGCTGCAGAGATCAAGTGTTTTTTGTTTTTAACAACACAACGACAATGGCGTCGGCTCTTATCACCAAGACTCTCTAGAAACGTCATCAACCCCCCCACTAGCTCACAGTGAATCCTGCAGAGGATCTCCTGCTTGTGTTCCCACATCATATTCTGCAGACCAGACCACCAGGGGCCCAGCCGGGGAAAGACCGCAGAACCTCCTCTCAATCGGATATTTGCATTTAATCATACAACCCCTAGGGTTCGGTTAGTTTAAATCAATTTATGTGTTACCAATTTAAGTATCTTTTAGGTTGGCAATACATTTTCTTGCACCATGTCAGTAATAAATATGTTTTAACTAGAGTTATTCCATTGCACACTCATTATCAGACCTTTACAGATAAAATCAGCACCTAGATGTGTCAGATGATTCAAGATGGGGAACAATATTTACCAGTGAGACATTACTGACCTCAGTGCAGCACTGAACATAATGTGAGCGTCTCTTCTTCAAAAATTGCATTAACAGTAACTGATGGACCAGACAGAATTCAAATGATTATTCAGTCTTTTTAGAGAAAACCTGATGAAAAGGGACCAGCAGAAGGAAAAAGATTAAAAGTTCTCGATACTAAGCTTAAAGTCTTTTCCATCACATCAGAGATGCTCTAAAACTAATTTTTGGTTTGGATTAAATATATGAAAGGCTCTTGAGTGGTAATGAAATTGAATTAGTCAAATAGAGTAAAAGCAGAGCAAATTGTATATCTGTATATAAAGAAAGTAACTGTCTCACACTTTGTGGCGAAAAAAAGACACAATTTTCTCCTGGGAGGTGAAAATAATAGAACGTGCACTGTGAGCTCCTTCATCTTCACAAGTGGAAGGAGCAGACACACACACGCGCACACACACACGTGCAGGGTCTTTCTTTGTCCCATGTGAAGTCTGCAGTTTACCTGTCTATAGCTCAGTGCTGAAACAGCTTGTTACACAATGACATCCACCGACTCCAGGACCCTGCAGTTTGCAGGCAGCGAACCAGCCGTCTGTCTCTCCAGCCCTTCATAAAGGATGCATTTACAGTGGCAGACTTCTGTCAGCTCACGGAGCGTGTGCATGTGGCGTGTACACATACACACGGATAAACACACACACAGGTTAGGGGCTAAAACATGTCAGGAGGAGAAGAAAAGAAGAAAGAGAAAAGCAAGTTGTGTTTCATAGTTGAATCATCCTTCCACTTGTGAGTGAGAACTTCAGACTTTTTGCTCAATGCAAAGCAAATTAACAAGGTTTCGCAAATGGAAGTAAATTCTAAAGCTGGACTCCAACAAAAGTAAAAATTTAAATGGCATTGACTCGGTTAAAGTTTTAAATAAAGGCATCTTTTTTAGGAGAGGATCCTGAAATATCTATTGCCACATGTATCAGTTGTTCTGATGCATATACTGTTCATTCAGCATGTTTACCAAGGAGGTCTTTGTTCGTCTTATTACTTAGTTAAGTAGTCAAAGGATGTGGAATTTTTTCATTGTGAGATAGAATGTTGTATTTAATTTTAACGTTTTCACGTATAATTCAAGATAATTTCGGAGAGTATCTATGAATGTTTGCAATTTGGTGCAGCCTGACTGTTGGGCCTTGGCGGAGGTCTGGCCTCTGAGTGTCATTCAGGGGAAAACATACATTTGGCCTCTTTAAAATAAACTACATCGTCTTTGGTTCAACTGACCTCCGTGTTTGGACTGAGGTTTTCCTGGACTGGCTGAGGCCTGACACCAAATTTCCAATCATTTAAATAAATACACCAGCAAATGTCGTCGTAAATGAAAGTCAGAAGTGTCAGAGAAAGTAACAAAGGATGAAGTACATCTGTGCTGCTGCTCTTCGTCTTAACTTAATGGAAACGGGCTTGTGGACATAAAATAGATTTGTATACGTGTTAGATGTCCGTGTCTGAATGTGCTTTCTTTGCAGGAGGTCAGGACACTCGTGCGCTGACTGACTGTGAAGTATTATTATGGGATTAGGGGTGTCTCGGTTACCACTGTGAGATGATAATCACAGTGGTGGGCCTCTGATCTCTACAGGGATAGGAGCGTCAATCAAACTGGAGACACTCAGAGATGGGGACCAGGCAAACATGTTGCTATGTTAAGATTGAAAAATAAAAAGGAGCTAGGTTGTTTGTGTTTAGTTTTTTTTCCATCTTGTCAGCAGATGGGAATTTATGTTTTATGGAAATAAAATATGTCCCCCTGCTCCCTCCCTCCTTCCCTGCCTCCAGATGGTCCCTGTGGAGAGAGGGTGATTATCTGGCCCATCTCAGCCAGGGAACCTGAGAGTGTTGATGTTGGGTGGGCAGTGCGGTGCCACGCCAAGCCTCCTGTCCCCAGGAGCCTGAATATGATCCCCTTTACCTGCCCCCTGTCTCTGGTCCTCTTCCTCCCTCCTCCACTCCACCACCGGCTAGACTTACTGCGACTCCCCTCTCCTCCACCTCCTCCTCCCCTGTCCCCGCCCTGGGATAGACTTTCTTCCACCTGACAAGGCTTGGCCTGGATTACTGGAATACCTGGACAGGTGAGTCTGCTCAGGAAGGTGTCAAGTGCATGTATAGGAGGCAGAGAGAGGGGATATAATCAGGAGCAAAACAGCAAACAGGCTCTTCACAGGAACTTGGCAGGACGCTCTGTTCCAAAGTCTTCTTTAGTGATGCCATGAATAAATGAGCAGGCGTCACCAGCTAATAAAGTCCTCCTCGTTTTGATTTTATCGTTCTTGACCAGGTCTGCTAATTAGACCAGGTTTTTAGTTTCTCCGCCATGTGTGATATGAGACAGGAAGAAATGGATCGATCCTAAAGAGATCCAAGCTGAAACATTAAAGCATTAAAAGGCTAAGATGAGAATTTTTTTATGGGACGAATAAATGATGTTATCTGTACAGCTTCTAACTTTTATTTTCATTATTATACCTATTGCAGCAGGACAAGCAGCACCACTAGACCTACTGTACGATTAAAAACTAGAAAACTGAATACAACAGAAATTGCTTGATTGAAACACTTCAAAGAAATGTGCTTTTCTGAATAGGTTTTCTGTTCAAGGACTAAAAAGAGAAGTTACTTACACAACCCCTCTCTTTCTTTTCTCCACTCTTTCCAGCCACTTCTCCTCATCAGCCCGACCGATCGGGGCAGATGGCCGCTCACAGTCTCGCTCTTGAGTGTTCTACCCGTCTTTTTTTCTCTATAAGTTTGCAAGGTCTCGGTCTAACTATATAAAGTGTCTTGAGAACATAAATGTTGTAGCTATACAATTAAAGTCTATTAGAACTGAAAGCTCCCTGTAAATTTTTATACATTTATCGTTTTAAACCTTTGGCTGTTTTTTGTATTTTCTCTGTGTTGGAATGTGCCAAATCTGTTTGTGAATAAAGTCAAATTTTTGGACCTTATGTTCTCTCACCATAGTGAACAAACAGGACAAAGCTGAGGCTCCCAGCCAACCAGGCCAGTTATTTGGTTGACCGTGGATGGAGACTGGAGACCTCCTGCAGCGGCCACAGGTCCGGGTCCGACTTGAAATTCCTTTTGGTCTTGCTCTCTCTCTCTTCCTTTCATATTTAATAGAGTGCATGTGTAATAATAATACATTTGATTTGTATAGCACTTTCCAAGGAGCTGAAACAACGCTTCTTAAGAGGCTAAATAAATGAATGTGACAAAGTTGACTTTACTTTCTGTTTTATTTCATGCTCTCGTCAAATAAAGATTTTTATATGATACCTTACAGGTTTTCATTAAAGTGACTTAAGGGTTTATTCCTTCCTTTCTTTGCTGATATTTTGCACGATTTATCCAAATGTTGTGTTTGGTCGACAGTATTATAGTCACTGATACCATCAGTCATAGTCAGGAAGCCGCAGTCTGAAATATTTGTGGATTGTTGGTTTTAAATTAAACCAAAGATCAGTGCAACAAATATTTACGAGTACTTCAGATATTTTCTAATAATAATTTTTCTCAGCAATGGCATTTTACATTCATTCATAATAAAAAAGTGACAAAAGAAATCTAAACTTGGATCACAAAATAGTGTGTTTGAAGAAGTTATTCAAATGACTTAAATGATCTGTTTTGCCCCTTTAGCCAATGTCAGGAGTTTCATAAACCCAGTCTGGACATTATTTCACTGAACTGAATAATTTAACAAAACCTGAGTTACTGATTCATTATGGTGCATTTGTCACAATTCTGTGCACAAGGATAGAAACTAATAATTGCCCTCGAGCTCTAAACATTTTGCTCCTCAAACATATTTGAGCTGCATCTGAAAGGTTCAAGAACTTCTTTTCTCTCAAGAGATTTTTTTTTAGGGGAATAAAACATAAAACATAAGAGAAATCCACTGGTGTAAAAAAAGGTGTTTGTATGAGCACATATAACACGGTTACTTCCACACAACTTCGTTAAGAGCTGCTATATGTATGAGTGCAGCGTTTGCAAGTGATATTATCTTCTTTTTTCCTAAATCATTTAAAATTACTATTACTTGATGGATTTCCATATGTTACCTTTCAACATGGTTTTTCATTTTTTTTTCATGATTTCCAGTCCTGCTGCAGATACCTAGGATGCAGTACCTTCAAAAGAGGGCAGTGTAAGCACACATGCAGACATTGCACTAGGGTCCCTCTAGTTCTGAATCTCTCCCACAAATGACTTACATTTCCTCCTTTTTTTTAGGGTTCAACTTTACCTGTTTTGAAAAACAGCGCTCCCATCAGCAACTAAACCCTGTGAGCGTTTTGAAAGTCTAGGCTGATCTGAGTATTTGTTTGCCCGGAGATATGGCTGTGGGGGAAGAAAAGAAAAAGAAAAAAGAGGTACGACCGACCTCATTTTAACATCAGGCTTTTCCACGGTGGGATTGAAAACCTGCGGTGGTCAGGCTGTGAGGAAAAAGCTGCACCCTGTAATTACTGCAACACTCACTGACCCCTGTGAAACGTGCACTGGCAAACGCTCCTTGACTTCAAAAATTGCTTCATAGTTAGTGCATTATTATTTCAGCGAGCGCAGAGAGGTTGCTTTTGCCGGGCCCTGGGTGGCGTCATTAACACAGTCTGGAGTAACATTTATAAATCAGATGGCATTGTCACAGGTGTAACTGCTGCTGCTCATGCATGTGATTAATGGCCCCTTTTTTTGATTAAATACCTTACGTCCATTGAGAAACCTTTTACATTTGTGATTAATGAACTTTCAGACTAATGTAATACAATGGCGATATACATATTTTGTGTGTGTCTCCGTATCTGCACTCGCTCTGTGACTGGGAACCAGTGTGCAGCATCCTTCAGATACCAGTTCAGTCGATTGTCACAGCCAGAGGTCGGGCTGGAGGGAATTAGACAAAACATGTGGACTCTCCAACTCTTAAAAGCAGGATCCTGGCTCACCCGGGAGCAGCTCTACATCGGGCCGCTACAGTGAATGTGACAAAGAAAGAAGAGAAAGGCTGTGAAGCGGGAGGTTGATACATAAATCCACATAAACTCACGCAGCTCTGGTCCCATGGGTCTAAGCTTCTATCTCTGCCCGAGGCCTGGGAAGGGTGCGACCAAGACGCTGAAAAGAACCAGAGCCTCACACTCGTGCACAGCTCGGTTATACACATTGTTGACCTTGTGACGTCTATAAGTCAATATTTTCGTCTTTTTCTTTTTTTTTCTCTCAGGCTTCATCCCACCATCCCCATATCCCCCCCAGTGGTGACAGAGACAGAGGACACAGGGGTCTGTAATTAGCTGGTTGACCCCAGGGTTGGGTGGTGTGACCCCAGCAGCCGCGGAGCGTAGACTCAGCCTGATCAGATGAGTAGTTCTGAGGGGATCGGTGGTTGAAAGACAGCCGCCGCGGCACCTCGGCCAACCCAGTCACATTAGCCAGTGTGGCCGAGGCGGGCCCAGTTACAGGAGCCCCAGCTGCCGAGGCCGAGCAGGGCCGCAAACACCTGTCCGGTTACGAGGCAGGAAACATACAGACATGCCTTTCAACATCCATAGACACATGCAGCTGCAAAACACACAACCTGCCACCACTTTAAGGAAAGGGAAGGAGGAGGAGGCGGGGGGGGGCTGAGGGGTAACCTGAGCCAGGTAGGGGAGGGATAGGGGAGGGAGGGGATGGGAGGCGAGGCAGGAGCAGTGCTGGCCCTTGGTCAAGTGCCTTGTATTCCACAAACAGATCGCATCCAGTTACACTCCACCTGAGAAGCTGAGCCTCAGGAGAGGAGTCAAAGAAAAGCATGTGGACCTCCCTCCCTTTGCTGCGCCTTCTTTTGCCCGATAGAGATTTCACTCTTAGTAAACACTTTCTGGTTTCTCTCTCCGAGTCCGCATCCAGGGACTTTTGTGAGAAATCAAGGTCAGTTCATGTGTTATCGTTTTTTTACCGGCTGCAGAAACAGTAAAGGCATCGCGGTGCCGTCACAGAGGCAGCCAGGACGAGCAGGTCGATAATTGGTAAACGTGGCTCAGCTGTCTCTGCTGCCTTCACTACGCTAATTAAAAGCGGCGAGATGGGAGAAAGGGAGAGAGTGTCATCAAGGACACGCTGGGAGATGTTCACCTGAGACGGCACAGTCACCGATGCTCCGGGCACATCAGCATGACCTGATTGCCGGCGCTGTTTGAAGCTATGACAGAGAGAAAGAGAGACAAAAGTGTCTGGAGCCGAAACTGTTGCCCTTGGGGGAATAAAGAGATAGAGAGTAGAAATAGAGAGGAGAGAGAGCACATGAAAAGAGAATGAGGAGATGGCGACGGAGGGATGGAACTTTTTTTTATGGGTAGATGCGGAAGGAAAGATGCAGAGAAAGGAAGAGCAAAAGGGAGAGAGTCCTCCACCTGGTCTGTGTTAAAGTTGAGGCCTCCTTTACTTATTATCTCGTCTCACTTTCCTTTGCTCTCCGCTCCTTCATTTTCTACCTCTTTACCTCTCTCAAGTCATCATGTTTACACAAGCTGTTACTGCCATTCCCCCGTTGTCTAACCCTCTGCTGCTTTTCCTCCTTCTTTCCCCTCTTTCTTTGTCTTTTTTTCTTGCTGGTTGGAAATCTGCGAGGCTTGCTCATCGGCGCCAGCCTCTGTTAATCCCCTCCCAAAGCACCTTAGCAACGCTAGGAATTTAGAGATGCTAAAAAAAAAGAAAACACACAACGACGACAACTGTTCTTAACACTGGGCTCATATTGGCAAGTGTGGCCACATCTTGAGATGTGTGTGTTTTCCATAAGTAGTTCAGAACAATCTGGAAGGGTGTGATAACCAAGGATCTCTCAAGAGTGTGTGTGTGTACATGTGGGTGCGTGCATATGTGTGTGACTGAATAAGTGTGCACAGTGTGGGAGTGTATGTTTATGTGATATACTTCCTATAACACCAGCAACCTGGTAATCACTGCATGTAGTCACCTGAGATGCTCATTATCTGGTCTCTGTACACGTTCTGTGTGTGTGTCTGTTTACTGACGCTGTGCCTCAGCACACACACATACACACACAGCTGGATTAGAGACTCGCAAGTGTTTTGTCTTTTGTCTTTGTATGATTCAGCTAGAAACACACACACATACACGGACGAGTCAATGATAGACCAGGAGGGTAAGACAGAGAACAAAATATAAATGATCACAGAAAGTGGTGAAACAGTTTTATGTTATTATGAGTCCAAATCAATAAACCAAGGTTTCACACACACACATACACACACTCACAACCACACACACACACCACTCCCCTTCGCTTCCTCAAATCAATTACTTGAGGGCCATGGTAACATAATTGGGGGCACATTTAGGCCCTGAAATTAACAGTTTTGATGTTAAAACTTTTCTTCAACTTCTCACTTTCAATTCACCTCTCAATTTGAACGTGAAAAAAAGTATAATTATAATAACACTGATGATAATAATAAAAGGACGAGATTTTATTCTTAAGCAGCAATAAGATGCAGGAGTTTATTTAACACACAGTTTCTCTTTTCACAAAAAGCTGTTAAGACAACAAACAAATACACAAAAATCCAAGAAAACAGTTTAGTATTTTAGGAAAAAATAAGTGAAATGGAAATATACATGATGTGTACACCCATGCAAAGGGAATATGTTAATACAATCCTAGAACATATCTGATAATAAATGTTTATTTCATTTCACCTGTTTCCTCACTGGCTGAGGCCTCAGTCCAATTATCACCCAGGTCCAAGTGCCAGAGTTTCCTGCTGCGCTGGTCACACAGCACATTGAACACACTCGAGGCTGCAGAAATATTCATTACAGGCATTTGACGGATTTAAAAAATCTGAAAAATGCAGCGGGTTCATGAAAAACATGCCAGCTGAGGGGATAAGGGTATTAAGACAGTGAAGCTGGCTCCAGTGAAACAGAATGGGGAGGATGGAGAGCTGCTGCAGACACTGCAGTTTATTTATTTATTTGTTTATTTCTCTTTTTGGTTTATTTGTTTATGCTGAGATGAGGGAAATAAGGAGCTGGTGCTGTTTTTTGTTCCAGTCGATGTTAAGGTACGAAAAAGATCCACATGCTGGGAAATTTGACACAATACATAGACACAAAATATTAGATTAATAATATTAATAATAATAATGGGTTTAATGAAGAAAGCATTAGAGGGGAAAGAGTAGATGGAAGAATTTTAGGGCTCTGGCTGTTGCCGACATTTTCCAAAAGGTCCCATCTCCAAGTGCCTGTCGTAAGGATGCCTGCTGGCGGAGGAGACGAGGAGCTATCTGTAAATCACAGTCCCACCCGCAGTGGTCCATGTCCACTGGTCATCACTCTGCTGAAAGAGACGGACAGAGAAAAGGGACATGGACAAAGAGAGGACGGTGATTTGTGAGGATATCAAATGACAAAGGTCGATAACTGAAAATTGAGCAGAGCTGAATATAGAAAACCCTGAAGGTTAAGCATACATACATATTTATAAATGCATGCACATACAAGAACACGATCCAATCAGCTGCATGCTTAATAGCCAGTATGTTTTCAATTCAATTACAAATGAATCAAATTTATGCCGCACCTTAAACAGCCTGACAGCCGACAACAATCTAATGGTGGTGGAAACAAATTGAGTAGGGTTATAATCATTAAGAACTATTTATCTGTGCTGCTCGATCACATGACCGTGACATACACATCCCTCACGTGTTCCAATCTGACCAGATCTAAACAGCCCGCTGTGTTGATCACTTGACCTGGCAGAGGTCAGAGGTCAGCCAGTTCCAACAGCTATCAGCGGGCAGCAGGTTGCAGCAGGTGTCGTAAAACTGCTGCTTCTTATCTGAACTCTTTGACCCCTCATTAACCTCATCTCTGCCCGCTTTGAGAATTATCACCCAGCGCAGAGCAGCAGAAATCCTTTACAGCATCTGGTGGGTTTGTGTGTGTTTGTGTGTGTGAGGTGGTGATAGAGAAACAAGGCAGCGCCACTCGATTGTGTGAATTGGCCATTTAGTGAGAGTCAGTGAGTTAGTGGGACTCAACCGGTGAGTTAGAGGTGACGGTTAGAAGAGCACAGCAGTGATTTGGGCAAAGTGTTAGAGAAGGATAGTGACATGGAAAAGGATAGATGTATAAAGAAAGAAAGAATGACAGAAAGAAATATACAGAAAGGACCATGAAAGATGGATATTAGGAGAGACGGACATAAAGAAAGAAATACGTTTATAAAGAAAGAAAGAAATAGGGGTCATTACTTTCATCCCTGAGCATCTGCAGAAGTTTTAACACCACTAACGTATATTATAGGTTTTATTTGTTTGCAATCAGTGGTTGACATTAGATCAATAAATATATATAAACCGATCTGATTTATTGTGTATGCTAAATGCACTTTGCACTTTTTCAAAAAATATTGTATATCAGATTCCACCCTTTGCTCCTGAGCACATGAACTCAAACAGCCTCAAGTTTGTTTGTCTCTTAGACGCCATGAAAGAAACTCTTTATGAAAACACTCATGTTGAAAGAAAAGAAAAAAATGGCAGTAAAGCCTGGACTAGAGGTCCTTCCTTTGAGTACACCAACAGGAGGACTGTGAAGGACACTTTAAACCTCCATGTGGTTCTGTTTTCCTCAGATGTTTGGAACACCGGTATCAAAGAGTTTGTCTGATCTAAAATTAAATGGCACACAGAGAAAAACCTAAGAACATAACGGATCCACGCTTCAGGGGCTGCATCCTACATGCTCCACAAAAACTGAGCCAAAACACGATGGTCTGGTAAATGGAGACTTTCCTATTTGTGTCGAGCTCCAAGGGTTTGAAGACAGAGATTAAGTCCCATGTCCTTATACGGGAGATTGTTATCTTCCATGTGTTTCTCATGTTCATCATCTTCATCGGTGTTACACCTTTCTCTACACTGGCTCCTCTAACTAGTGCAGCTCATCCTCAGGTGATCAACTGCAAATGAGAAGCACATTCACTGCAGGCATTCAGAGTTCACATTTAAGAGCAAGCTGTTATTTTTACTTATCTTTTAGGGTTTGGCCAAGAAATATATTGTTTATAAAAACATCCAGAGGTCATACCGGTATTATAAGTGAACATTTTAGCCCAATGAACCACGATATTTGTGGGTAAACTTTCATGGATGTTTTTAATGGACATTCTGGGCAGAAATGTCTTATTTCATCTTTGTTTCATTTAAATAAGTAAATAAGACTCACTTGTGTTTTGTTTAAAACCTCTCTGGCTTGGGTTGCTGTCGTGTCTGAGCTATTTTTAGCGATGACGCCTATTTTGAAATCTCAGCTCGTATACCTTGATGAATACACTGCTGGAGTTAATGGACAGAGCCAAAAAGAAATATTGTGGCTGTATTAAAAATTGACTTTACAGGTACACCTGCTGAGTTAGAGTACCGAATGCACATAGGTTGGCAAAGTGGAGTAGGAAATGACGGATAAGGTGATGAATCATTAGCCTCTTAGCCAGTCACATTACTGTTCTCTTTAACCACTTTTGTAAAAACTGCAGATTGACACCATCACAGTGGAACGTAGCAAATGTGGCTCACAAAATTGAGCCGACAACTTCTACTTGTGAAATTTCATTGGCGGAGAACCCTTTGCAATGCAACTTAAAGTATATTTCCTGTTTATAAATAACTTAAACAAAAAACTATGATATTTATGTTAATGGAACAACAGTCAACAACCAGAATTTAAGGGGACTTTAATTTCTGGGGCAAAAATATTTCAACGGTCATTGGGCTCAGTTATGTTGTTCAGATTGAGCAGTTAAAATTATTGACATCTTAACAAAGGTAATTGAGAAACATAGATTGTTTTGTGTTGGCAGTTTGCTGATGTATTGAAAAAGTTTAACGGTCTAAATCAGGGAGAAGTGTTTTCTAAAAAAAGTCATGATTCAAGTAAACTAATTTAGGTTGCTAATTTAGGAAGGAATTGGAAGAGTTTCATGGTCGTCTTCACAAATCCCCTGTGAGATTACATGTATAGCCATTGTATAATTTGGATATATTTCACTGCATACAACATAAAGACAAGTAAAATACAACTGGCTTTTCAGAAGATTCTCTTTTTTTTCAGAATGTTTTGGCCTGTATTGCATACCCGAAAATGTCAAAAAAGCTTACAGTGAAGAGGAAGCTTTCAAATTTAAAATGTGAAGTTTTTACAGTAATTTATAAAATGTGTATATGTCTGTTTTTATATAAATTATTATGAGCTGGTGATTGTTGTTGTTATGTGCAGGCTTATGTTTGGAGATTCTGGACTCATGAATTCTGGACTCATGACCTCAGCTTCAGCCCTGATTGGGAGCTTACATCCATTCATCCAGTGATGGACAGTGCTGCAACCCCACGCACCTTCCATGTACTCCCATCTTCTTCAGACCTATTCTTTCCTTTCTCCCACCCCACCACAGAAGAAAAAACTAAATCCCCGGTTCCTGTGGCGCGGCTGGTTTTGTGTGGTCCCAGCACTGTCCCGTGTTTTTATCGTTCCTGTGACGGGTTACCCCCGGTCTCCCATCGCACCTGCACCGCTCCCAGGTCCCTACAGGAATGCGCTGGGGCTTGTAATCGCCTTTGTGGGGGCCATTGAGTTGTACACGGCTGACTGAAACTTCCCAACCTCACAGCGCGCTGGCCGCTGAATGGGGCTCAGCGTGGGGCGGCTCTCCAAACCACGGCCGCTGCCAAATTCCTACAGTGGAGCTCCACAATCACTCCCACACAGGCCCCGGTATATACAGCCAGGCAGGAGGGGTGGGGGAGGAGGGGAGGGATGGGGTCGGGATGTGGCGGTGGTGGTGTGAGTGTGCGTGTGTGCGTGTGTTGGACACAGAGATTTAAAGTCTACATTTGACCCCACTTTGTGCGTTTTTATCCACTCGGGCACTAACATGCATTTGGCTTTTTTTTTCTCCCCCAATCGCTGCGTTATTATTTGTGATTTTAAATTGGACATTTGAAAGTGTATTGGATGTCTCACCTCTTGTCGGAAAGCTCCAGTGCAGATGCTATTCCAACAACGGGGAGATCTGGAAAATGAGAAATAGAAAATGGGGTGGGGGGGGACGACAAAAAAAGGAAAAATAAAAAGATTTGGTGAATGCTGCTGGACAAACTTTGGATAAATAAAGCAATTTCTCACAACTTTCAGTGTATTCCGCGCTGCGTTTCGGTGCATTAGGTCTGCGCGCCGGCGTGCAGCGTGGTAGCTGTGGGTAGATAGAGCAGCGCCGCAGGATTAAGAGGCAGCAAGATTGTTAAACATGTCAACGTGTAATTGCACGATAAGGCCCTTCCCGAGGAATTCATTGGCCCAGTTGCTTTCTCTATTCCGCGCTAATCTCGGCCGGCACATTCGCTCTGTGCAATCTGTCTCCATAATCTTCTGTGACAGAGCGGGCGACGTGAGCAGGCTGCCTGGTAATTTTTTTTTCTTTTTTTAGGAAAAGGGGGGAAGAGACGCGGAGAAAATATGCAGAGGCGTGATAAAGTGACGCTAATTATCCCCATTTAGGACAGGGAGTGCAAGGGATCGGGGCTTTGCGAGCAGCCCGAGTGTGCGCCGGAGCTGATGGCCTCCTAGCACGGAATATATCGGTGGCTACAAGATAAGAGGAGGCGCGCGGCGGAGAGATTTATTGGCCGGTCAGCTAAACACACTCTTGCGGGCGCGCACACACACACACACAAACACACACACACACACACACACACACACACAAACACACGTTTACATCCGCACCCACCGCTGCCTGTTCACGTTGCACCCTGCACTTACCGCTCCTCCAACCTCAAGGTGTAATTTATGCGGGTTAAATTTGCCAGAACGCGCCTCTTTGAGCCATGGCGATGCGCCGTGACGCGCTCCGCCTTCCCGGGCTTTCAGCGCTAATCCGCATCTCTTCACATCAACAGATAAGATTTGAAACAGATGCAAAACACGTGAGGGGTAACCAAACCCACCTCCTCTGCGCCGCATGCACGCGGCAGCGAGGAGGTCAGGGCGCGGGGAGATGTCTAGATGCAGCTTCTTTGGGATTTTGGAATTTAAACTCGTTCTCAGACATTGTTCCCTCTGATTCCTTTCAATAGATTGACGAGCAGCCAGACGTGACACGCTCCACTATGAGGCCTAACAGGTTTAATTGACATGCCATGCAAGTCTTCATCAGTGTGAAATAGACCCTTAAACTATGTATTTGAGATTAATTGATTTTTTTTTCTATATTCAAAATGCCTAAGTAGGCACAAATGTCCCTCATTTGCATGTGTATGGCTATTAGCCTGCATCTGAGGCCTACAGGCGATGAAAGGTGTCCATGTCAAAAGAAGATGTGGCTTATGACAAAAAATATAAGTAATGTTCATTATTTTTAAGGGATTAATAATCTCAATGACGTTGGGGTCTTTGCTCTTCAACACCCATCCCTCCACAGTGAAGGTGTTTGTGCCAAATCTACAGATTGTGTCAGTGAAAATCAAACATCTACAGCTTTGAAATTTTGATGAGTCATGATTTAACCCCATTTAACTCCACATGTGGGTTGAGTCCAGTTTGCGCAACAGGTTGGTTGTAAAGGATTTGATGGTTGTGCTCCTTGATATCTGGTTTATCTTGAAATATTTGGTGCTCTCTTTTGTGCAGTGAAGGAAACTTTTATATCTTGAAAATGTTTTGTTTTTCTACCTTTATGATAGCAAACCTCTTATTTCTCTCCATGTTTATTTTAGAGGTTTTAAGATTATCCCCTTCGTGCCTGATGGAGGTTTCTGGACTTCATAAAGTGTCGAGTGGAAAATTCAGATCCGAATCCTACTCTCACTCATCTTACTACCTCTCATGTGTTTGCAATTTATGAATAAAAGCATATTGGATTTAATAACAGCTGTTACAAAGTCATGATTTGAACACTGCTCAGCAAAAATTGGTTAAATGAATGTAGAGAAACAGAGATTTTATGATACTGAGAATTTTCTTTGAGGTCACTACGTAGCAACCGAGATGAAAATTAATATAAAGCCTTTAAAATTGTGGTTCACATATTTTGATGTTTTATCTCTTAAGAATAAAATAATGTTAAGGCACGAAACATAAATGAGGATGATGAAAAAAAAATATTATGTGCCAAGGCCAGTGGCTGTAAAATAAACAAGTTCAAGTGATGGAGTGAGACTAGAGTCTTTAAAATAATAACTTTGTTAATATTCATAATTTTATCCATAAACTATTTGTTAAATATTTATGTTATTTACCATTTCCACCTGAGTCTCATGAGTTAAGTGTCAAGTTCTCAAAACAGAAGCAGTGAATTTGGCTTCATCAAAACTTTCTGTGGAAATTCTCCAAATTTCCCTTTTGACTTGATCTGATATGATTTATTGTATGAGTGGAGATAATATATTATATTTTATAGCATCCTAGTATACACCCATATAAGTACATTTAGAAATCTTGCGCAGATACCACCTCTGCAGACTTTTGATAATTTGTCATTGATTTCATTATTAAAACTTTGATGTTAATTGGTTAAGAGAGTGAATGTGACACAACTTATTGGTTAGACAAATACAAATGTAGACTAATGATTGATCATATATTTATGTTATATACGAAACATTGTTTAAAACAAGGATTACATTTTTGCTGTTTAAATTTGCTATTAAAACGTCACATTTCATAGGCAATTGAAAGGGGAAAAGGAAACGTTTTAATAAGTAAAAGCTTTTATTCCTTATAATAAATGAAGACACTTGGTTAATTACACTAACAGGTGGTTTGTCAGATGAGGCCTTCTCATAATCTATATCAATCAGATTAGATTTTTAAGGAATATGTTCCAAAACGAACGGAGCAATGAATTATATGAAATCAAATGAATTATGAGAAAGGACAATGTGTGACATATTGGCCTGTGTTTAACAATTAAACGACTTGAATATGTTTTGGCCTTACCACTAAATATGAAAAAAATAAGCTTTATATAATGTTCTTATTTTATATTTACCCAAATAAAAGTTTAGCTCATTAAACATCATCTACCCACTGTAAATGTGTCCTCACAGGCCTTCAGACTGTAGCTTTTACGCACAATTACGCACAAACAATTGGGTCTATTTCAAAGCTCATGGGACCTATATGTGTCCAAATTTAAAGAGGTGGCGATTTTTCTCCAGAGGAGGATTCATGATATTCTCGTGTTGTAAAACGTGAAGAGACTCCTCCAAGAAGATCGTGAAAAAGAATCAGTGTAAGAGCGTTCTCTTAAGAATCAATGCAACATCTTGTGAAATTTATTCAATTCTTGTTCATTGCAATATCAGGGCTTTTCACTCGCAGGAAAAGCACTTAAAATTACAACAGCAGTTTGCCCGTCATCCTTTTGAAATATTAAAATTATTCACAATTTACAATAATTAGAGTGTTACAATAAAAAGAGATGATTTCCAAGAATTAAGACACAGGCTTCTGCAAATGAACACAAATATTTAAAGAACGTGATTTTTTTCCCCCATTTCTTTTTAAAGCACTTTCTTATGATTATGACACGTTTTTCTCATTTTCAAATAACTTACAAGAAAATTATGAGACAATTGAACCAAATACTCCCCACGTGGACCTGGCATAACCCTCAACTAAGACTGTGAAGCAATGGACAAAAAGATGATAGCACAATAACCAATATCTCAGCTTCATATTCGTTATATAATTCCACTGGTTGCTATTCCAAAAAAAAGCCGAGATGAATATGCTATTTACCTTTCATTTACAATATCATAAACATTCTGTACAAAATGCAGGTAGATCTCGGGGCCGGGGTTATTTAGAAAAGAGGTAAATATTTGGTTATGTGTTTGTTTGCAGTTTTCAATTTGTCTGTGAGTTCTAAATATGTGTTAGAGGGACCGTCCCGTTCACTCCAGCCGTGGCGCTCTGGTAATGCTGAGGCAAGGCATGGAGTCTACTTTGCATTGACGGGTCCCCCGGCTCTCCGGTCGGTAAATACATGCTTATCATCTCTCTCAAGTCTCCGGGGCAAGGACCCCGTGAGTGTGTGCTGCTGACGGGAGGGCTTACACTCGGCTCCGATTTCACCAGCGACCCTAACGTCCCCATGGCAGTGGAGGAGGAGACGCCGGAGCCCTGGTGCTGTGTGTAGGTGATCCCGCCGTAGCCGGAGGGTGAAGCGTTCATGTAGCTCTGAGAGTTCGAGATGGGGCTGTACTGCAGCGCTGACATGTCGTAGCGGTGCATGGGCTGCGGGTTGTGTGAGTGGTGGTGGTGCGAGTGGTGGTGGTGGTGCCCTCCGCTCCCCGGGTGCTGGCTGTAGGCGAGCTGAGCCTCCTGCATCATCGCGGCGGCTGCTGCCGCTGCAGCCACCTGCCCCGAGTACGCGCCGTTCGCCCAGCCGTTCATGTGCGCGTAGCCGGAGCTGCCTGAGCCTCCGTGACCCCCGGGGCTCTCTAACCTCTGTCCGATCCCCGATGATCCCATGCCGTGCCCTAAACCAACTCCACCACCCCCACTGGGCCCAGAAAGCAGTCCACCTGCGAGGGAATATTTGTCCTTTTTCAGCAGCGTCTTGGTCTTCCGTCTTGGCCGGTACTTGTAATCCGGATGCTCCTTCATGTGCATGGCTCGCAAACGTTTCGCCTCGTCGATGAAAGGGCGCTTCTCAGCCTCGGTCATTACCTTCCACTCGGCACCCAGCCGCTTGCTGATCTCAGAGTTGTGCATCTTGGGGTTCTCCTGTGCCATCTTCCTCCGCTGCCCACGGGACCACACCATGAACGCGTTCATCGGTCTCTTCACCCGTTCCTGGTTCGTTTTGGACCCGCCATTCGGCCCCGTTTGCCCCGTGGTCGTGTTCGTTTGGGGGCCGGGGGAATGGAGGTCAGTTTCCATCATCATGCTATACATTCACCTGCTTTTAAAGTTCGCCACCAACAGAGAAAAAAGTATTTTTTGAGATGGGCTAAGTGCGCACAAAGTTCGGGGACGCACGGGTCGACTGAGTCGCAGAATGGATATACTGAAACCCAAACGAATCAAATACGACACAAAAAAATAATCCGAGAAGGGATATAAAAATGTTCCAACCAGTTTTTCGCCCTGTCTTCGCCTGGGTTGGTTCACATCCACTGTGAGAGAATGCGCATTTGAGCCACTTTGCTTATGTCGGAGTTGAGAAGTTGGTTAAAGCGGCGGCCATATGATGCGCACTGACAGCGGTTAAATGAGCCACAAGCGGCCAATGAGGCTCTAGCAGCAGAGTGATTTGCATGGCGTTTGGTCAGGTGACTAGGGGACCACGGAGGAAGAACACGCCGGAGGAGGAGGAGGAGGAGGAGGAGGAGGAGGAGAAGGAGGAGGCAGAGAGGAGGGTCAATCCCACAAATAGCACAAGGCATTTGAAATTTCCAAACACCCTCTCAGAGACTCAAACTAAACAAAAATAACTAAGATTTGTTTGCAGCGATGAAGCGACCAAACGGTGGGGGCACTGTGTGATTAGTCAAACATCTCAGCATATTTTAAAATATGGCTGATGTATGGATGGATGCAGACTTTCAGAAATCCGCTTTAAAGAGAGAAGCAGCAGTTTGAGTGAAATTATTTCTTTACCCTCCACTTTCTCTTCATATATGAAAGTTAGAAGATTTTCTTAATCGGGATATTATTAGACTCTCTGTCTGTCCTGAAAGGCTGTGCGCAACTGTCATTTTACGCAGAGGAATTACACCACAGCCGATCCGAACCAAATCACTTTCAGAGGACTTGATGCGCCACCAGCCCTTCAAAATCTAGATATTTAGTCATCTCTCCTTTTACCCAGGACTATAATTAAGGCAGGCTATGTTAGAGTGAAAGTGTGTGGCGGTGATTTGGTAAAAAGCAGTTGTATAAAGAGGAGAAACCCATACGGGTGGATGGCAACATAACGGGATAGAATTGCCGGTGCAAAGCGCTCTTATCGCCGTCTGCTGGTGATGGCGCACGAGTCCTCGTGTCTCTGCCTTCAGCTACAGACGTTGACTTTCTTTATAACAATATTTAATGTGTCTTTTTTAACGTCCAGTCCAGCAGTCCGCGTGCGTAAAAACCATGAGAGGGAATTGGGTCTATACGTGTCTTCGCGTCCGGGCATATATAATCCAGATTTCACAGCTGACCTCCCCTGAAAAGCCCAATCAACCTCTAATTGAAAGGGAAAACGAAATACCACTTCCCGCGGCGAGACTAACGATTTAATCATTCTATCGTTCTTTGCTGTGTTTTTTTATATTTTAATTAGAGCTTAGCTTGATAAAGCTCCCTGCTCAGTGCCTGAGGGAGCGGGATCACTCGGACGGATCCATGCGTCTTTGGTAATAGGGTTAACGGGAGATCACAATGGTCAATAAACGTTCGCAGTGGTCCGGGCCATGTGGCTTAAGGCCCGAGAAAGATGACAATATAATGACGGCGGAGGAGGGGGGGAACATGACACCAGACAACAAATAGGAGAAAAGCAAACAATGCTGACTGATAATAAAGTCCTATAATAAAATAATGAAATGCTCGATGTTAACCCTAATAGTCCCCAAAAGAGTCTACAGTAATTTAAAATAGGCCCATCATTACAAGAAACGATATAAGCAGACATAATCTGACAAAATCAAATATTTGGGCAGTTATTTCAAATTCAAAAAATATTTTTTTAAATAATCGGAACAAGTAATTTTGATAAACACCAACAGAGAGGATGGTTATCATTATTAATATGAATGTATTGGATGTTTATTGTTCATTGAGGGTTGGCCTCACATGCAGTGACACAAGGACCCCGGTGGTCAGTGTTTTCTCTCTCTGTCATCCCCCATCAGTTACTCCTCTTTTAACAAACCTCTTTTCAAGCCTCCTTGCTCCTTTGTGCGCGGCCTCTGCAACAGGATGTGAGTGTGTGTGAGTGTGTGTGAGTGTGTGTGCGCGCGCTCCCACGACTGGAGCTAAGGGTCAAAGCAGTTATCCCACACTCCTACCCACACAACAAATACCCCTTAATATAAATAATCCCACAGCTATGAGCGTCCACGCGTAATGTGATTGGAGCCTTATTTCTACACTTTTTCCCATCAACCACACACAAAAGTTACCAAACCCGTCTGAATCTTTGACCTTTTCTTCTAAAGTAGTTATCCTGAGCCAAAAGGTTCCACGCGCGCGGTACGTGGCTGTGCGTAATTGTGCGCAAGCCAGGACACTTGGAACTGCATGGTTCGCGTTGGCTCTGGGGGTAAAAAAGGTAACTATGTTCACCTGCTGATTATCTGGAAACACAACACGAGGTCTTGTGTCGATTGAACCGATCATACTTGTACATAGTAGTTAAATGTATGCGTAACCTTGTTGTGCTTTGTTTCCTTGTTTTCCTGTATTTTTTTGTCTATTTCTGTATGTTGAGAACAACGGAAAAAAACGGAGTCAAATTCCGTGTTCGTGTACGCATACATGGCCAATGAAGCTGATTCTGACCTGAAGAGAGAAAGCACCTGCTCACTCAAACTAAAATCTAAAGATGCGATGATCAGTCCTCGACTACTGTCCCCCGCCTCTCCCCGCCTACTGAAAGGTAAACAAACGGTCACGAAACGCACATTCTGACAGCCAGTAACCCCAGTAACAATTCATCGTTTAATAAATAGATCCACATTTTACACCACGTGCCAGATTTGTTTCCTCTGTAATTCAGACGGAGACAGATGCATCCGATAATAACCACTCAGCCCGGAGCAGATCAGTAGCCGATAATGTCACTTCGGGAAAAAAAAATCAACCTGAGTCTGTTAGTGAGCAACTGGTAGCAGCACCAGGAGCCGCGGAGCGCTGCGCTCTGCCGCGCTGCCGAGCCCCGCGGAGCGCACTTGTCCCGAAATGAAACCACAGCCTGCAGCTATGAAAACACACATTACACCTCTCCTGAAATGACGATGCCAATAAAGACCAACATGCGCAGTGAATGAGATCAGAGAGCTGTCAAGTTACCGCTATTTATTCTGCCATGCGAATTTTGTACAAAAATAGATTTGACGAACAAGACAGGTTAACTGCATCCACAGGTTACATATCGGCACAAATGTCGCTTTTTTTTGGCGTGTAAATGTGAACTTACGCATGTTCCCCTGGCTCCCTCTGCTCCAGACCAAGTGGGCAGATTTGTCCCTTCATGCTCCTAAAGCCGTCCTAAACCCTCCAAAGCTTCATGTAAGACCGCTACTCCCACTACAGTCTGGCCGCTCCAGTGCCAAGGCCATCCTTACCCGGTGCCCAAACCCACTACTCAACACACACTGAGCGGCAGAGACAAGAAGAAATGACATTTATTATACACTCTAAAAAAGACAATTCCAAGTTATTGTTTCTCTCTGCGAAAGGGGCTTGCTTCTAACATAATGAAGCGCCTTTTGTGTGGCACAGAACAATACAAAACAAGTATTCTAATAAATAGCCACTTGGCTCTCCAGGATGAATGGACTGGAGCGGCAGGGTTCTGAAAGGCAGCTGTGCCGCATTGGCGGAGGAGGGGCGAGGACTTGGCGAGGAGCCCCGCACCCCCTTCGCCTCCTCCTGCATTCTGACTCCCATTACTGATCCTGGAACAGAAAGGGATGCAGCGACAGGGGGAGAGAGGAGGGAAGGGGAGAGGAGAGGAGGGAGGAGAGGTATTGACTTTGGAGGCTGTTTTCATTCGTGACATTAACCGAGAATGAGATCCTGGAATCTCCAAATATTACTGAAAATACTGAGGAGACCAAAGTGTCCAGTCAGAGTCTGTTTATATGACTTGTGCAGCTCACAAGCATGTGGTTCTGACAGCTGTCACACACACACACACACACACACACACACATACACACACACAAACACACGCACCCACACACGCACACAGATTAATCAAACATCTATTATATACACCCAGATGCACAGTTTGAGAAATGTGTCTGTCAGTGTGAGGCAGACAGACAGACGGATTCATTTCTTGTCTGTGTAACCCACAGGATGAGAGCCAGGTGGATCAGCTCCGTCTCTGCTGAAGAATCAGGTGAATGGCTGCCTCCTTCCTGCCTGTTGCTGCGTCCTGGCGTCACAGTTGCCAGAGCTGACGGACTCCCTGATTTAAAGTCTCCGGAGCTGGCAGCATCTCTTCACTGCTTCACGTGTCCATGTGCTTTCATGCAAGCCAAGCTGAAAAGTATGTGGGTGCTATTAAAGTAATTCTGTCATTTAGGAACAACAAAACAGACTCTTGGAGATGATTTAGGAACTGATCATTGATTGTTGTATAATGATTTGGCGACATTAACAGTACAGACAAAGAGGAAGGGTCTGGTCTGCCTACAAAAACTTCGATATTTAAAAAAGAATACATTTCATATATATAATCTAAATAGGGCGATGTCACCTAACCTTTTCAATGGCATGCGACCTAGAGTCATGATAGGACTAGACCACAGTGGCCCTAAGAAATCAATGCTCCTTAACTTAAGAAAACACATGCAAAATAAGTAACAATTTTACAATACAAGCTGCAAATGCAAGTAAAATATTAAAACAGATAAATGTGCTGCAAATACACCCAACCTGATACAGGAAAGCGCTGCAAGTAGCACAGACAAAAATGAGATGATCCCGACTGGGACATGCTCGTGACTCTTAAGCTGCTTTCAGACATGTAGGCTGGATATTCACATTAAATCTTCTGGAGGGGCTGGATGTGAGAACGCAACTGATGGTGTCATTCGCACCAGAAATTCATCTGAACATTTCCTAAAATGGCCAGAAAAATCCACCCTGATGGAAGCAAAACAAAACAAAACAAGAAACGGATGAAAAAGAGGGGCCACAAACAGCAGATATCAGCTTGGAAAGACAATGAGATCTGAGCTCTTTTGGTGATAAGAATCGACACCGGTAAATAGAAACATGTGATTTCCAAAGCATCTGACTCGCACAATCTCCTGCTGCGTTCTACATCTGTGAAAGACAAACTTCATATCTGAAAACGCTTTGATGCAAGTAAGACAGCCAGGTTCATCACTTTTTTGTGTTGCCTGGAAACATGCTTTTGGTGGTAGGGTGACTTTTTGCAGTGCATGTCTCTTTGGTTTTATTGAATATATTTGCAGGGCATATATTGTTTTAATTGATGATATTTTCCTAATTTGCTTGTGCTTTCTCAAGGTTGCAGTGCGTTGAGCTCTCAGGGCCACCATATTTGTGGTATTTCTCAACTTAGCCTCAATAAACCTGCCATGGGTAACTCTTTCGTTCACCTTCTGTCTGAGAATGAGTCTCGCCGCAGATTAAAACAACTGCTACGTCCTGTCATTTTCACTGATTCCCCAGAGATTGCTCTGTCACTTTGTGAGATGTGCGGCATCAAATAAGTGCTTTACCCATGAACCACACGAGCAGGAGATTGACACAAAGTGATAAAGCTAAGTAAAAAGTCAATGTTGAAACTATCTCGGGAGGGGGGGTGGGGGGGGGGTGGACAAGAGAGCGAGAGAGAGAGTGAGAGATGAGGTCAAGTTCAGGCCTGAAAGTGGTGAGGGAGGAGCGAGCCAATTGGCTAAAAGCAAAGGTCCTCGCTCTGTTCATTTGAGTACCCTCTCTCTACAACACACAAATCTTCATAACATGACACTCAAAAAAACAAAGAGCTCCACAAACAACAGTGAGAGGCAACAACACACAAACATAAAAAAAAAGTCAAGAGAGTTACCCCCCCAAAAATCAACAAATCTCGAACTTTCATACCATCTTAAAACGAGACAATGAAAACTACGAGAAGATTGAGGTTGAGAAAAATGGGGAAGAGAGGAGGGGTCGGTGGAGAATAATGTATGTGAGAACACAAATGTCTGAGTTTGTTGTGCCTGTCATTTTTCCAGAACATTTGCTGCCAGCGCCCAGGTAAATGTCCAGGAGATGCTAGGCTACAGTACGCCATCAAGATACAAAAAATGAGATGATACAAGGGGTGTGAGACGTCCAAACAAAAATTAAAAACCTCGTCTTTTTGTACAGACTGAACAGACCAAGAACAGAAATCAGGTGTTGAGAATATTCAAATTGGTAATGGCTGAAATTGGTTTATGTGCTGGACGTATTGAACTTATTTTAGAAAACAACATAATGCATTGTGTCCTTATTGATTCGAGAGTGGGTTGGAAAATCCAAACTGCCAAACTGAAGGTGCCATTTTTTTGCCCTTCAAATCTGGGGCACTCTTGTCTACAAGCAATTTGTTCTTTTGTTGCTCCATGTGCTCTATTTTCATCTTCTCTTGTTAGAATTGTAAGAGAGGAGCATATAAGGGCTTGATGGAGTGGTGAGTCAGAGACAGGACGACATGAACAAGTGAGAAGGAGAGAAGGAGGGAGGGAGAGGGGGAGAGGGAGAGAGAAAGAGAGAGAGAATGAGAGACCAGGGAGGCCAATGTCAATCTCACAGCAAACAGCAGTGGATAATCATGGGCTTTAGGAAAACACTGTGTCCATAATGCTATTACCCAGGATTACCTACTCCAGCAGCGAAGGCAAGACTCTCTTCATAGTGTGCCACAGACCTTTCAGATAATCATCTGATCACAGATGACAAACTCAGAAGCAACATCCCGTTATTCAGAAAGGACGGAAAAATCTGCAGCGTGCTTTGAATGAAGACATATTGTAAGCCCGAAGTATTTCAGTGAAAAAATATCAGATTTTGAAATTAGCACGCCAGTCACTTCCTCTCTCTCTCTCTTTCTCTCATTCTCTCACTCTCTCCTCCTCCCGGGGTGCTCTCTCCTTCTCCCGCAGGGCAATTAGAGACAAGATTTTACGCATTGTTCAGCTTATCAATTAGCCATAACACCTTCCCCCTCTGATTGGTCTGTAATGAACGTAATGGTTTTAACAGTCAGAGTTGCAACTCTTAGAGGTGCTGCGCTAATGGTGTCGCCACGGCGATGGAGTCACAGTAACAGCTCGGCGGAAAAGCAGGAAGGAGGAGAAGGAGGTGTTGGGGTAAGTCAGCTCTCTCTAACATATCTCTAATTAGAGCTCACAGTCAGTCATTACTGATGTAATAGGGTGTAACACTAATGGCTATCAGGCAAGTCCCCACAAACAACAGAGGGGGGGCTCTCGTAAGGTGAGAGGAGCTGGAAATTTATGGAGGAGGGAGAGAAAAAAACCTGAGATTATGAAGAGGAGATGGGGTGAAATGGAAAGTTGGTGTGTGTGTATGTGTGTATGTGTGTGTGTGTGTATGTGTGTGTATCTTCTACAAAGCCTCGTAGTAGATAAGGTTTTAAGTGCAGCCGTCAGACAAGGTCAGGGCCCATTAATGGAACATCTTTCTTGATGGTGAAATCTGTCATGTTAGACACCGGCCAGATATAGAGATGGACAAGACAAGAAAAAATGGATACAAATTAAGAAGGTATGAGAGCCTGCTTGGTCCAGGGGAGGCAGAGGACAGACAGAGAGAGAGACGGAGGGAGGGAGGCAGTGAGACCGACTCCTGGTTAAGCACTTTGGCACTTTTACCTTGTTAGCACTGATGCGCCCTGTAGCCCACTCAGCTAGTGATGCATGTTTTTACACTTTTCAGCACTAGATTGCTTTGGCAGGAGAGAAACTGAATGACAGTGGTAAAGAGAAGAACGGTGGATGATAGGAAGCCAACGTCAGGAGAAATGAGAAGTGACAGCCTTGAAACGAGAGCTGAAGTCTTTACATCGCCCTTGGATCAGAGGGGGAACCAAAGTCTGAGTAGTTTGTAAAATTATAGATTATTGGAGTTAAATACATTATTTAAGACATATATTTAATAATCTAAAATGCCATTGTTGTTTAGATGGGGTACTATTTATATGTAAAACAATTTGCATTGCCTGTAATGTAATTGTAAAGTGATGGTGTGATTTATGTTAGGATGCTGTTATCGTAGCAGTCATTAAAATGGACAAAGCTACCCAGAATAAGCTGTTTCTTAAATTTAGTTATCTGGGACCTAAGAACAGGTCCAGGTTTACGTCCTGACGTCATCTCCTCATCGGGTTGCGTCTACCTATACTTGATATTAATTGGTTTATAGACTGTAGGCGTGCGTCTGACATTGGGGTGTTGTCAGTGTGGCTATTTTATTCTCTACCTTATTTGAATAAAGTGCATAGAAAACAGTAGTCTTTCCATTAGGATGAAGAAAATAAATCGTCAGTCAAACATGACATGATAGGAGGTGTAGATCATTACAAGCAATCCTGTGAGGAGATTCTGCTTCTTTCTCTTCTTCTATTGTTTTTATGTTGTCTAATCTTCCTGCAATTGGTTCAAAATTCTATACAAATCCAAAACACTGCAAGAGCGGATGCTAGACATTAACCCAAGAGTTAAAAACATCACATACACTACAATTACTCAGGAAACTGTTCTACAACAAACAATGCAAATGCTTCTTATTTCACTGTACTCATTCGAACAACAATCATCTAGCTGTCAAACATAAAATGCAACAATATATACATGCAGTCATCCTCCCATAGTACTTGGTAGACTGAGTTCCTAGTTTGCAGTGAGTCCTCTGGGGATATTAAGTTGAGCCTTGGAGGAATATTGTATGTGTAACCTATTGTGCAGCTTCACTTACAACAGTGGAAGAGACTTGGCCTTTGAGGGAGCCGCAGGACTTCAGGGGGGTCTCTATTCCTCAACTCAGCCTTGAAAGTGTGTGAGTGTGTGTGCATGAGTGTGCATCCAAGACCTGGCGTGGGGGGGGGGTGGGGGCTCCTTAGCTGCCCAACTACAGTCCCTTACCCAGAATTCGAAATAAGGTCACCGTCCCCGGGAGGCCCCAAGTCAAAGCCTCCCTTCTTCACCTGCCCTTTAACTCTCCTCATCGCCTCCTTTACCTAATTTAACTCTTCACCTGGGTCCCAGGTTTCCTCCTTCCATATAATCACATATCGTTTCTTTCTATTAGCATTTTGTCTATGAAGTAATGGCTGATTCCTCTGTTATGCTACACAGATTAAACAAACTTTTCCAAAAGAACGTGAAATCCAAAAAGGAAGGACATGACAGTGACTATGTATCAAATATTCTTGTTCTTGTATCAAATATTATCCTTCACCTCAGTTGGAGCACGTTTTTGTTTGTCTTGTCCTCTACAAAAAAAGGTCTTAGTAATGTCATTTGGCCTTAAAACTGTAATTTGATTGGAAAAATGAATTTTATGGATTAGCAAAACAATAAAAAAAAATGGAGTCATTAGATAACGCAGGTAACAAATTGTATTAAAGCTCATGGAGTGTGGGCGTGTGTGTGTCTGTGCGTGTCCAGAGCAGCAGAGATGCATACGCCCAGAGTTAAACAGGACAATAACATACCATTCTTATGCTAATCAAGGAGGCCATTAATGTTTACATTCAAAATCCGGCCTTCCAAAGAAATGCATTCCCTCCCTAATAAACAAGGATAATTAGTTCCCTCTTAAACCCCTATTCCATTAACTCAGGTGAATCCATCAGAGTTTCATCAAATTTCTGCTTCATTTTGCATGATAATGTAATTTAAAAGCAAATGACATATTCAGACATACTTGGCGAGGGAGAGAAGGTAATATATGTGTAAAAAGGCTTTTTTGTTGTATCTGGAAATATTTAAAAGTGTTTCCTATAATTCAATGCTGCTGATTTATGCATAAATTTAATTTTGAAACTGTAACAGCTTATTGACGATTAACGAAGGACGCATTAAATGCCCCCTGCTGGTTTTTCTGCACACTTTGCAAATATGAAACCTTCTGTTCGAATGCTGTATGGTTGATCATGTGCATTTTCTTGTTTGAATGGGTTAAAATCTGCAGGGAAACTCCAAATCAGCAGTGAAATAACAGACAACAACCTTTAGCTTCTTTTTGCTGAGTGTCATACGTGTGCTTTCACCAAAAGAGGGAGGGAACATAAAAAGGTCAACTGGTCCACATGCAAACTTGCTCTCACAGGCACATGCATGTACAGTGTCCAATGAACTTTGCAGTTCTTTACCGAAGAATAGTTTTGACTAAACTTTGCAGCAACTAAACAGGAAAGCCCAAACTGAAGAACTATGCTAAATAGAGTCACTTTTCAAATGAGGTGACAATGTGGGAGAGTGAGCGGAAGAGAAAGATGGATTAAGGTGAGGGCATAGGTTTAATTTTTATAAAGAAAATAAAAAAAAATTTAAACTACACCCTTTGTATTTTACCATTTATGTAATTTCTTTGTTTTCATATATTCCCATTTACTGTGCTAAACACATTTATATACGGTAGGTGGGTAGCTTGCCTTTTTTTTCTCCCTTCAACGCACACACACGCACACACACGCACACACACATGTGCACACATACACACACACACACACACACTGTAATGGATAGGAGCTGGCTGAGGGCGTCTGTCAGGGGCGACTGTTCTAATCAGAGCAGTGGGGAGAGAGATAAAGGAGAAAATAATGAGTGTGGCATCAGGCCTTTCATAGCGCAACAAAAGGCCACGGGATCAGATAGGCACACACAATGTGGAGAGGAGAGGAAGGGAGGAGAGGAAGAGAGGGAGAGAGGGATGGGAGGAGGCAGAGCGGGGAGAGAGAGAGAGAAAGAGAGAGAGAACGAGGGATGGCCATGGAATGGGCTTGCTAATAAGCCCTCTTGCACTGTAGGTGATGTAGGCAACAGTAGGCGACATTATAAAATGCAAGCTTATGTCTGGCTTTACTCAAAGGATACCGTCAATGGGGTTGGATGGACGTTACTATGACAACATCAATAATTTTAGCACAGCGCGGCCCTTCAGAGGGAGCTGATTATAAATGCATTTTCCCGTCCGTGCACATCCCTCCATTTGCGGTCTCAAAATACTTTGTCAGCCTCGTGCCCTCTTCTCCTGCTGCTGATTAGTGCTGCTTCATTTACTGTGTGCGATAATTTACAGTCATCCTTTGATTATTAATGCTTAATTTACCCAGATTACACTCCTTTGATTATTAATGCCTAATTTAGCCTGATGACTCCAATCATTAGACAGTGCCCAAACGGAAAGCAAACAACCTCAGTGGTCTTCCAATGTACCGATACAGCCTCTTCCACAGATAATGATACTGTTCAGAGGAGCTGGCGGGTCTGTGAGTGTTAAGTCAATGCCCACAGTTTTACCCAAACTACCATCAAACTTTAAAGAGAAAAGAAATACTAATTAGAAAATGCAAGCTAGGAGAAATGAGCAGGCAGACTCGGAACAGAAAATCCTATTCAGAGACTTAATGAGCTTGTCGAAGCTGAATAATTGATTTCTAATTCTAGCCTGCAGCTGTTGACCTAACCAGGGAGTGTTTTGAATAGAGCTGAAATATGTTGCGCTCTGACTTGGCACTGTTGACTCTCTGGTGGCGGAACCATCATCATGTGTACCTCACACTTTAAGGTTTTTTTATTTTTTGACTCAGATGTAAAGTTTTCCACAGTTAATGACTTGTACAAACAAACACAATCGGACTCCTCGTTTGAAAGTCATCACAGGAAATATCCTCGACGACTTAATCCTCCTTCAGATCTTGTTCAGTATTTTAGACGATTCGATAAAAGGCCGCTTGGTTTTCAGCTGCGACAGCTCGGCGAGGTAAACTCTCCCATCGTATAAAAGCGTTGGGAACCACTGTCCATATCAGATTGTAGGTGTTTTATGTTTCGCTCATTTGCTGCGGAGTGATTCTTTGTTGCCCTGCGTGGACGATCATATCCTGGGGGCTCTGGGGCAGGAGCAGCACAGAGCACCCTGTGTGTGAACCACAGCCGCCCAGCGTCCCTGTAAGATGACCTCACGGAAAATAGGCCTAATTATTGTCGTGACAGCCCATGCTATCATATTCTGCCAGATCAGTCACTACATAGGAGGGGGGTAGAGAAAAATTAACAGAAATATATACCACTGGGCTACCAACCTCCCCTAAACTGAGCCCATTTATTTTTAATACCCTAATCAGCAGGTCCCAAAGGTGGCTTGGCTCTCACTCACCCGCACAGTCAGGCACAGGTGAGTACAGGTGAGGCAGCAGGGAGAGAGGAGGAGGTGGACGGGGAGCGGAGAGGCTGCGGCCGGAGCTCAAGTTCTCATCAACAAATACAAACTTAGCTAAAATAATCTGCAGCAGCAGAAAAGTTTCAGGAAAATATAACTTTCCACCTCTGCAGGAGAGATAGGGGATAAGACGGTGGTGGATTAGAGACGAGACGGAGGGCCGGGGAGGAAACAGTCATTGGATGCAGAGTTTAAGGTAGACAGCAGTGATTAACTCAAGGATCGTCCTATTCCTGAAGCCATGCACATTAGGGCCGGATCATTATATGATACATTTCAGGGCTATTTGCCTGGTTTTGTTCCCAGGGACCGTATTCCCAGAGACACCCTGGGAATGGGACACACTACACCAATAGCTACCTCCGTGAGAAAAACACGGCAAATATCAATGCTCTGTGCTGATGTGTGGATGACGCTGCCGTGGATGATGCTTGCTTGTTTCCATAGAAGAGGGTTAAAGTTGGGTGATTTAGCGGAACATAAAGTTTATAGAAACTCTAAATTAGTATGCAAAATATTCAGAAAATGTATCTTTTGCTGCGAAAGCATGGAAATACCCTGCTAGTTTACAACTGGGGTCTTATATCTATGTTGTCTCTCATTTCAAGAAATACATTTCCAGGACATTTTCAGTGACATAAGGTGTCAGATCAGAGATCAGTTCTAAGACTAACAAGTTCCTCTTTGTGGTAAACTACTACTTTTATAAAATGAGGTAAAATTCTGGATCTTTAAATACAGGACTTCTGTAAACTGTTCTTGTAAACCTGAACATAATTTTCTTCTAAATCCCATCGACCTTTCTATTACTGCAACAACAGCAGCTCGATGTGCAAAAATCCAGCTAACGTAAACATTGTCGTTCAAACTTGAACAGTGTTTAAAACCAGCTTTAAAATGTAAAGCTTTATATCATTCCCAAAATTGCACTTTTACTGTTTTCACCACTGAGAAAACCAGTTCACATATATAATAAAAGTGTCACAATTCTTATAGCCTGTTAACAGTGAAGCCCAGTGGAGTAAACAATTTCCAATACCAATATATCTGTAGGTATAAGAACGATAATTGGCAATAATTCCTAAGATGTTATTATCAAATCTGTATGACAAAGAAATCGAGGCTTGATATATAACAGCTTTTTAAATCTAGATTAGATTAAATGTAGAAATAATTATACATAAAAATAAAATTAATAAAACCAAATCTAAAACTTTAATTAGGATTTTTTTGTAACTAAAATTTAAACATAAAAGCACATATTTCCTGCATTTTTTAACCTCTAAGAAAACTTATGTCTGCAAACATTAGTGCAGATACCAATGTGTTGATTTGTTTTGTCAGCTTTTGTCTTTATTTCTTTTATCAACCCAATTTATCATTATCAAATAGTTGCTCTTTAGATGACTCACATTGGGCCTTACACAACTGGTACCAACATGTACAGGTGTGAGGACACTCAGATCACAGCAGGACACAATCGGAGGTGATCTGGTCCACGTGTCCACATTCTTCTAGCAGTGTGAACAGAGATGTGTCCTTGGCCACATGTGAAGGAAACGCCTGCACAGCTGATGTCCTCTGACCTGCTACAGTTTCACTATGAACTGAATCTTTTTAACATGACTGGCACTTTTCTTAAATCGGTGAAATCTGTCTTCACTGCAGCTGCACCAGATTCATTCAGCGCCTCCTGACTCCTCTTTCTCTCTCTCTCTCCGGCCGACACACACAAACAGTGACATCGGACACATCTGTAAACTCAGACTGGGTCAAAACAACGTAATTTGGTCTTAACTAACACGGATGACACATGTGTTAATTTGCATGTAGAGCGGGGGAAGTGAGATCCGATCACAGGCGGCCACAGGAGACACATTCAGGACGCACTTTAATGCCAGGCGATGAACAGTGATCACTGACTTAGCGCTGGCCATTTGTGATCAGATCTTTCAGGACGAATCTTAATACCAGGTTTGTTCAGGGCCATTTCTGAAAGTCATAATAGTGGAAGTAAAAAGGTATGAATTAAAGTTTGAACCTACAGTTACTGTAATGTTGCATTTAAATGCCTTTGAAGGATTATTCCACTCACATGTCTGGGCTCCCAGGAAACAGTTATTTTATCCAAGCTTTTTATCAGTCAATAAAGTTGGTGCTGTCATTGCAAACCTGATGTAATTCAAGGTGAATTCATAAACACACAACTTTGCACGTGTGCATTGAAAAGCTCTCAACGTTTTTTGAATGCACATATTCAGAGTGTTTCAAAGCATGACCGAGAGCAGCCCATATAGTCTCACTCATCTCGCTTCATCTGGTCCCTGAACCCCAGCAACCAGCAGTAAAGAGATGCTTCAAATGAAGGAAAAAAAAATATTTTCTAGGAAGACACCGAACACAACTGCTTCTCTCACTTGTCCTTTCTAGGACTGTAAAATAAGGCTTAAACGTTCCAGGTTTACAGGATGCGTGGGAACCCCATTATATCTGTTCATTTGCACTTGGTATAATTTGATTCATGTTAACGGTGGACAGTTTAAGTAAATGATTTTCTTTTGTCTAAATAATTTCAGTTAACTTGGAGGTTTGTGTGAGGATTGTGTCCTCCAAATGAAAAAACTATATTTCACTCTGTAGAGCACACACCTCCCAATAGTCCCCTAGAATTAAATCAAGCTGCACCAAATTACACAAAGTCAGATATCAGTCATCTAAATATGCCAGATTTTTTTTGTCAACACGACCAATGAATTATTAGGGATTTTCTTTTTTAAATAAAACCACCCTATCTCCTTATGTTAAAGAACAGCCCCTTATCCAAAACTGGGTTCTCCCCTGACCCGCACCACATCCTTCCACCTAGTTTCATTGTTGTTCGAGTAGTTTTTGGGTACTGCTGCTAAGTAACAGACAAACAAACAAGCGCTGATGAAAGCATAACCTCTTTGGCGGAGATAACAAAATGTCATTAATCTTTAGCCTTCTAGATCGATACATAGAAGTGTTTTCTCATCTGACGCCCTGTTGTCATTTGAAGGTTCTCTCCAAAACTGTAACAAAGGCTGTGGTGAAGGTTTCTTTGGGTTTACACAGAAATGGGACTCGGTTAGGTTTAGAGAAAGATCACAAGTTGAGCCATTGATCCATCCCAGCCTCCGCTGATTTTCCTCACTTCATCACATTCCCTCTCATTATAATCATGAGTGGATTTTAATGGAGAAATGTGAACGTACATATGTCATTATGGGACCTGGATCACTGGTTAGACTTCATTAAGTATAATGTTCTTACAATCAAAAAAACAATGAAACAAAAATTGGAAAAATGAAATCCACCTTAAAGCATCTTGCTCAAGATGACAATTCGATCAGGATGATGGGACAGAAACCAATAATTTAACAACTTCACTAAATAAAGGTTAAAGCGGAGAAGAGGTGCAAACACACACACACACACACACACACACACATACACAAACACACACACACAATCAAGCAAGAGTAATAAGCTAATAATGTGATTAATTTCACTGATTACAAAATCAGCCGTCTCGAGACAAATGCGTTGTCATTTGTGCGTTTCTGATTGTGTGTGTGTGTGTGTTTGTGCTCAGATGCATGTGTGCGACTGTGTAGCTGGGAAAGAAAAGAAAGCAGCGGTCACCCTTGTAACCCAGCGCTGGCCTCCACCCCCAGCCCCCCCCCCTCGCTGTCACTGGCCATGTGTAGTGTGTAATAGGCACTGACAGTGTTTGCGCAGGTCAATAACCCTCTGGCCCCGTCTAATTGAGGCTAAGGATCCCGGCTTGTCCTGCCATCTATAATTAAGCACATCATCTGCAGCCGTATGAAAGATTCAGCTGGACTGGGAGTGGCCGACACATGATCCCACTGGTGGTGTTTACTGCCAGTGTGTATATATGTGTGTGTGTGTGTTTGTGTGTGTTAGTGAATGCACCGTAGTCGTAGTGACTGAAGGATCTTCTGATTTGCCGAACAAGTAAATTAATATGTATTGCCATTTCTACTATTGAGTACAAGTGGGTATTTAACCCTAATACACTCATTTACGATACTATATATTAGTTATAAGACCAGTGACTGTCATATTGTGTTGTCTGTGATGTTATTGCTAAATGACAGCCACTTTCACAGACCATCCAGTAAGTGCATGACAACAGACTTTGCCGTAAAACCTCACGCATCCTCTCCACCTCCCCAGCTTGATCTTTTCAGTGACAGAAACTTGAAGTGTTCTATGCCCCTTCAAACGCCTTGCCTCCCCGTGCTCTCTCTCCTTCTCGTCCTCCATCCCTTTCTCCTCCTCCTCCTGCTGCTGCTGCTGCTCGCACTCACGTCTCCCAGGCTGCCTCCCCCCCACCCCACTCAGCTCCCCTCTCTTTCCTTTCCCGTCGATGCCTTTGAAATACGGGCTTTTAAATTTTTTTTTGAATTAATTAATCATTTTAGCCAGGTGTAGTCGGGGTGAGTGGGGGGTGGTGGGGGGATGGAGATGGGGCGGGGCAAAGGGGAGGGAGCTAATAAATACAGAGGAGAGAGTGTCACCATTACCAGTCCTTCCTCTCCCTTGCCTGATGCACCTCTACCCCTCCCCACCCAACACACACACAGACACACACACATACACACGCCTCTGCTTTTCCTCCCACAGCCCTCCACCCCCAACCCCCGAGATGAAAGGCCTGGCTCGTTCCTGTACCTTTAATTTAAAGCTGAAAAGGAAAACGAGAGCGGGGGTGCGAAACACGCTTATGAATATGGAGAAAATTGAATGAGAACCGTCCCTTTGAATAAATCAGTATGAATGTCCCCTGGCCTTGTTAGGAGGGAGGTCGCAGGAGATCCTTGGATAGATGGAGAGCAGCTTGATGGGCCAATGCGTGTGTGAGTCTGTGTACAATATGTTTATCCTTCTTACATGTATGCATGTTTTTAGAAGTTTGGAGTGTTTACGATACTTTTCTCAATTATTCTGTATTTTATACATATGCACACATGCAACAACTACTAATGATCGAATGCGACTGTTCCTAACCAGCGAGGTACCAGTGCCACTAAACACCCGGAGCAGCCATCTCCTCAGTCCTCACAATATTTAAGACACCTGTGGATGTAGTGACTACGAGACCATTCGAAAACACTGTGTTTTTTGTGCAAACATGTGGAGGATGTGACATGAGCTGTACAGAGCGATCAGATCCTCCCACTGAACAAAAGATAAGCTAAAATGTCCTGGATGTTAGTGCCATCATTTGGAGCAAGACCCCTGCCTTAATGATCAGAATCAGAATCAGAATCAGAATCAGAAGTATTTTACATTCCCATCCATCATGGGAAGGAGCCTCAGTTGCCGAGGTTCTATACAAACAAAAGACCAATTGGAACCCAGTCTCAGCTGACAGTCATAATGTTTCACTATGTTTTATTTTTATAGAATTAAATAACTAATTAAAACCAAACTTAACACAAAGATTTTTAACAAACCTCAGTGTGATAAGAACTACATACAATGACAAAAAACAATGTTGAGAAAAATGTATTTTAACCTTTACTTTGACGTTTTAGTTTGTCCTATCCATGAACATGGAGGAGGCAGGGTCTATGACCTACACTGCAGCCAGCCACCAGGGGCGATCAAGGTGTTTTGGCTTCACTTTTAGGGAGCCATCATGTTGTCTATTCATCTATGGTCAGATCTCAATTGCGACACTGAAGACATATTATGTTCTAAATCTAATCAGGTTAAAATCATACATGTACTTTTTAAGGTTCAACATAAACAATGTCTAGTATTATTATTACCCCATAATTTATTTCATTTAAAAAAAATATTTGACCAACAATGGCCTTATGAACCTTTGTAGAGGAAATCATGAAATCCTTACATCTGACAAAGTGACACCAGAGAATATTTTGGCACCTTTTCTTGACACAGTATTGAAATGACAAATCAAATGGACAAAATATTTTTCAAAGCTGAAGTGACTGAATGTATTATTATGTGTCCATGTTGGTTTTTAACGTGTACGAGCCTTTTTTACTGGTGCCCATTACGCTGTAAAAAGCATACAGCGTAATGTTGAATTCCGCGTTGAATTCCCAACTACTCTGGTGAAGAAGGAGAGACTGACTGACGCTCATGAGTTAAATGCTAATTGAAGGCAGCAGAGGTTTGGATGTGAGCGCAGAGAGCCCAGCGTGAATGGCACACAGCCTTGGACTGTGAGCACCACAATAGAAGGAGCTAAAAGCAGTGTGCATACTCATGCTACTCGTGGATATATGAACATGCTTCCTTTGTTGTTGTTGTGTACAGAGAATAAGAGATCAATTCCAATTATGTACACATATACAAACACATACTGTCTATCATTTGGTTATAATCCAATAAAGTCAAGCAAATAAATAAATGATTAAATACAGTTACGGATTGTATTCATGAGAGAAAAGAGCAGACTCTTTAAATAAAATTAGGAAGATCCGTTAATATTTTTTTGTCCCATTCTTAAACATGAAGATTCTTCTTCTTATTTTTTCACATTTCACCAATTCCCTGTTAATAACGCATGGATGTTTGAAAATTATAAAAGCACAATTAGATTGTCCAGTGTGTAAAATTTTGGGGAAAAGGATCTATTCACAGAAATTGAATATAAAATAATCCTTGTGATGTTTTCACTAGTGTGTTTCATCGAAATCATAAAAATTTTTTTTTCTTTAACATAGAATGAGCCCTTTGTATTTAAATACTAAATATTTACATCGGAAGAAGGTCCTCTCTACGGAGGCCGGCAGTTTTTTTTTACATCAGTCCAGACTGGACAAATTGGTGCAGCTCTAAATATACTTTTTTATTTCAGTCTTAAAGGCAAACATCTGCAATCCTTGAATGTTGCAGGGTGCCACTGTGTTAGCCAAGGTATAACTTTTAATTTTAAAATCTTACATCATAGGAACATGGCTAACACTTTGCACTGGTATGTTTCAGTCTTCATATGTAGAAATTAGCAGGTTAGGCACTTTGGGATAAAATAATAAATTGGGAGGAAATGATGACTTGCTCCACTTTTTCAATGATAAGATGACTTGATTTGTTTTGTCTTGTCTTAATGTTAAGTGACATGTTGCAACATTTAATGGCTAGGACAAGACAAGTTGTACTTGTTCCCTTGCAAAAGAAGAGAATGATGAAAATGTGCAGCTGCAGTGGAGAATGATTGTGAATTAAGAAACAGCAGCTCGAAAGGTTCTGTTAAATAAAGTTTTATTTTATCCATGAATATATTCTCAATAAAGATGTGTACAACCATCTTCATTGATTCTTTCCATTCTCAGCACACACTGGTATTTACAGCTGATATCAACAGCTGCAAAGACTTTTGACATCAGAGTTCAACACAACCCCAGAGATATATTCTGTCGGTGTAATTTGAACAAGACCCCCCGTGTTGCATGTGATTGATTTATCGGTGGCCCAGTGTTTAATCAATACACTTAATCTGTGCCTCAAATCCAATTCACTGCACTATATTCGACCACTGAATTAGACACCAACTTGCTGTATATAGGACATGTTTACATGTGTACTTAAACCAAGGTTACAGTTAGAAATACAGCAGGGAATTGAGAAACATGCAATGCTGCCATTTACCTGCAGCAGGTAAGAAAACACATTTCTCATCTGCCACGAATCAAGGGTGACATACACTCACCAAGCACTTCATTACATCCATTTACAGTATATACATGCCTATTATTGCAAATATCCAAATAAAAGTATTCTGTCCTCTCCTGAAAAAGAATCACCTGTGCATTAATCTTCATAGTAAGAGAATAAAACTGTCACAGTTCAGGATGTTGATAAACAAGGGATGAAACATTGTGCAGGCTTGTACCTCAGTATGTACCAAGGTGTCAGACTCCTTACAAACAGTTCTAAAGGATGTAAAGGATACCAAACCTTATCTTAAACAGGCCCTGGAGCGTCATTATTGAAGACCATAGTATTGATAAGCTATAACGTAATTTAATCTTCTCTCGTTACTGGAGAAATTAAGAAAATTACTTTCCTATTTAGTATTGCTAAGTTATCTTGCACCCTAACCTATTTCTTTCCCTAATTACTTAAGTATGAAATGTGTCCCCAAAAGATAGCCTATGATAAAACACACAGAGTAACAGTGCAACAGACTAAACATGAGGAATGTATTGAAACATCTGACAAAGATCCATCACATACATAAAGAAACACACTCTTTTCATCTGTTTAACTCATAGCTCATTTGTCATTGCCCCAGGTTATGAATGTTCCCAGCCTGGAGCCTACACATTTAATAGAATTGTATAGAATAGAAAAGTAAGGGTTAATGATGAAAAGTCACCTCAAACCAACCAATTATTTTGGGAGCATTCATATATGAAATCTAAAAGGGTCAAAGATTCATCTAAACTGTTGCTCAGAAATTTACAGTTTGGGATCCAGATCACTCAGAGCAGCAGAGTTAGTAGCTGCTCCACAATTATAATGTTACAGCTTGTTATTCAAGAAGGTTCATTTGTATACATGTGTTTGTAAAAATCTGATCACAATGTTTCTTATTCTATCTTTGAAAATTACAAAAAGACCTGATAGGTGCACAGTTCAAGTGGCGGCTTGAGCAATATCAATAATTGTAGTGTAGTTAAAATCTTAATACCAATCTCTATAGATTACATCATTCAACTCTGATGGTCAAACATCAAAGTCACTTTCAGTGTCAATCTAAGGCTAATGAAAAATTCAACAATGACAGCTTGTTGAATTTTTCAAAGAGTTCAAATTGCATTGAGCGATTTGAACTCTTGAATTTCCCATTTGGAAATACTTCAGGTACTAATCACTGGTCAGTAGAGGCAGAACATCAACATAAAGTTGTATGAGGCTATGTGAGCTTCAGCTAACCGACCATTCCAGCAATAATAACCTGAACGTAGCTTGAAGTCCAGAAATCTACCAAAGCAGCCATTGTTTAATGTTTGTATGAAGATCTGTTAAAAGTAATTTTTATGTTAAATTAAATACACTGTACCAAGTGGGTTCAAGGCAACGGCCTTAATATGGAGAGACACAAGCCTTTTCTTCCACCTCCTCCTCTCACTTCTCCATTATTCGCATTATTGCTAAAAGTTTATATTGACTTTTCCGATCTAAGCCTTTAAAATGGACACTGCAGCACATACACAAAGCAATAATCACATAATACTGACAAGGACACGAGAAAAGCTAACCCAGTTTTTCTACAAAGCCACAAACTTAAGATAAGCATTCTGGTGTATTTAATTCTAGGTAGTGATTGCTAAGGACTCAGTTGGATATGGGGGTTGCACCTCAAGGCATATAATATTATGTAAACATGAGAAAATATATGAATTATTGCTAATTCTGATATTATTTGTTTTCTGTGGATGCTTCTGTATCTTATAAAAAAAGTGTATAGTTCAAGCAGTGGATCAATACGCAATATCAATAATAGTAGCATAGTTAAAATCCTGATAACCATCTCTATAGATTATAACATTCAACTCAGTGATGGTCAAATATCAAAGTCACTTCCACTAATTGAAAATAAAAATGCAGGTCCAGTTAAAACAGGTGAATTGTCAACAACAACTGTATGGGAATGATGGCAGCGAGTTCGTAACCCAGAGAGTTATCTGCAATATGAGCAATCTTATATCTCCGGTTTCAGGTCCTGGTCGTTCACCACTAGATAGCAAAAATTGCAGAACCTCAAGATAAAGTTGCTTGAGGTTATGTTAGCTACAGTTAGCCAACCATTCCAGCGCCTCCAGGCCCAGAATTCCCCCCAAAAAGCTATTTGTTACTATGTCGATGTCAAAAACCTGTTCATGTCTCTATTTATATTGGTCTGCAGCACATACACAATAATCACACAACACTGAGGACACGAGAGAAGTGAAACCCGCTTTTTCTCTTTAGCAAAGGCACAAACTTACAGCAAGCGTACAAGGCAAGCGTTCAGGGGCATTCAATTCTAGGTTGAAATGGCTAGGGGCAAAGGGGGACTGCATCTAAAAGCATATGGTTTCATTTCAAGAGCCGATACCACACATGCAAGTAAGCGCACACAAACAAACACACACTCTCAATGACAACAGGTGAAATGAGGGAAACTGTATATTGTATCTGAGTGGAGCTGAAACCGCAGTGATTGAAACAAGTAGAAAATGGGTACTTTTTTCTGGGAAGCATAAGCTGCTCTCAGGGTCATGCACCTCTTACTGCTCGGCTAATTGCAACCTTATTAGCCAGGAAGGACTCAGGTGCTGCAGAACGCTTCAGTGAGGGACATCTGCGGCTGACAGTGCCTGGAAGGCCGTCTCATCCAGACTCCATGGCTAATGAAGAAACACAAGGATTTTCTTTCAGATTAATTATCGTCACAGTGAATGGATTCCAGGTCCCTTTTGATTGTCGTGCTCAGCATATCATCCTCCCATCAGCCTGTCAATCACCACAGGCCCACAAACAGACCCACTGCCTTGTCAACACGGACAGAGATGCACACACACCACCGCAGAAAATTAGATCAGCTAATTAAGATGTGGCGGCTGAGTGGGAAGTAAACTCAAACAGGGCCGGACAGATGTCTCACTCTGGTGACTTCAAAAGGGAAATAAAGAACACAGGGCCATGTAATGTGATTTAGATATAATGCTTCCAGGTCAGGGGTGATGGCTTGACTGCTGGGCAGTGGGAGAGCAGCTGACAGGCGTGTAACTAACCATGACGGATGGGAATTCAATGGACTGCCTGCTCTACACACTTTGAGCCCGACGGGAACAAATTGCATGGCTAACCACCTTGTCGGCTAGAGTAGAGGAGAAGATTCATTTGGTTCCCAGAATATTTTTTGACACATGCACGGACTATAATCAAGTCAGACAAGACAGCATTGTGAGGGAAATGCTCCACTCTGACCCTGCCATGGTAATGTCCAGTCGCAACAGAAAGATTTGATTAAATTTGAAAAAAAATCTTCAGTGTTCCTCCAGCATTGAAAAGATGTGACAATTATGTGAGGTTGTAGAAAAAAGAAGTTCAACATTCAATTCGGTTGTCAATCGAATTGAATTAACAGGAACATGTTGTAACTGTTAAAGGCAAACTGAACCTAAAATGTATTTCATCCTTGGTGTTGTTTTGGGGATTTGTTGAATTTATTTGTTGCGTCTTCTGCAGTCGTACTCCTAGCATGATTGGAACAAATACTTCCTTAGGGCTACATCACTTTAATTCCAATGGGCATATGGACCGTGAATCTGTTTGAATAGCTGTTACCTGCACTGCACTAATTTCATAGTCTGTCCAGCAAGCGCACGTTATCTGACCATTAGAGGAAGCAGCTTCAGTCCAAAGTGAGCATCTATACAGGATGCCTTCAGGCACAAAATTGACTGTAGGTCACCTTCACACTCAGAGCGTAACTACAATCACTCTAGTCATGCACATAGAAAGAAGAAAATGGAGTTTAAGCATTCAAATATGGAAATGTGAGCTGTTACCCAGACCTTGCACACAGCAGCAACACTGACTCAATGATTGAAAAACAAGACTAAAAAAATCCCATAGATTCCTGCTCCTGTGTTGGCAATTGTTGTTGTTCTGTCAAAACTCGTTGGTGAGACATGCTGTCTTACCATCTCAATTTCAAACGTGTTTCCTAATCTGAACAGGCACGTTCAATGGCAGAGTGAAAAATTGAAGGTCATTGAGAAAGGAGGGACATGGTATTGTGTAAATCATAGGATAACAGCATCTTTTTCAGACAATCTCTCCAAAAAGACAAATAATTGTTACAAAAATATAAAAAAGAGAGCTGGAGAGAGAAGACAAATCCCTGTATCCTTTCTGAGATCAGCCCAGCTAGCCAATCACGATGGGATGCGGTTGAAAAGGTTGAATCGTGGGTTGTAAAAGTTTACAGGAATGGTCGGACACATGATGTCTTCAAGTGGAACTTGTGAGGTTTTGGTTACCACATGGAAATGTATGTGCACAGTATACTTGGTCTAGCAGGTTGTTAACGTAATGCAGGAAAAGGCACATCAGAGGGAAAAAGATGAGGCCATTGGGTTATCAACATTTTCCTCAGAGGTAAACAATCTACGTGACTAAAATCAAATAACTTAACATCCAAACAAACATGAGATTTCCATGGCCTCTGCTATCTATGAAAATGTCAAAAAACAAGTCTCAAGTCGAGGTCTTAAGGCGATGAATACCACAAGAGTTCAAATGGAGTCTTCTTGTGAACACAGGAAACACAAACTTATTTAATCTTCATCTAATCCAACGTTGGAAATGGGTGAAGGGTTTCTGATGCTCTCAAGCTAATTAAAAAGAAGTCTGGCATACCACTAACCCCTGAAGCCTCATTTACGATCACAAACCAGGGGTTAGGATGTCATAAAATAATCCTTAATTAATTGTAATCGAGGTAAAAGTTTAGAATCGAGATATTGATTTGAAGTCATATCGCCGAGACCTAGTCAGTAGCACACTCTGTCAGTTGATAGAACGTCTGCAGAGCAACATTGGCCCTCAAATGTAAGTCAGCAGCTGGAAGTCAAAATGTCAAAACTGATTTCAACCCTTCCTTAAAAATCTGAAACTTATGCACAGTAGCTGCAGTGCTATTGTGTTTCTCATTTCCTTGATAATACTGGAATTATGAGTATTATGTTATTATTTTGTCATGACCACGAACAACAAACCTGTTAAACCATGAAATAAATAAAGTGTCAGCCATTTTGCAATTATCATATCCTCCCAAACAGCCATTAGGAAACGAAATTCACTTGGGAATCCTTGGGTTGAAGAGAAAAGCAAAAGACAAAGACATTTTTTGAGCTCAGGAGAATTTCCGAGTTGAGAGCATATGGGGTGGAGTGCTGAGATGAGCTATTAAAAACAGACAGGGAGAGCATTTAGACATCCTAAGGAGGTGGTAAGGGAAGGAATTAAGGCAATGAAGGGTTAAAACATTTCACCCATTATGCTCTCACTTTTTCACATTCTCTGAGAAATTAATAGGAGAAATTAGCAAAGCAATTACCACAATTACCATCATATATTTTGGACTAATTCATCTCATCCTGTCACAGCTGCATCCAGAGGAACACGTTTCACCCTGCCTGTACATGTCTTTTTCCCCCTTTCACAAACGCTATTATTAATTTTACAAATTTCCGTTGACGTCTTTTAGCCTTTGACACCTGAAGAATTGAGGGTGAACTCTAGTTCGTGCTCTGCACTCTATCAACTCTCCATCTCTTATTCTTGCAGGAAGAAAACAATAGTGCAGTCATTTGCGACAGAGGAAAGCGCTTGCAATTAACAAATGAGCTTTTGTGTTGTGTACGAAATCTTTGGGACAGACATCTTCGTCAATAGAACCTTGTTGCCACTCATGTTTAACTCAATTTGCCTGTGCCATGTGAGTGTCACTAAAGTAACTAACTTGTCTATTTGTAGATACAATGGGAGAGAAACTCAACTTTATTTTTGTTGTACATTTTATTGACTTACTCTGTGATATATCGTATTAATAAATTAGATTTTTCACAAAATACACAGTGTATAGAGAAAAATCCAAAATGCCTCTGATACTGCTAAAGATACAAGGTCAGACGTCAGCAAGTAAGCAAATAAATCACCGATCTGATAACATGTCTTTATACCATATTAGTCTCACCTAGACAAAACTGCAATTTGTTTTTGCAGAAATCACTTCATCTTTGCTGCTCCAAATTAGAAGTTTCCCTGCACTGCCACTTGCAGGCTCTGTGTTTAGGTAACTGGTAGGATAGCATAAGCCAGAGCAAGAAAAAATGTCAGCATTTTTCAACTTTTCCCGCTGTCAAGTCTTGTCAAGTCCCAGAAGGAAAACGACAACGTGAAGATCTATCGAATGAACGACTTCAGACTTGAGGGGTGGCACCAGTGTTTTCATTGACAATAGGCCATGCAACAATTATAGAAATCATCACTTCCATACAAGTTTATTATAATAAAGCCGTTAAAATATGGTATCCAAGTTGTTATTTCTTTTAAATGCACTGGTATCGGACCAGTACTCTGTATCAGCCGATACGCACAATCAGGTGTCAGAATCATCTAGAAGGGCAACATGGAAACATCTCTAATAATAGCTTCTGCTATCCACAACGTCTCATCACAATGAATCAAATATTGTACAGGAATCAAACAGAATAGCTGTTGAACCCTCATACAATTAATAAATGGCAGAATGGAACAGGAAGTCAATTCTGCCTGTGGTCATTGACTTTACAACTCCTCCCTCAGTGTCAGATACTCCGAGTCAATCGACTGGAAGGATTCATACCATCATTTGTTATAACACATCTGCAATAACATCTTAGCTGTTGTACATATACCATATTATAGTATATATAGTATTTTTCACGTACTTTGTTTCAATTTATCAGTAGTTTTGTCTCCCAGAGGCTTTAGAAAGTGTTTTTAATTCTGATAAACAGTTAATGTGGGTATATAATTAAAGAAGTTAAACTTGTTCAGTGTTGCAGTTCATGCGATGTGGTGATTTAGCACAAATTAAATCATGCACTCCTGTTCCCCCTCCTGTCAAGTACAGATCCAATTAGCACAGACTGTGACATGTAAGCAAGAGAAATTTGGCAAGCGGAGGACAAAATGCCAATAAGGTCATTGTTTACTTTGAGAAAGAGATTGACCACAGGCGAGATTTAAATACCTCGACCTCTGCAGTGTCAGGAGAGGCTCACTTGCCGTAGCTCAACACTACTGTCTTAGCGATTCATTGATTAGATTGATCCCCGAGCGCTTTCACTTAGAATCTCACTGTATTTTCACACAGGAAGGAGAGACGAGAGCATCTGTTGCCCCTGATAGCTTTGACTTATTTGACTTTTCCTGACACAGAGAGATGGGTGCCTGCGTTGATGCATCTCAGAGACATCAGTTGCAATGTGTTAACCTCGGCCCGCAGCAGCGATTCCCACCAGGGCCACTCAGAAAATGTCCTGCCCTGATGGGCTGATGGGAATCAGAGGAAATCAATAAGCAATGATAGACTTCTGCTGTCCACTCAGCTAATCCTGTTAGTGATAGCTGTGGATTTAATCGAATGGTTGCACACACTACAGAAGCTCAGACACTGAGACAAGTGTGTGTACGCACACACACATGCACACAAACCTCCAAGTACACTTAACCCCATAACATTCTGATGGATAAGATCTGCAGATCTTCCTCACACTCCCTCCGCTGTCATTCTGTTGAAACAAGCAGCAATTTGAGAGACAATTCATTCAGCAGCTCGAGGAGAATCAGTCAATTTAATAAATCCTTTGCTCATAGTCCAAGTTGGACCAGATTGCGGGAACATTTCCATTGGAGCTGAAGATGTGGAATAAAGACACATTTTGTCCCTATGATCATTCGATAAAGGATCTCTTTTTTGATATGGAGATCAGTACAATGCATGGCAGTGTATGGGAAGCCGAGCAGAAATGGACTTCCTTTGACAAAGACGATCTCCCCACATGCTGTATACATATCAAAGTGACATAAACCCTGATAGCTGCTCTCAATACACGAGCCACACATATGTTGCAAAGTATTTCTGGGTTAATTCTTTAACCCACACTCCTATGAGTGAATAGACATTATAAAAGCAGGCCCCAGTGGCACATGTTTAAAGGTACATTAAGGGAGCACATCAATTGTAGATGACATAATCCCCAGCCCTCTTTTCAGTCGCTCTCTCACTTCCTTAATCTCTCCGTTCTTTAACCCTCATCTTCTAAGAGGCTGAAAGCTCCCTTCATCTTCTCCTCAAGCTAGCAGAGAAGCCGCACGCTGCCTGGGGAGGGAGGAGAAGAAGAGGTATTACTGAAGTCTGATTAAATTAACACTGTGATGCAGATTTCTTGCCTTTTCCTCTCCTCCCCTTGCCTTATCCGACTGTGTGGCGTCTTTGAAAATTAGATGAACTTGTTACACGAGGGTCTGCACGCGTATAATGTGCGTGTACATGTGCATTTGCTTTTTAATTAATTACTCTTGTCTGTCATTAGCAGGATCCATGACACGGTATCTCTGATTTGCATAGGTGCCTCTGATATATAAATAAATATCTGATAGCGGGAATTAATAAAAGACTCCAGTGCTCTTCTCTCCACCTCGTCCACCCCCTCTCACCCTCTGCAACCTCCAGACTCGCCCAGCTCTCCACGAAGCAGCGCGCCGAACCATCCCCTGTAGAAGTACTTTAATTACAAGCTTCCTACATCCAAATAACAAGAGGTTTACATAACTCCCGCATGAGCCGCTCATTATTCACAAACCATCCTTGCTATCCCTGTCTGTCCTTACTCTCTAATAAAAATGGCGTTCAACAATGTCTGGAGACCCCACAATGCACCTCCTATGATTTAGAGTGAAAATTAAGAAAAGTTCACTTTGTCCAACACTAAATCCAATTTTCTTCCTTACATGTGAACTGAATTCCAACTCAGACACTGATTAAATTCCACTATCTGAAGCTAATTAATCATTTCCATTGTGTCTAATATTGTCATAAGAAAGGTGCTTAGTTGACACTCTCATTCATAAAAATATGGCACCGCTCATCTAGTGTGATCAGTACAATGTGCCAACAGTAGAAAGAAAAGGAATCTAGCTCCATGAGGAGTATTAATTATATTCAATATAGACACTGACCAAGCCTATATATGTACATATACAGTATATAAGATGATGGTATGAACGGAACTACTGGACGTCTGAATGGACTGTCAGTCAAACCTCCCACCTCTCCATCCAATCTGTCAATCCTCTTACTGAGTTTGCAGCATCCCCATATATTTAATTTCTTTGATTCTAATTTGCCCCCCCCATCCAACCCCCCCAAAAAGAAAAAAAAGGCGACGTATGGAAATTGTGTAATTTTATTACTTCTGGCCATTCAGTCTCTGAACCAATGCCATTGTCCTCCTTCTTCTTCATTGACCCCATCCTTCCTCCGCCCATCTGCTCCAACTAGGTGATGTTTATCTGCGGCAGGAGGAAATTAAAGCCTTGCTTCATGAGCAGCAGATATGCAAATCTTATACAGTGCAAATAGATTGCGGCTCTCTCACAGTGAACGCTGTGTATTGGGCCGCCCATTGAGCCCCACTGATTTGAAATCCAAATCAAGACTTGGAATTACGAGGCACACATGTGGCTTCCCTAAAAACCTGGACTTATTAAGGGAAATAAATAAAGGGCCGAGGGTGGAGACTTAATGGTGGACCTACAAATGTAAAAACAGCTTATTTATTCAGGCGGTCCATCAGAGAAGATAGGGTTTAATAACTTGTTCGTCCACAGGTGACTGCTTATCGAACTCACACGCAGCATGGAAATAAGTTCCTGTGATATCACCATTATATGGGATATGTGTTTTCTTGAACTCGCAAAATTGGAAAGTAATAGTGGCCATGCAAAATGCCTTGCAGTTGTGGAGTATGTAATTTTGATATGCATTAGTGTTATTGTCAGGCGGGGTGTGTGTGCTGTTTCCTTGTGTGATTGCAGGTCTGGCTTGTATTGTGGGAGGGAGACAGACAGGAGAAGATAGTATTAAACCTGTCCTTGCCATTCCAATCGGTCTGCATGTTTCTCTCTATCATTCTGCAGTTTCTATCCACTTACGCTATAATTAAGTTTCCTGACCCCTGCCTTGCAGCCTTAACTAGGCATTGGGAAATATACAGCCACTGCAGATCTCTTAGCCTGATGTGCTCTCTCTCCCTCCCGCCTCCCTCTCTCGTCTCCTTCCCCGTTTCTGAAAGTCTCTCTCTCCGCTCTCTCTCTCCCACTGTCTCTTTCTTTCTCAGAGTCTCCATGGCACTGTAATGGAATAAGAATTATTAATCGGGTAATTGTGTGGAACACATTAGTTTGCATTGAATTTCTCTCTCTCATTTTCGATGCTTGATTATCAGGCTATTGCTCCCAACACACACACACAAACAGAACATGCCCACACACACACACACACAGGCTACATCACACTTCTTTAAACGGCATAATCTCTCCCTCTTCCTCATTGCAAGCTTGGACTGACACACACTCTCTCACTCACACACAGACACAAACACACAAACACACACACACACACACACAACCACACACAATGGGCTGAAGTGTGTTTGCATCACACCTAATGCCTAATATATGTGTGTGAGGTGCTGGAGGAGCCTCCTGCTGATAGGATGTGATGTTCCTTTAACCTCCAACATGCCTGATAAAAAAAAAGCCAGACACACAGAAAATAACCTCCAGCATATGTACAAACATGAATTAGAAAATAGGAGGAAAAATAACTATCGGAGACAGACGGGCTGGCGCTAATATTCATCATAAAAAAAAACCCTCTTCAATCATAATTAGTCTAATTAATTTAAATCAGTGTTGGATGCCTATCTAAATACAGTGACAACACAAAATGAACATCCTCCCTGCAGCACATAGCCACAGCCTATACGTTCCCATAGTGAAACACACCCTCGTAGGATTAGAGCAGAAGAATAGGGGGATTATTATTTCATGACCTTTCAATCCGCTGCCTGTCAGGTTGAACTAAAGCCATATATGCTGCTGGAGGACTAATCTCCTTCTCCCTTTGTGTCCGCAAGGGATGTGTCATTTCTTTATCCCCTCTATCCAGATTTACACCATAAAATAAACTTCCTAGCCTGATCTGATAAGAAGCCATCTCCTTACCGGGATAAGGCTGTGGTGCCTCGCCTCCCTGCTTCCCCCCCGTAGCCGTATTTTTGGGTGTCAGATAACTCAAGACGGGGATGGGAACAGTCAGGAAATGCCACTTTGTCTGTCTGGGAGCAGGTGACAACAAAACGACAGTGACTCTGATTAGAAAACAGCCTCCATCTCTCCCCCATCACCGCCACCGCTCTTCTCTCTTTTCCCATCTTTACTAAAACCACCCCAAATAAAAATAAAAAAATCACATATTATCAACACTAGCCAGGTACGTGTGTGAGAGAGAGAGACACAAATAAATTGATATTTGCAGGCAAAGTCGTCACACCGCAGACACACACTTATGTTGCTTTTGTTATCGGCCCATCTTAATTACTGTTAAGTCATCACTGCTTCAGCTGTCAGTCTGAGCCATGATCTGCTGATCCGACTGCTGCCGTCTGCCTGTCCCACACCCCCGCCCCTGTTATCTTTTTTAATTTTTAAATGGACCTGAGTCATAATTTAGATCTCTAAAGCCAGCGCAGACTGCAAAGCTCTTGCTATTGATGAGATGTGATGTTTGAGATTTGATGCACAAATTCAGGGATTTTTTTAAATGAAGAGTAGAAGCTCCCCTTCCCTAAAGGTCACAGCCTACAGGTGGCAGAAAGGAGCATTATGGATTGGTGAGGCAGCGGTTGGCAGCAGCTCAGTAGTGCTGTTTTAATACACATTCAAAGAAGGAATTTCAATTTAGCCTTTGTCAATATATTATTAAATATTTAAGCCAAAACTACCATATGGGTTATTGGTGCTGAAGAAACTAATTCATCAGATGGTATTAAACAATTTGTGATGTAAAAACTTTGTATTTTCTCTTGAATTACAACCAGGGCAGGGCCAGGGCCAATCAGACTAAACAGAGCCACCATTAGCCCACGCTCCATGGTGCTCACCATTTAAGATATTTTAAAAAAAAAGCTCCTCAAAACAATAGAGGGGTTGAACAAAAATAAAATGCTGGCAGGAGAAAACAAATCATATCATGCTGTGCGACAATCAGCAGCAAGGTGGACTTTTATTTTAATATCAGTAAACTGGGGTGTAGGCTAATGGAGAGCACTGGCTTGATCACATAAAAGCACAGTTCAATAACTTTGATTCTCATTTAGTACAGATATTAATCTCTAGATGGATAATTCAGTGACATTGTTGATTTTGTCTGCACGGTTTGGGTTGTAATATCTGTATATTATATACATGTATATAGCTCATTATAGAAAAAAGAGGAGTTGAGCCAAAATGCCTTAAAAAAGGAATCAGGGTATAGTCTGTTCATTTACTTTGTTGCTCCTGTAAGAGACACTGTGGACACTCAAACTGACTCATTTACCCCAAGTGGAAGTGTTGCGCGTCATTGAGACGCTGTATTGTCCCGCAGCTCCGGACCCTAGATGAGAATAAGAACTACAGAGGAGCCTATTCGTGCGCTCCTTTAGGATTTCAGGTGCGCGCTTTTACAGACTTATTTATTTCAGCGCAACATTTCCGCGTGTCTGCAAAAACAGGATCCACACACACACACACACACGCACACACACGCACACGCAGTTTTTTTCCTCTTTCTCCTCTTCAACACAATTGAACGGCAGGTGCGGTTTTCGGGAAGGCAGTGGCTCTGTGCGCGCACGTCCCGTATCACCAAAAATAAAGCGGACGCGAAGAAATTATTTCGACGAATAATAAAACAAAACAATCCAAGGCTATCTTAAAAAGTGACAAAAAATTTCTCTTTTAAAAAAAAATGTCAGAATGACGCCGATAAGAATCTGAGGATGCAGGGAGGACTTTGGTGAGAAGTGACTAATTACACCGTGGACCGTCCTGATAGTGGAGAATAATTAGATTCTGCACAAAAGAGCCCAAACCGGCATCTGAATAACAAGAGCAACATTTTCAATAGGAAATTTTAATTTGATTTTGTTGCGAGTTCCCTCCGTGCGTGCACCCGAAAGGGAAAAGTGGGAGAAAGTAACATATCTTTGTATTACAAAACAAAACAATTAAAAAAAAAGAGAGAGAGAGGTACAGAAAAGAAAAAGAAAAAAGTTGTGTGGGGATGAATTCATGCCTGATTTGGTAGAATTAAAAAAGCTGACACAACGGGTTGTAAACCATGCACAGCACCTTATATATATTCACAATTAAACAGCAATTACAGACAGAAAAACGTATGGACATAAAAACATGGCTCAAGTGAACAAAGCGTATTATGAAAGCATCAATCACGTTGTGTTCCTTATGTCATGGTTTTATACAAAAAAAAATTGAAACACAATGCAAACTGTTTATCATTAAAAGAAATTATCACAATTTCAATCAATAGCTTAAAATATTCTGAGAATTAAACAAAAGTGAGGAAAATGTTGCTCATAATAGTTTTTAAAAACTGAAAAATTAATAAATGATACACATGCAAAGTATTTACATGATTTTAATAAACCACACAAAACCACATTAAACACATCAAATGTAAAGGTTTAATCCCACTGGAAAAAGTTCAACTGTAGGGACAAAGAAGGTGCAGAACAAAAATTAAAAACAGCCTGCAGTGGATTTTTTGTAATCCAGATAGTACGGTAGAAATAAAGACAAAAAATAGGGTGAAATTGATGACTGTGTCATGCAAAGAAGGGAATTATTCTTCCATCCCTGTGTAAAATATCAGCTTTTATCACAGCCCATATAGACGTGCATGTGCTAACTATGTAGGCCAGGCTACATGCAAATGGTGTAGAGAGTGCTTTAGAAGATTAGAAGATAGACACCCGGCCTGCAGTGGGCTGAGGAGAGGAGTGGGCTCTCCTCCAAGACTGTGTCCCATCTCCTCAGGACTGAAAAAAGAATCCTAATCCTTTACCTTTCATAGTGATCTAAAGCCGATTTAAAACTGTCACTACCCTAGTTTGTGTTTATTTCATGTTCATCTGCAGCTCAAGGCGATACTCTGCACACCCACTTATGACATGAGCAAAAAGATGTGTGTGTGTGTGTGTGTGTGTGTGTGTGTGTGTGTGTTTGTCTGTATACGTGTGAGTGAGAGAGGGAGAAGAGAAATTATGGAGGAAAAAAGAGAGACGAGCACATGCAGCTAACTGACCAGCAGATGAAGGAATACCCGAATCCCATTTGTGTGTGTGTGCATGCGCGGGTGTCTATGTGTGATCTGACTGCACTAATTGTCGTCTTTTTCTCTTGTATGTGCTCAGACCTTGTGCTTCGAGTTGCAGACATCCACCTTTTATTTTATTCGCCAGTCGAACAAAAACAAAGCAGCTCGGCTTGAATTCCCTTCCAAAAATACACACTCCCACACAAATAGATAGCCCACAAGACAGATGAGTAAACATCTCTCTGTCGCTCTCTCACTCTCTCACACACACAGACACAGACACACACATACACACACACACATAATAACACAAACCATTGACCGGCGAGTTTGCAGGCCCACAGGCAGACCACCTTCCTCTCCCTCCTGCTCCTCAAGGCCTTACTGTATTATTCTGTAAACAGCAAGAGCCCAGCATTGACAGAGCTAATCACTGGAGAGACAAGGCCTCTCTCTCTCTCTCTCTCTCTCCTGCTCTCTCACTCTGTCTCAAACACACACACACAGAATGATTGACACACAATGGCAGTAAATCTATGCAGTGCCCCCCTGTCTTGCTTTTTGCTTTCTCTCTTCCAGCTGAAAAGACAAGGGGGGAGGTTTGTGTGTGTGTTTGTGTGTGCGTGCGTGCGTGCATGTGAGTGTGTGTGTGTGTATGTGTGTGTGTGTCTGTGTGTATGTGTGTGTGTGTGTTATCTGGAGTGATGTCCAACAAACAAAGCCAGAGAAGAAGTGAGAATGGCAAAAGATGAGCTTGTGACTAACACTGTTGCTATCCATATACTCCTAATCCACCCCCCCCCCACCTCCCTCCTTACCGGCTCTGTTAGGTGGAGGAGCCAATCTGGAGAGAGAGAGAGAGAGAGAGAGAGAGAGAGAGAGTATCAACCCCTCTCATACGAACGTGATCCTTGCGCTGGCTCAGGCCCAGAGAACCACTGATCCTGTTATCATCTCACCGGATAGAGAAAGAGAGGAAAATGAGAAGGAGAGACGGAGAGAAAAAAAAGAGGGAAGAAGGGAGTTGCGTTATTTATTGTTTACTCATGGCCCTTGTGTCCTCCGCCAGCTCTTTGACGACCCATAACCCCCACTTTCTCCACTTAATTCCTCTATAATTTTAAACCTCAAGGGACCTTTACAACGAGTGTGTCACTCATATCAGCAGGTGTAGAGTCAGGTGATGGTCGCCCGTTAAATGTAAGGCTGAAGGTTGTTACCCCTTTCTGAGCCACACGCTGATCCAAAGCTTACATTCTTTTTTATATTTTCAATCAGCATCAATAACATAAAACACTATTTTACAGCTGCATAAATGATTGATATCTGATCTTCTATCTGATTTGTTGGGAATTGGAATTTGTAAAACAAGAATTAAGTGGACAACATTGTCAAAGTAGGAGAGAAATCGATTTTCTTTTGTCAAACATTTTCAGGAGAAATTTACATCTATCTAATATTTCTAGCCGTCTGTGAAACGTACATCGGCTTCACTTAGCATGTGTATTGCCAAGGGCCCATGGAAGTGCAGTGTCGAATTTGGTGAGATTCAGAGATGTTAGGATGACACGATATGTTCAATATTAAGAAACTTTGAATAAACAGGCGACAAGTGCTCTGTGGCAGCAAAGACAACGGATTCATCAGTTCGGGGTTCTGCCTACTGAGTTGAGCTTCAGCCAACCCTGAATAAACAGGTGAACATGTCTTTGTGCAGCAGCTGTGGCGAAGTGTCAGGGTTCTGTGGACCGACTTCAGCAGTTGGTTTATTCGCCGCAGCGAAGTCACTGAAGTTCACTTTAATGGTTTCAAAACGAAAGCTGCAACCAACATCACCACAGGCAACCAATCAGCTCATTCCAAACCAGTAGGTTTAGTATGGCCACTGCATGTTAGAGAGCAAACCGTCCTCTCTTAAAAAGGAATTTCACATCCATAGCACCTTCCTATTCTGATTTCTCTTTACTCTGATCTCAACAAGTGTACCCCATATGTAACGTTAGCACTATTAATGCTCATCTGACTCTGACCGAGTGTTTGTGGGAAAAAACACTTGATTCTTAAGTGTCTGCTACCAGTGAGTGATGGTTCAACAATACTATGATTTATTAATTGTCAGCAGAATGATATCATGGACATATGTTTGTTGTCCAAATGAATAAGTCATAGAAAGATGCAACTAAAAACTAAAACGTGTTACTATGCTATTTAACTATGAGGAATGTATAACAGATAATACGTTTGTCATGATTTTCACTTATTTAACGCATTCATCTTGATTCATTTATTATGTGTGGTCGTTTTCTGGCTAAATGCTGTTACTGAATGCGACCGGATGTGTTGTTAATTAAAGAGTGGACAGCTCTCCACACTCTACTCACACTCTCCTGGTATTGTCATAAGCACCACTCCTTTGACACACTCCCTCAAGAGTCATTTCCCTATGTTTCTTAGGACATGGAGGGCCGTGGTGTGCCCTCCAGGGCACTGAAGCACACTCTGCTGAGTCTCTTTGGACATGTGGAAGCGCCGCCTCAACTCCGGCCACAGCCGCCTTCTCTGCATAGACACATCCAGATAGCTGGTGGATAACACTTTCAATTCAGCTCGATGTTATCGCTTTCCTTTTCTTAGAGAAATATGAACCTGTCACATGGGGCGCCTTACAGATTTGTTACATAGTTCCAGGGTAGATAAATCCAACAAAAGGGCTAAGGCCTTGCCCTCCCTGCATGCAGAGCTGGAGCGACCGCAGCACTAATCAGTGGGAGAGGATCACATCTGGCCTGACAGCAGCTGCATCACTGTTTAGAGGAGCTGCCAGCGTGAGAAACACACAGGTCGATTCCCTTTTCTCCCCGGACAGAGTGGGTGTTCTTCTAATTCATTTCTTCTTTCTCCGTCCTTTTCTTTGAGCTAGCCAATTAACCTGGGTGCAGTGCACTAATGAGTTCCCTCTGGTGGCTCTGCACCGCTCAATGGAGAAAAGGGAAGAGCAGGGTGAGACGAAAGGGAAAAGGGGAGAGGGGTCACGGAGGGATAGCATGTTGGCCAGTGGGTGGCTGGGAACGGAGGGGGTGGCAGGGCGGTCCAGACATGGCAAAGGCAAAGATGGGCTAAGAGAGTTTGAGAAAAGGGTGAAGTAGGGTGGATAAAGGGGTGAGGAGAAGGGAGGGACGAGGACAGAAGGGTTCAGGGCAAGGAAATATGGGATGGGTTGATGCCTGAGGAGACGGGACAGAGCCCCTTCCAGTTGGCCACTGCGGGCCTATCACCAAGACATTGTCAGCCATACAATGGGCTTATCAGCCTCCTTTTCACACCAGTCTGATTAACTGGGAGAAATGGGAGGAAGAGGAGGGGAGGGGAAATGGTATGTCCTTGTACCAGCCCAGTAAATGTCAGAAAAGGGGCCAGGGACCCGAACTAGCCTCTTGGACTGGGCATACGTCACAGAGAAAATGGGAACAGTTTTAAACCAACATCCTCAGTATACACGTGTTTAACCCTGTTAGCAGATAGAGGGAGGTTCGGCCGTAATAAATCTACTCCCTTTGTAAATGTATCTCACTAACCAGATTAACACGTTAGAGATAAGCACCTTTAAGCACCATTAGCTAAATCTGTCTGTGTCATCACTCACAGAAACACTGCAAAGCTCAGTGAGATGCAGTATGTACCCATAGATGCTGAGTTTAGGAAGGATGGAAATATCAGTAAAAAACACTACTTCTCATTAAAAATAGCACAAATCTGAAGTCATTAATTCAAAATAACTTTCAAAAAAAAACCTGTGCCCCAAATCTTACAATTCATACTTAACAAATCAAATTACACATCTCAAAAAATAAAATAGTTTAAAATAATCTGTTATATCTAAATCAAGCCTGCTTTGTATATAGTCAAGGAAGTGACGTTTTCACCCTTGTATGTTTGTTTGTTTGTTTGTCAGCAAGATTACACAAAAACTACTGGATTTTGCTGAGAGATGCAAGATGAGTTTTTGAACATTTCATTGATTTCTAATATATCTGGCATTTTTAGGAAACTCATATTTATGATTGGTTTCAGAAGGGGACTGTTGGTCCTTGGTGGAGGTAAGCACTCTACTGAGTGCCATTGTGTTTATATACTATGATCTATGTAAGTATATGTGAGTAATGCTGGTTTAAAGCCACAAACACATATTTGTCTTGCCTGCCAGCTACACTTCTGTCAAGCTTGCCGGGAGCTGTGCAGAACAATAGATGACTAAGAGACAGCTTCAGCAAAATTGTTTGTGTCATTGTTCATATAGTCTTGTGGGATATTGATCCTGTTTTTTTTTGTTTACTTGCTTACTGTTTCCCATTTGTACGGACTTGACATCCATCTGTCACACACACAGAGGCAGTGAGAGAAGGGAGGCAGGAGTGGGTGGGAAAGTGATTTACAATGTGAGCACTGAGATAAAGGTGAATGGGAAAACTTTCAACAGGTTGGGACTGAAGACTTATTATAATATAGGGGGAAATAGGGATGGAAAATAGATTCTTTATGACAGAGAACTGGAAATGTTCTCTCGAAGTGTTGCTTTTTTGGGACATTTCTAAGCCAATGAATCCAGAGAAGCTTAGGTTCTTGTTGCTCAATGATGCCAATTCAGTGGGGATTGTTATAAAAACCAATGCTCAGCGTAACAAGTGGTTTTACTCTTCTTGCTTTCATTTCCTTTTTTTTCTCCATTTCTTTTTTTTTCAGAGGAAAGGATGCAGTAATTAGAGGGTATACCAGGTGGAAGCGCACAACTCAAGAGCTCAGCGCTAGCTCACCCTCTCCTCTCCTTATACAGGAAGATGGGAAGAGGGAAATGTGGAGGAGGGTGACCACGAATGGAGAGGAGAAAGTGGCAGAAGAATAGATCTAGGTTAAAAAAAATGGGGAGAGGGGAAGCAGGGGCTGGGGTTGGGAGCATATTGGGTCAAAGAAAATAAAACGTGTCATTTAGCCAAAGAAAGAAGATGAGAGCAGTGTGCACGGTGTGGGGCGAGAGGGGGGTGATGGTGGTGGTCTTGAGCTATAGGACGGCTGGGAGAGGTGAAGGGGAGGTGGAGGCGAGGTTAGCTGTTAAATAAGGTGGGGGTCATAAGAGAGGGGGTGGATGCCCACCGTGGTACAAATGAGGGTCTGCAGGCAGGGGGGGCCACCCACGGTACAACTTGGCCAACAAAGGTGCTTCTGTCTTGGCCTCCCTCCTCCACAGACCTCCTTGAGTGGGCAGGATTCCATTAGCAAGCTGCAGAACCTGGGGTCTATTCATCCTCCCGTCCAGGCCTGACTGAGTGTGTTCGCAGGCACACAGACACACATGGCACAAGCACACACGCACAATGAACCACACACGTGCTCACCAACACACAAATGCATGCACTCATTCACAGTCACTCACTCACACACACACATACATACACAACACCACTAATTAATCCTCAGATTACCCAGCCAATTATTACCACACTTGTACTAATTAGAAATTATTTAAAGCATTTCCCAATTAGGGTTTACATGCTGAGTCGGGCAGGAGTCTGCCTCGATAAACCGACTGGTTTTATAGTGGGCGAAAAAAACGGCAATCTCATTCACATATACATCCACACACAAACACATACAGATATTCTGGATCTTACTGTGGTAATCAGGCCGTCTCAGCGCGTCCCACTCTCAGGAAGAGGGGGATGAGGACAGACAGGAGGAAGAAACAGAAAGAAATAAAACAACAAAAGACAGGCTCCTTCAGAGCAGCAGCAATACTGTAGGTCGCTCTTGTTATGGCTGGGGACAGTGATTAGGAGAGGCCACAATAAGACCTGCCAGGAAACACATGCCAATTACGTTACCAGGAGAACCACGGGCCCTCATTGCTATGGGAAACCCAGTTTCTGCCCCACACGGCCCCCCAACTCTCTCTCACAGACACACACACACACAGACACACACAGACACACACACACACACACACACACACACACACACACACACACACACACACACACACACACACACACACACACACACACACACACACACACACACACACACACACACACACACACACACACACACACACACACACACACACACACACACACACACACACACACACACACACACACACGGCTTCATCCACTCGTTTTTTCAATCCTTTGATTATGACATGAATAAGGGTAGGCCAAAAGAGAGAGTAAGACGGTAAAAGAAGAGGACATGACACTAGTGCAGGGGTAAAAATGATTGTAGTGAAACCAACCGAGCTAAAAGTTGAGGCAGGAAGCAAAAGCTGCAGTTTGCATCAGAGAGCAAAAGTTAGTTGCTAAGCAGGATCAACTTTTACAATCTCCCGGTGGATTAAAAGTGTGTCTAGTGGTCGGCCAAACTTTCACTGAGACAATGATGGAGGGAGAGAAAACAAGAGAGAGAGAGAGAGAGAGAGAGAGAGAGAGAGAGAGAGGAGAGAGAGAGAGAGAGAGAGAGAGAGAGAGAGAGAGAGAGAGAGAGAGAGAGAGAGAGAGAGAGAGAGAGAGAAATGGAAAAGAAGACACTAACAGGCTGTGGTGGGATAACGGGGGCGGGACTCCAAGGGGAATTATTAGCGGAGAGAATTACAGGCTCATCCATGGGTGACATGTAAGCCTCAGCTACCCACTCAAATGTTTACAACAGTGATATTAGCTCAAGCACGATGTTATCTGGCTTCGATGTAATACTCAAATCTTTTGTTCTGACTTGTGCGGCAACACTCACCATGTCTAAAGATGCAATAACCAGGGAGCAGATAGCGGCAGCGGCACAATGTTTGCCAGCCATGTTGTCCTGAGGAGCTGTGACATGACCCGAGAAGAACAGAGAGAAACCTAACCCTGGAATATTTGCGCCGCTGCGATGGTGGCTGAGATGTTGATTAATGTGCTCGGCCTCTGTTATTAAATAAACAGGGTGAATACACAAAATATACGGAATAAATTAGCGCGCGAGCTGATCTCCTCTGCAACATCCAGCTCATTAGAATGCATGAGGAAATGATGTTCTGATTGCGACAAGAGTCACTCATTAAGCCGTGTTTGTCCCCCGCCAGAGCACCACTCCCTGCACGCCACCCCCCTCTGGCCCAAAACACTTATCCCTCACGCCTGCCATACACTCCACACCAAATCCCTCCCCGACTGCACACTCTCCTGCTAAAAGCTCCCTGACTTAACATCACCCCTTCCCAATGGATGTCACTAACAAACCACTAACCCTCTTTTCACCCCCTTTTCACACACATCGTCCTCATTTTCCTCCACCCCTTCCCCTCCCGCCTCCCCCCTCTCCTCTGCTGGGATCTGTGTCATCATTTTAATTAATTTCTAATCAGGCGAGAGTAAACTAATCAGGGGAGGCGTTAAACAATGACAGCTCTGCCTGCTCAGCCTCACACTGGGGGCCGCCAGGCTGCTCTGCATGCCGAGAGGAGCCGCACATTGATAAACAAGTCAGCGTCGACTGGGTTATCTACACCCATCTTCTCTCTCATACATGTTAATATGGACTGCAATGCAACGCATGTGTGAGCCATTTGCACTAAGAGAAAATAACGCACTACTATTTGTAGGCACTCTATGGTCAGTTCTAAAGGCCTCATGTGCAACGTAGTACCACAGGGATCTGTGTTTAAATAAACATATCGGTTCATGGACATATGATGGACATGCATGTAAATGATCAGGATGAGCAAACAAATAACTGAACCCTGTCTGAATGGTACCGTATGTATCTGCTTAGAATGGGTTGCACAAAGACTGCAGTTATCTGTAGGCGGCCAGATCCCACCAAGGCTGAGCCATTGTGAAAACACAGACAGAGAGAGGGAGAGAGAGACACACACAGGGAGTAAAAGAGAGAGGGAGAGGAAGAGAAAAAGAGAGCGAGTACTTTTGGGCAATACGTTTGCTGAGACAAGAGTGTTGATTCACCCCGGAGTCTTCCCCTGCCTAAAAATACCTTAAACCAACATAAGTGATTCATAATTGGCAAATTCTAATATATATATATGATTGCATGATAATGAAGCTGACTTAGCTGACAGCCAGGGACAAAAAATAAGTTAATGACCACCATCACATCCAATGACCAAGTGAAATTCTAAAGGTGCATTTTCTTGGGTTTAAGTCTGTAAACAGTTTTCTGTAAACTGAGGTGGATGTCACCACAGGCTCCGACGGGTGCAGCAAAACATGCAACTCTTTATGGTTTTGTCTCAGTGTTCACAAGAAAGCCGCATTTATATCTCCCTCATCAAAGCTGTGAAACTGGACCTGATTTCTCCTCCGGCCAGCGCCATGGCAACCGATGACCACCAAGTTAAGGACCAAAGCCCGTTGGGGTAGTTACAGCCCACACAAGCAAACAGATGCACACACAAAAACACATGGAAAGAATATAAACTTTTAAACTTTTTGTAAAGTCGCGACAACAACAACAAACACAAGAAAAAGACAAATCTACACTGAAGTCGATAGCAAATGCAAACGCTGTAATTTAGGAACATATTTCAGTCTGAAATAGAAATGCAGTGTGTTTAAAAAGATTTTTTAAATATCAAGCCTCCCCCCTCTCCTCTACCAAATCACCACCTCCTTCCTTGCCCTCTTTGCCAAGTATTAGATTCCCATGCCAACCGCTTCCCTGGGATAGAATGAGGATTGCGGAGGTGGGAAGCTCAAACCCTTCTATAACATGTCAAACAACGTTGGAATCCAAAACGCAAGAGGAAGAGAGAAAGGGTTAGAGGCAGATTTTCGAGCGGGAGAAAGAAACTGTCACATCATCAGATTGGTTATTCTAAGTGGAGGGATGCGGGTATGGGGGCGGGGGGGAGGGAGGGGCGGGTGGCAGAGGCTCGGGCTGGAAGAATCTGGCAGCAATACGCGATGGCGGTATTTCCACTAAAATAATCAGCCCCCAGGCAACGGAAGGGATGAGTGGGGGGGGGCTGGAGAGTTGTGGAGGGGTTGAAGGGAACAGACACACAGAGAGGTTAGGGATTGCAGGGGTAGGGAGAAGGAGACGGGGTGGGTGAGGAAGGATACGAGGGAGGGAAATAGCAAGATGGAGAGAAAGAAAATCTGGGAAGCTAACCAAGGAAATCCTGCTTCTCAGATATGCAGCTGTGGAATTAAAATTGGTATAAAAACACAAGAACAAAAATATACTTCACACTTCACAAGCCTATTGAAGGGTAGGGGGTGGTGGGTTGCTGGGAGGGGTGGGTGGGGGGGGGATGTGCCACTCTTGTGTTGGCACTGATACCTCAGGCACAAGGGGTAAACAGCTATTCTCCTCGCTTCATTTTGTCTGGTGCTGTGGTTTGAGGGTGTGAGTGAGTAAGTGTGGTGGTGGTGTTGGTGGTGGGGGGGGTTGAGTTCGGTGCCTGTAGGGGTCTCATCAGGCTACAGGGCGAGCTCAAGAGAGAAAACAAGAGGCCCCTCGGAGACCAAGGAAAACAAAAATGCCCCATGAAACAATTTCTACACTCGTGCGTCCCCTCGAGCACATCACAACGAAAACAGCGAGGCATTGATTCATGATCAAACGACCGTGATCGTCACTCAAAATTCAATAATAACAACCTTCACAATCTGCGCTCTAAATATACTGTACCTCCACTTCAGGCCAGGATTAGGCCTTTTCTGTGCACACATTTGTGATGATGTGCTGCATTACAGAACAAAGAGCTATCAGAATCGAAAAACAACCGTGCAAACACAGATCAACGACAAATCAATTACTTTTAAATGTGATGAAATTAACTGTACCAACGGCGCTGAATTTGATCGCAAAAATACGAATGTGATTATAAAATAATTTAACACAGGATTTCCCACTGTATATAACACTTAAACAAGCACAAGGAGTCAACTGCAGTTAACTGCAACTTCAAACAACTAAAAGATATTTTCAAAGTTAACTGCATTTCACTCAGAAAAACCAGCAACTTCTTTCATGATACAAAATGACTAATTAATAACTGCCAGCTCTAAGAATCATGTTATCAAATGCAGCCTACTGGAGTGTGACACCACTAAAATAATACAATCATCAAGCATAATGAGCGAGTTATAAAGTTCTCTTAATGCATGTATCAGAGTAAATGGCTGCAGCCGGGCATTGTGTTATTTCATCACTGCAGAGACTTGATCTTAATACAAATCTCTATGTAATACAGGCCTATTCATACAGCCTGCCTTTCCCCTCTGCTTCAATTATCATGTGCTCTTTTGGAGAGGTATTCAATTAAAAATAGGCTCCTCCTTTATTTTTATCGGAAAATACATTTGGCAATACATAAATAATGACTTCAAGACGCCACGCGTGAGAAAGAGGATATTTTGCATAGTCGAAAAAGTAAAAAGTTTGGTTCAAAAGAGAAACTGTGTTTTGTTTTTTTGTACTACCTTTTTCCAGCAGTTTTTCTTAATTAAGATTTTCCACGAATGGGACAATTAAGCAACCGGGAAATAATGAAAAGAAAAGCAAAAGGCAGACAGAACAGCAAATCTACCTTATTCAGTGAGCAGTGTTTTTGTGGGAGTATTCTCCACTGAATTTGTCGGCTTTCATTTCATTTCTCTGACATTCTCTCTGTCTGACCATCCAAGTCCTCTCCTGAGACAGATGAGTGGAAGCAGAGTTCCAGAGAGAGCTATCAGGATTAGGATAATTAATATCATCTCATTTCACTGTGCAGCCCTCGTTTTTCTCCGCAGCCCGCTGCACACACAAGGACAGGATGCAGTGAATACTACTGTGGGGAGTGTATCCAGTCGGCTGTCAATCTAGGGCCCCCCCTATACACGCACTCCCCAACTCACACACACACAAATGCTGCCTCCGCAGTGGCTAAATTGCAGTTTGAGAGACGACAGGGGAGAGGCAGCGGTGGCAGTGGTGGTGGTGGGGGCTGCCGGGCCCGAGGGACGCCATACAATGGAGCGTGCGGCTGACCAGCGTTCAGGTGAAATTGAATTGGAAATCTTCCACGGCTGGTTAGCATAACAAAGGGCCTCGTGGCTTTAGACAAAGGCTGCTTCTCTAATGCACAAAATCAATCTCTCTACGGGCTCGGTGCATTGTTCCCTCTCGCCATACAGGTGTTCCTTCAATGGTCCTTAATCAAAAGTGTCAAAACAAAGTTAAGAGTTATCTCTGCTCCTCCGCAGCTGCTTCTGCACAGCAGAGAGAGGGAGAGAGGGACCAGACGCTCACGATAGCAAACAGCTGAGTATGTGTGTGTATGGGATGCTGGGTGCATTCACTCCATCCCACTGTCTGCCATGGTCTGTCGGTGCTAAAGTTGAGCCACACTAATCTCATTTCTACCAGAGCCCTGTCCAAATGTGAGCAACCGGTGCACCCTGAAGAAATCACAGAACAAATCCAGGCACAGAAAAAGGAAGCAGAAGTTTGTCTCAATATATTGAGCGTAACAGTGACCGCCCACTTTGAGAACGGCTCTGGAAGTAAATTTCACACTTATTTTTTCCACTGACGTTTCAGAAAATCCTTTAAAAAAATGTTTTAAACCTGGAACCAGAGATGAATTGAACCGTGACTGTAAATCATTTGATTCGGGGGCAAAAAGTATTGGAAAACGGAAAAACTGTCAAAGATGCAAGACTATGTACACGATTATTTTAAGAGTAAAGGAACTACACATCCCACAAACTATTACGAGTGATCCTTTTCCAGTGACTTCAGTGCGCTTTATCTTGAATTTAACCTTGTTTTAACCATCTCTAAAAACCACAGCATGAAAGGGAAATCATGGTTGCTCTTTGGTAAACATAATGTAACTTATGTAAGCTATTTTATTTAGTTTTCTTATTGTAGAAGACTGTTAGTGAATTTGTGTTTCCTGTCATCATAAGCAGTGTATTTGTTTGGGATTATTATTGCTTCTGTTTTGGGAGCGACATAGGTAATTAGTAGTGAAAACCTAAACGTGTCCTGGTTCAAGCCACATTCTTTATGTCCTTATTGTACTATAACCTCTCAGTATAGGTGAATTACACTCTCGGCTACATGTATAATGGTTAATAGGAAAAAAGAGAGAGAGAGTGAGAGAGAGGGTGTGTGTTTGTGTGTGAGCCGCTCTGGAGCTGGTCATAAACTGAGAGTAAACAAGGATTTCTGTGATAGATGGAGATTTTCGACCAGCGTTGGAGGAAATAAGGCTATAACATCAGTTTCAGTGGTTTAGCACAAACAATAGATGACTTCTGAGAGATTTCCCTGCACACCGCACACACAAATTAAGTGTCTCGCAAGAGGCAGGAAACCATAGTTGGATATCATAATTTTTACAATTCTTACGGTTACCAAACCATTACGTTTTGACACTGCGGTTTTCGTAAAATCGTTTAATCCCGATATCACTAGTTATGACTGTTGACCGAAATCTATATTCAGAAAATGAATGGGATTTTTACTAAGGGAACCACGCTGTTACACTCTTTTTCAAAAGAGAGGAGGATAACAGAGAATGAATGATGTGATGCCAGGAGGGAGCATAATCTTTTTTAATACAGATGCTGCCCCTCCATCATTTCCCATCTCCAACTTCAATCTGAAGATCTAATAGCTGCCTTTCTCCTTGAATGTTGTTTAACAATAGGAAAACAAGTACAAGCCTTTATTAGTACAGCGCCCCAACCCGACTCCCCTGTGCTCCTGAACTGCAACACTCAACCCACTCTCTCCATCTTTCTATGGGCTGGAGACCTTGATATGCTCAGGGTGGACTGAAGGAAATGGGACGAGTTAAAACCCTGAATACCGACCTCAGGCCAGGGCCCCTCTCTTTTTCCTCTTACTCCATGTGCAGCAACTGATTCGTCGACAAGAGGATGACAAGTGTTGTTGTTCCTTTCTCGTTCAGTGTACTAGGATTACATTCATATACCAGATCTTTGTCTATATAACATTGCGGCAGCCATACAGCAAGGTCAACGGATGCAGTCTTTAATGCCTGCTTTCCCTTAACTTGGGTTTTCTGACATCCGAGTTTAGATGGATTCAGGAGCTGCATGAGGGCGGCTGCGTGCCTTATGTTTGCATGTATCATCTGTTCTATATTGGCAGAGGATGCACTCCTTGTTTTGATAAGGTGAGGATCTCTGTCTCCACTGTGTGTGTGGATTACCAGATACATAATAATAAAAATAAATAATCTGTAGACTAATCCCGTCTCCTAATAAGTGGCATCATAGACTCCGACGCCTCCAGTTTGACAGCCGCCAGACGACAATCCATCAGTCCACCAATACGCACTCTGAACATTATAGCGTTCCGCACGGTTTAAAATGTCAGCTGAGTGACAGGGAAGCCTCTGTATGAAACCTGACATTTTCATGATTGTGACAAGGGGACAGTAATCTGGAAGAAATCATCGACCACGGTACATGTAATCTTTTACCTCGGATAGTCATACCTATCATGCCGTTGTCAGTTTCATGAAAATTGAAACAGATGTGCTATATATTTTCGGCTAATAACGGACTACTCAAGATGACAGATCCTGTAAATATACAGCAAAATATAAAGCAGTCAACAATAATTTCAATAACTGTTTTCCATAACTATTAATGGGATGTTACTGAAGTGATCTCTGAGTGATCTCTCTAAACCTGCAACCCTGAACTCATCATTGTCCGCCATTGAAAAGCCTGAATTTTCTTGTTGAATAGAATAACACAAAGGGCACACAAACATACAAATTCAGCCCCTGATGTCCCAAATTTGTTCCAGGCTGATACCAGCACCATCACACATTTTAAAAGACAGGTAAATTTCACCTATTTTTCTCTATATTTGGCCTCGGCTTCAAAATATAACTCAGCTTTTCTTCTGAAAACAAAGCTCTTATAAAACTGTCCTCAGTGAGTAAATCTACAAAAAAGCCAAATAAGGCAACTATAACATCTCTAAATCATTTTAATGGCTAACGAACATGTAATAGGGAGAACAGAGCATTTTTTTCTTCCTACTTTTTCTTACACTGCAACTTAGATGAGGGGTAATATCTCCTCACTATCATTTGCAAAAGTGAACGATAGTCAGCGGCTTGTATCTGCCCCCACCAGGTTCATGAGTTATGGGTTAGGGTTAGGGTTAGCTTTAAACAGACTTCAAATCATGAGAGATATTAAAAACCAGTGTTTATCTTCGATATAATGCGAGGGAATTGTAGGGGGGAAAAAATAAAGAATCAGAGTTAGACGTGTTTGTTGTAAACTAGTTGAGACAACCGTAAACCACAAGTCAAGCCTTTGGGATCCTGAGGCCGATAATTCCGTTCAGCAGGTAGCTTTGGAAACAAGAAGCAAACTGCTATTTTGGGCCAATTCAGGTTTATAAATGTGTGTACGGACTAGAAGGCACAGTCTGTGTGCCATCTTACAGCTAACGACTGCATAGATCAATCATCTGTTTCAGGTGAATAAACAAGGACCGCAAACGGTCAAATTCATGAGGTGAAAAATCACTTCTCTTTCTGACTTAGCAACTAAAGAGAAACTCTCAGCCATCAGTAAATAGAAAAGCTACTTGTGAACATCACCATTACACTACACCTCTATCTGAAGTGGTGTAGCTTCATGCAGTGTGGGCTGAAAAGAAACTGAACAATATATAGAAGAGTATACAGAGTTGTGTTTTTTTTCAAAACAAAGCATTTGTTAGCGGAGAGAGCAAGAGACATTTCAGCATTCTGAAGATCTTTAGCGTGAAAACTTTTGTGCGGACACAAATTGTTTTCACGAATCACTTCAGAATTAGCCGGATTACCCGGGATGTCCATCTGTAGCTCTTCTGACTTCCACTATTACCAGTTAACCAATCAGCAGCTCTCAGCTCAATCTCCCACAGCCTCTGCTGCTTTGGCCCTTGGGACGACTCATGCAGACCAGTTGATTAAAAATCACTTAGTGGAGAACACAAACAAAGCTGTCAGCCTTTGGCTTGCCCTTGGGATTGGAGAGATGGGGGTTGCAGAGGAGGGGGGCATAGAATGAACAAGAACAGATGAGGAGGAAAAAGAACAGAAGAGACACTCGGCGTGTTAAGCTAGATTTTAGAAGTTGACAAATGTTAGACTCTGAGCAGCCATAATATGAGTTTTAGTAAACTCATATTATGGCTGCTCAGAGGGCATATCATAACCTCTAGTCTTATGAATACGACAGTGGCTGGATTGCCTGGTAAGCGATTATCACCAACTACCACTTGAAACCAAATTGGAGGCGGAGGAAAACATATGGCATCTTTAAACGCTCAAAAAGGGAAGGTTTTTAGAAGAGTCCCTGCTCACCATGACTACTAAAGGGTTCCTGTGATGGATTGTCAATCACAAACTAACTTCCTGCAAGATGGTTTTTATTGAAATAAAAGAAAACCATATACTGTACATATGGGCTGTCCAAACACTTAAAATAGTGGCAATGACATCTCATCTCACCTCAAACAATCCGTCACATGTACCGAAAATTTAAAAAGGCCCTCCAGACTTGGACAAAAACTATAATTACAAATTTCTCTCGACTGGTTTGATATTTGGTTTCGACAACATTCAATCTGTGACCCAGCTCATGATCTACCCCAAAATCCAATTGTTAGTTTCAGCTCTCAACTTAATGACATTTAATTAGAAATAAAAATGAGCCGAGTGTTGCTCAGAACTTCATTACAAAAATGATTATTCAAGTCAGAAGTTCATTGCTGCATCACCACAGGAGGCAGGTCCATAATAGTTGGTTAGAAACTGTATCAACACATGATGGCCGTTACTGGTCTACTCATAGGGTGACACCCACAACAGTCTTAATTAGTGAGCACATGTAAGCATACACTCACACAGCTCCAAGAATACATAAACGTGCGACACACACACACACAAACACACACACACACAGCTGCCTCTGACAAGGGCAGGGCAGCATCTCCAACGGCCCTCTGGCCTTCACAACCAGATGGTGTTTCCCACTGGTTTTTCTAAGACACACACGCCAAACGCACACGCACACTCCCTTCACACGCACACATAACGCACCCCTAACACATTTAAAGCCAATGCTAAGAGAAATGGCAGGATGCATTTGGTCGTTATATGTACATTCTTACATAACAGAGCTCAACTTTTCAGTTTCCAGGCAAATCAGCATCAGGATTTGGAGCAGCTAATAAATCAAAATTTTAATTAATTGAACAGGCAAAGGCTGTTACTTGTTTTTATGGATTCACCAGTTACACTACTATGAGCTTGTTCTCAGGACAATAATTTGGGTGCCAATTATTGATACCGTCAGACCATACATACATTTTCCAGAAGAAAATGAATAGCTGATTAAGAAATCCCATCATAGTGCTTTGAAGAAGCCATCAATCACTGCTTTGGCCCATATGTCTGAGACCTGGTCGTCTTGGATGATCTGATCCCAGGTGGACAGCTCTGAGTACAGCACTGAGGTCACATTCAGAGATTGTCTGGAGCAAGAGATCTAAATAAATCGCTGTTAAGTTGTTGAAAAATTTATATACAGTAAATCAGCCAATATATCATTGTTTGTTTAAATCTGAAAATATCCAAACAGACGTAGTCCTTCAAATAACTGTATCAGTTGGGCTTCGGTCCTCAAATCCCTGAGTTTCTACTTCGTTGTCCTTCAGCAGATACAGTATTATGTTTAACAAGTCATTCAACACAAACTGATCACATCTGCAAAAAGCTTGACCTCCACAGTTGACACTTTGTTATTGACATAACTGAAGGTAAAGCCAAAAGAATTGGCACTTGATTGATTTGTATTATACTGCAATAAAGATGGGACACACAGGAATACCCAACACTGACCTGCACAAGCAGCCACAGCTTATAGGAGCAAGGTGAAAAGTTTCCCTGAGGAGGAAAGTTGAAAGAGAGACAAAGAGTTAAAGAGTTAAAGAGTGAAGTACAGAGGGACAATAAAAGAGAGATAAGAGGTATATGGAGAGATGAAAAAAGAAACAATGAATATGGAAGTCTCCCTTGGTGCAGAAGCAAAGTCACCCCCCCGGTATACCCACTGGGGCCTTTAAGGGTCAACTGAGAACATGGAGGCAAAGTGGTGTCCAGTATTATTGCCTGCACAGACTGAGGAAGGACGAGAGAGATAGTCAACCTTGTTTGGTGAATTCTAGATACATGCTCACATACAAACACACACACACACACACACACACACACACACACACACACACACAGGGGCTACTCTCCGTCTCCCTCTCTCCCTTCGTCTCAACCTTTCTCACTGCTGTTGTGATTCTCCATCTTATTTTTGCTGACCTGTGTGTGGTGGGGTGGACAGAGGTGAGCACACAATCTCCCGGCGCCCAAACACAGAGAATTGAATCACCCCTGGGCTGACCCCCTCGAAGCAACGCATCGCCTATCTGCACCCCGTGCTGTCGAGGGGTCCATTTAGGGCAGACGCTGACCCCGGCTTGGCCTCCCGGGTCCGCGGCTCCTCTGCCTCGCCTGCCGGGCAACATGACAACCTATACAAGGCCCTGTCAAACACATGATTGACACATCCCCCACCCATCTCGACCAACGTTCACACCCTAAACGGTAAATTACCCCAAAACCCAGACAGACAACGGTGTCTTGGCTCCCTATTTGTTCTCTTGTCATCTCTCATATGTTGTTATTCAATACACAATCACACACACACACACACATCGGGTATGGCTAATTGTGTCAAATAATGTATAACTGGCTGCAGCCACACGTAATAACCGATGGGTTTTATTTTCCGAATGCAAGCTGAACCAAGGCTACAAGACTGGCTCCGATTTAAAATGGAGGACAAGGTTATGCAGTGACTTAATCAGGGCAAAATACAAAGCAGGTTATTTAATCACTTTTGCTTTTCCCGTCCTATAGTGACCGATTTTGTCGCTGCTGCAGGGTCCGCCTGATCACGCTCCGCTCTTCATAAACCACAATGTCTCCCGTGTTTTTGACATACCTGCCGCAGAGATTGGCACACGTACAAATACAAACAAATCGCAGGCGCACGTACAGAAAACACTCGCACACCAACACAAAAAGAGGGTCCCTGCTGTGAGAAAAAGAGCTACAGTACTCCCTACATCAACAGTGGCCTAGATAAACACAATACATACAAAAGAGTCACCCCATGAAAATAACCCTCCATCTAAGCATCACTGCACTTATCTACTCATAAACATAGGGATAAATCAATTCAGTGAGAATTCTTTTATTTTTTCACTCTCATTTGAAATTACAGCTGCGGGACCAAAGCTAGCATGATAGCATAGGTCAAATTCACTAACCTCCTTTCTCCATGGCAACAGTCTACCTCTTACAAAAAAGGCTCAGTGTGGTTGTGGAAGTCATTGTGAGATGTTTTTCTATGAACTGTTAATGTGTGCGTCATGTGTCACGAGTGTGTTGCTGTCTATTCGCGCACATTTCACAAGAAACACACAAGAATGCACATATATGTGTAAATACATGTATATTTTCACGTGAAGATATATCTGTCTATCTGTGTTTGAGATTGTGTGTGTGTGTGTGTGTGTGTGTGTATTTCTGATGACAACCCTGTTATCACAGCGTCTGTATTAGCATTGCAGCGTCTCACCGCTTTGTTTTACTCTGACCTGTATAATCAGTGTCACATTAGCAACACAACAAATCAAACGCTGCGAGTTTCCCCCCGCAACCTCTCACATACATGCACTCACACACGCAAACACACGCGCACACACACACACACACGCACACACGCACAAACACACACAGACACTTACACTGCATGTCCTCCTTCATGTTCCCAGCTGGCCACCATACTGTGTCAAACAGATGCTAATTAATATGATAACTAATACCTATTACACACCATACAAACCTCCAAAACAGCTAATTTAATTTCTCCTCATTCAAAAGCAGAATTAAAAACTCTTTGTCCTAATTTGCTCATCCAGTAAATATCTGAGTAGCTGCTCTCAAAATCAACTGTGTTCACAATTGCCAAACTTTAATTATCGCTAATATAACATATTTTCTAGAACTGCAATTCTTGAGTTGTGAAATAGATACTACTAATAATGCACTACAACCAAAATGATAAGTTGATCTACAGCAAAATAATCGGCAGCGATTTGACAATGCATTAATTGTTCAGAATATTCACTTCACAAACATAAAAGACAACGAAAATCCTCATGATGTGAAATCTTGAAGTGATAATTGATTAAAACAAGCTTTTTAATGACCTTGAGCTTTTGTGAAAAAATGTGAAAAAAGGTAATTTCCTTTTTACATTTTATAGAGAAAACAATTAATGGAGAAAACGATCAACAGATTAACTGAAAGTAAGAAATTGTTAGCTGCAGAGCTCTGACCCACTAATTATTTTTCTGAAAGCAAATTACATTTTATCAAATATTTCACTTGGTTTGCTGTTGTCGAGTCAAATAAGGATGTCAGGTTTTTTTTCTTGGTCACAGTTTTGACCAAAAGATTTTAATTAAACAACTTTATTTAAAAAATAACCTGAACACTTTTCTGTGACTGAAAGTGATAGTTATAGTATGAAATTGACTCACAGATGTCAGGAACTGAGATATTAATTAAGATTTTTTTTTAATACAGTTCATATTGGCTTTACAGATCAGCAGCAGTGCAGATTCTTATTTTCCTCTCTGGTGTAAGTGCAGGGAAGTCAGCATCCGCTCAGCTCGTTCTACTGTAAACCCTCCAGTGTTGGGAAAAAAACAACAAGAAGAAAGAAAGACGAAAAGAGGAAGGAAGAAATTCAGAAGAGAGAAGAAAAACAGAGGAAGGAAGGGAGAGAAGACAGACGGAGACAGATGGGCGAAAAAGACGAGTGCGGAAAGAGACGGGAAGAGGGAGCTGAAAGGAGAAGAAGAGGAGTTGGGAGGATGGATTGAGTGAGGAGAAGGAGGCGTACTGTAGGAGATCCAGCTGACATTAGCGGGTGAGTTCATGAGACGTAATGATTAGCCAAATCCTGCTAATCAATGACACATTCACATGGGTTCCTGCTCTGTTGCTAAACACTAATTGGTCTATTCTGCAGCAGATAGGGAGATGCTGCTCCCCACTTCACTGCAAGCAATGTGAGCTGACACAGGGACACATATGGGGCATGCACAAACACACACACTCCCACACACTCCCACACACAAACACACACAAACGTGTCAAATGTTACGGGCAGGGACATAGTGTACATCTGTAGAAGATTCTGGTACATAAAAAGGTCAAATTGAGACTGATTCAATTTGAGAGTGGATGAAGAGCAGAGGATCCTGCTTGACTCGCTCTAACAATAAGGAGCGAATTGTGTCCGAGAGCGGCCCAGTTCAACCAGCATGGTGGGAGGAGTGGGTAGGGCGAGGAGGGGAGGCAGAGGAAGGAGCCCCCAAATTCAATTTCACTTTGTTGAGTATTTAGATAATGTTTCCTAATGTAATGCTGGGCCGGGAGTGGATCCACTGTATAGCTGCAGCAAGCGGTCGTTAATCACAATGCAGCAGCAGCGCCACCAATGTCCGAGCACAGGCACTGCATCACTTGAGCTGCAGGCTGAAACCATGAACCTGTAAGAGACTTGATGCAGAGGCTTCACCTGCAGCTGCGCTGAACATGTGTTGAAATATCCGCTTATTGTTTATTCCTGCTAAAATGGCCAAAATAACTGAGCAACTGAACCCACAATTGTGAAAGAACATGCACAGAATCATTATTCCTTATATATGATTTAATTAGGTGTAAACGTGAAGGGCTGCAACTAATCGTTACTTTTTTTGATGACTTACAAATGATCGAAGAATTGTGAAATTCCATTTCCAATTGATTATTTAACCCAATAACATACAAAAGATATTCACTCGCTATATATGTAAATAATATTTTACACCTTTTGTCAGTATATTATGGTTGTATAGGTATTTTACAGGTTTATAGGTCTTGTTTCCCTTGTTTTGGGTCTATTTGGATATGTATCTTCTAATCCAGAGTCAAATTCCTTGTGTGTAAATACAGTTATTTAGATATAGTGATTTTATATAACGTAGCATTGATTTAAATTTTTTAAATGCAGGATGTACATGATCAAACCTATTATAACCTAATTTTGGACCCTCAAAAATAGAGATTTTATATATTATCTGTATATTAATTAGCCAGGAAAAGAAGTGATAGCAATTTTGAAAATTCACAATTTCATCATGCTTCCCAATGATATTTTGTTATCTTTTATATGATTTCAATTTAATATATATTTGAGTTTTTAACTGTTTGTCAGAATATAAAAAAATGTATTTAAATTTATATTTTCACATACACATCTCTCAGTCTCTCTAATACAGTACATACAGACACATGTGCACAAACAAACAAAACACACACATACATACATGCAATACATCCACACCCTAAAGCACGATGTGTATGCGGGATGTATTCCTCTCTGAGTGAATGCCGGTGGTTTAACAGTGCTTTCCACTGAAGAGGAGGACAAGAGGAGGGTTCACTCAAACAGATGACTGTTACTACCTAAATGTTAGTGCAGGGGCTCTACCTCCCTCTTTCACCCTCTCCCTCTCTCACACTGAGTGTGTCTCAGTATGTGATAGTGTGTCTGTGCACATGTGTGTGAGTGGATGTAATTATGTGCAGAGGAGAGGCTGTTTGGGGTAAATAGAGTTCCAATTATTCTTTTAACCTGTTAGATTGTCAGCCCCACTAACAGGAAGGGCCAGGAGGAGACAAAATAAAGACCGATACATTCAGCAAAATACATTTACCGACTAAACACTGAACTAAAAAATAAATGCCTAAACTCTTGTAATGACAGAAATGTTATTTTATTTTTTGTCAGTCAGCTTTTAATGGGTTTACTCCGAAATAAAACACCACTATTATTTGTTGGTATTTTTCTTCATTCTGAAATTAAAATTATCGTTGCGCCTGTGACCCTGAAAAGATTCATGTGAAGAGCGACGACTTAATGAATGGATTTATGTGAATGTATATTTTATTGTTACTTTTCAAAAGCCCTCAAAATGAACAAGCAGCTTTAAAGGCAGGTGCTGAGCTTACTTGCTGTAAGTGGTTTGATTGCTGTGCATCAAGATATGATAACATTGACTTGATTTAATTTGCCACACACTGGCTGTTTACAGCTGTTTGACAGACCTGGAGTTTAATTCTCCATCAGAAGCGTCAGAGACAGGAAGTGAATTTTATTTTCCCTCAGTTCTTTCTAAATGGCCTCACAGCAAAACTGATGACTGGCTTTGAAGTAGGAGGAGAGCGTGTTTATATACATTCAACATTTAGCACAAATTGTTTTTTTTAAATGTGCATAAAAAAAATGTCATATGCTTTATCACCTCTTTAAGTTAGGAGTGATGCCTCATAATATCCAACAAATATTACAGCATGGTCCATCTTCAACTTATCCTTTCACACACACACACAAACACACACACAAACACACACATTCACACACTCACACAAAAACCTAATAATGTTATCGCCTCAGATCACAAACTCAGCAGATCTCAACCGCATGTCATCCAAGATAACTCTACACAAGCACACGCACGCTCTCACACAAACCCACACGCACAGAGTTCTGTGACCCTTGTCAATAGGACATTAAGGGTTTTGGCACTAATGACCAGTGTAGAGATAAGAGAGAAGAGGTTAATGTGTTGCTGTGGATGATCAAGATAACACCGATCCCTTCAGGCCTGCAGACAATGAGACAGTAAGAAAGGGGAGCGAGGATACACAAATCAAAGAGTTTTTAAAAAATACACGGATATAAGCAAAAAGCTTTCCTGAGACAATGTGGATGTCTTCGAGGGATACAAAACTGCAGTGTTTAAGATCTGTTTATCATATTTGGTGTGCGAATAAGTGGATTCATGCAGATTCTGTCCATCAGTGCTGTGTGCATGAAAATATGCACACAGCACAGCAGAGGACTAAACACAAAAAACAGCCACCACCAACCAGTCCATCCTTTCACTGAATGGGTTATCAGCACAGCTCAATAGAAAAACCAAATATACGACCCTGCCTCACACACAAAAGAGCTTTAATGTGAAGCGTATTTTTTATTTTGCAAGCCAGGAAATATAGGTTTACATGTGGATATAACATGTAGTCTCTCTGTGTGTGTATGTGTGTGTGTGTGTGTGTGTGTGTGTGTGTTGGTTTGTTTGGGGATTTTTTTGTTCAATGTAGTCTTAGTGGGGGTAGAAAGACATTGTGATTGCTATTCAACTTGCTCAGTGTTCACATTCAACGCATCCATATATGTATCTACACTATACACATACACACACAAACACACATGCATGCACACACACACGCACCTTCCTCCCTGTGAGTGAAAGTGACATAAAATGGCTGCCCCCCATCTGTGTGGCCGGCTGGGTCGGCTGACATTTGGACACTTGTCAATCATCTCTTTCAATAGCAAAGCGGCAGGAAAAATGGAGTCGGGGGGTCAGCAACTCAGTGTATCGCCATGGCAACTACTGCACTGAAGTTCATGTGCCTGCTGGGACTGTAGTTCTTAGTGCTTCCATGTTTGTGTATGCATGTGTGTGTGCGAGAATGTCCATTTTTGTTTCTGGTTCAAGTGTGTGTGTGTTAGTGTGTGTGTCTATGTGGGTGTCCAATTGTTCCCCATCAGCCAGAGGCAAATACTCCTCCCCTTTTAGCTCTTCCACCTCTCACCTTGCAACCTCACATGCAGTTTTAGTCTCTCCCTACCTCACATTTTTTAAACCTTTAACCAGCGGGTCAAGGAACAAGGCCCTGCAGGAAGTAGCCAGCCGCAACTAAAACAATTAGAAAAGGGTACTTAACCTTTCATCACCTCGGCCTCTCCCTCTCGTTGCCCCTCAGCCTCTCCCCATTTCCGTCTTCCTCACCAGAGGATATTTCCCCATGATCCTGCACGTGCACCTGCGCAACATTTAATTATTTCCTCATCTTCAATAGTTGTGCTTTCCTCTGCTGCTCACGAGAGCTGCAATTGGAATTTGTTGTTGAGTGTGTGAGAGATGTGCGTGTGTTATCCCATATTGTGGTTCCCATGTACAGCCGGGGTTGTGTTCAGCTGAAGAACAAGAAAACAGAGAAACTGAGCATGCAAACACAGCCACAACAAAACTGTGGTTTCTGCTCCAGCTGTGATCTGTTTATGGGATGAATACGGAGGATAATTTGTGGTCTCACTCAGGGAAAATAGCTCAGATTGAGCCTCGCAGGACAATCCACTGACCTGTTTACTGAACACTTATCGCAGAGAGGTTCACCGCCACTATTCATCCTCCCGGGGCTCGTGCAGCCGCACAAGCAGGCAAGTAGTCCCTCTCTATCCACCCAGACTTTAATGACAACACAGTGTGCAGTAACAGCAGCCACACAGAAATGAATTTCGACACAATGCTCCAAATGGCTTGAAAAGTTGCAGCTCTGGGAAAAAACACCTTTCATGAGAATGTTGACATACACAACATTTACACAGCAGTTTGAAGCAGATTTGAGGGATTTGATTAGTTGGAGGGCGAAGCGCCAAACCTCTGTTGCATTTGAGCGCAATTGTGTTTCTTTTGGCACAAAACAAAATGCCTCTTGGAAAACAAAACACTGGGCTGTCGTGAGAGAGGGGGAAAAAAACTACACAGGTTGCTGGATGTATGTTAATTTTGTGTCCTTCCTCTTCCTGTAACTGGTGACTTTTATGAGGAAAATCTGCTGCTAATAGCTGTTTGATGTGGATTAACATGCTCCATTACCCCAATGTACCAACACTGCCAGAATCATTACAGAGCACACACACACAGGCAGAAATACACGCTCCGTGACAGACACCAGCAATGCTCCATCCAAATCTCCCCGACAACGTGCTCACACACACACTCACACTTCTTCGTCCAACATTCTCCCTCTTCCCCATTCCCATCAATGGACAAGGCCTGACAGGAATGGCGTAATTCTGGGGGATAATTCATGGATAATTTTGGGATAATCTCCAGCAAACCATTCGGAACGCTGCCACCCGGTTTGCCCGCAACCTGATTACCAGGCTCCAAATGCCAGCCACTTGTAGTGACCAGCACCGCCAGCAACCACTTTGCTGCATGCAAATAAACACACACACAAAAACAAGGACCTGCAGCCATGAATCATCCAACTCCATTTGCACAGTGATTTACTAAATACAGGTTAAGATGTAAAAGACACTTAAATACACATACAAAAATCAAATGTGAACGTAAAGACACACTGATATGTATGCATATGTACATGGAGAGCATACACACCCAGCGTCTTCCATGCCCCTGACTCGTACGCAGACACACACACACTTTTACTATGTGCGATTGCCATCTCATGGTGGAGGTAACCATGTAATTAAGAATAAACACATGATCTTTAAAGTGACATGCGATCAAATATTGTATTTTACAGTCCAATCTAGTCTAAACATGAGCCAAAAGCATTCTCTCTCTTTCTCTTTATGGGACCTCCTCCACTGGATAGTCAAAGAAGTGTTAATTAAAATATCTAAAGGATCAATGACGCATTATCATCTGACAGCTCTAATTTACTAATGCATAATGTCTTGATGTTAAGTTTATATCTTTATATTTTACAGGTCGATAATAATTTGCAGAACTACTTTGCAGACACACGCGCATTGTTTCTGTTTACGTTTTACTCTCAATCTGGTGTAATGCAAGAGGAGCAGCAAATCTGCTTTATATGTTGATAAATACTGACATCTAGTGGCTCAAAACTAAAACCGACACGGACCAGGGATCACACATTTGGATCATAGACTGTTCTGATCCAAGTAAATACCGCCACCTCTTGGCCAAATCCTACATAACAACAACCAACATGGAGAAGACTAAATTCATTTTACCTTACTCTTTTGGTAATAACAATTTCCTGATTTCTCTTATATTATTATATTACTTAAATTTGTTCAAATAACATTTAAATCATCTCATTTTAACCATACACTTAAAATTATGTTAACGTATTCTTAAGATACAAGTGATGGCTTTAACTTCCCTGTCACACAATTGCTTATTCCAACAAGTTGTTCTCCACATTTGATGATCCATTATATGAGACAAAAGGGCACACACACACACACACACACACACACACACACACACACACACACACACACACACACACACACACACACACACACACACACACACACACACACACACACACACACACACACACACACACACACACACACACACACACACACACACACACACACACACACACACACACACACACACACACACACACACACACACACACACACACACACACACAAAACCAGTGAAAAACAGGTAGTAGAAGCACAAAGTTTGCTATTATCATAAAGAAATCCTTCAAATACCATTTCTCAGTATTGTTATATGAAACTCTGCATATTATAGTGTCACCTTGACAATTAAGAAGTTGTGCACAGGGTTAACAGAATAACTTAAATCTTTTATTTAAACTGGTGGAGACTGTGGATCACAGCTAAGCAATTACTTTGCATGCAAAGCCCTGAACACAGTCAGATACACAGACACAGAGTTTAAGTCCAACCAAACAGGGTCAAGTTTACTCACCATTGGTTAAGGGCCATCTCACCCTCTTACGCAGTAAAAACAAATCAGGTTTCAGTTTCATATTTGTATGAATGTCCTCATCACCCTTCACCTCCACTGTCACAAAACTCTGCTCAAATTCAGAAAAAAGGACATGACAGGTCGAGATTATGGCACAAGCATTCTGAAGGATTAGTGTCTCCAGTCGAACAGTTTGTCAAAAATCCCTCTCCATGAACTGGTTCAGATGCTCAGAGAGGACACAGGAAGCTGGGTCCCCTCAGTCAGCACATTAGTCCATAGAAGTCCAGCACTTTTCTTCTTGTCAAACACAGAAACTTCTTCAAGAATGTGTAGACTCAGCTGAAGATCATCGCAGTGAGGCAGCTTTGATCTGCACGATCACAGATTATCACAATGACAGATAGTGTGATGCGTCTGGGAGGCAGGAAAAGCTCACCTGTGTTTCCCAGCCACCCATCACGTCTCCAGGCGGTGAAAGTCCTCCTCTCAGTTTTATGCCAGCGCAGACAAGCTGCTCTCCTCTCGTCTCTCCTCTCATCCGCTCGCCTGTTACACGTTGACTGCCTTGCTCAGCTCTCGGTGCACTTGACCGATCCACTATAAGCCCCACCACTCTCAAGTCCACACAGCTTTGCAAAGTCCAACCTATTCATTTCCATGATAGTCTCACACACTTGCCTTCTACCTCCTCTGCTGTCGCCGCACCGGTCACCTGTAGGCTTGGAGGCACTCGAAACCATTTCCCAATCTCCTTCCCTCCTCCTTCTCGGATGACAGACGATTCCGCAGGAATCCCACTTTTAGTCTTTTGACTTCCTCTAATAAGTCCTCTGCCTGTACCCAACCATTACCAATTTTCTCTGACCCACTATTTGTTATTAGCCCCTTGCCTTCCTCCTCCCCTTCCTCTTATCCCTCCACTCTCCATCCCTGTCTCTGCCTATCCTCCTTATATATCCTCAGCCTTCGCTTTGCCTTCTCCCCATCTCCAGCAGCATGAATATATTATTATCTACACAATGGGGCCCTGCTTATTGTTTATGAATTACCAGCCTTGCGGCCAAACAAAGCCTATTTTCATAAGAAACCTCCATTTCATTTCAGCTCCAATTAGATTGGGGGCTAAAGAATAGGAGTCCTCAGGCCTCAGCCCCTAAGGATGGCAGGTCCATTCAGCTTCATTCAATGGGGCCTTATTGCTTTCCCATACAAAAGAGCACGTGGACGGGCTTTCAGACTGAAACACCAACCAAAAATGACTGGGAGACAGTACTGTACAATAACAAATCTTTAAAGAAAAGACACTGAGTGCTTATCCTCCCATCCATCAATTCATCCCTCACTCTTCGCTTTCTTCCTCTCCTCTGTTCATATATTGTAAGACCTGGACATTAATGACAGACAGTTGAAAGAGAAAGGGAGTGAAAGAAAGAGAAGAAGAAAGAGTTAGAGCAGCTCAGTTTTTCACAATACATGTCAAGTCTAAATGATCACTGGCTGTTGAATAGACAGAGGGAAGGGAGAAGAAGTGAGTCGTGTGTATGCATGTGTGTGCGTGTGTGTACATCTGATTGATTCCCTGCTTTGAGAAGAGAGAGAAAGGAGTGAAGGAAAAGAGAAAAGGACCTTGATGCTTTTTCTGAGCGCCACAATAGTCGCGGGGTCTGAGCCGTATTGTGGAGCAGCCACAGTGACAGGCTGTCACTCCATCCTGGTGGGAAGAAAGAGGCAGAGGGAGTGAAGAGGGGCTGGGGCAGGTCAGAACCTTGATAATGCACGTCTACCTCCTTGGTTCATGAGTTTCTCACCCAGCAGACACTTGACATGAAGACAGAGGCTTTTGAGTTTGTCCCGGTAAAGTGGGAGCAGAAATAGAGCCATGTGTCACAGCAATATGACTCATCTGGTAAAGCAGGCAACTAAGGGGTCCAGGTAAACTTTGATGCAACAAGTCAACTCTTGTTAATGCTCCAGTTCGTGAATTGGGGAACTGAGCAGTTGTCGGCCAATCAGACACTGGCCAGCAAGTTCAGAGCATGAGAGCGCTGGCCCTGGCTTTATCTGCCGAGATCTGCTTCACGCAATGAATACGAATTTCGCCTTTGTTTCTACGAGGAAAATATTCAGCATGAAACAAAAGGCAACAGTTTTCATTACTAATGAGTGGACAAGGTGCAGAGTCACAGTGAAAAGGTTGACATCTGTGCTTATTCATCCAATAGAAGCAAAATGGGATCATCTCCCGCCACAAAGCTTGTCCACAATGGTCAGGGGACACCGTAGATTAGAATATGCCAGTCGTTTCAAAAGGAGGTGCATAAACACACACAAACATACACATTCATGAGCATGAATGGTTATTCTGTTAGGGTCAGAGACAAGATGCAATCGATATGAATGCCATAAACATTACCTGAACAACGGTGATGTTACAAATGGTATATGGTTTTAGAATTGTGACCTGTTCTGAAAGAGTGATTCTGAATAATTAGTGTGATTTAAAAGTTATCAACTTTAAATATCAAATATGGATCATTTTCATGTTTCAATTTAGGGTCAGCTCATGTAGGGATGATTTTGAAGGTCAATGCAGAACATGTAGTCACTTTATTAATCCCTGTGAGCATCAGTAAATGTCAGTACAGTGAAATGGATGAAAACTGCAAGTTGGGACTTATGGACAACACTATAAGCAACAGCAGCAGTTGAGGAATTTGTAAATGCAGGAAGCACGGCAGATCAAAAAAGATGCCACAGCGCTAAAACTTTGATCTGCTTTTTTAGACCCTATAGGCTATTTTCTCCACACTAAACACAAAACCTTACTCCAACAACAAAACAACATGCCCCTCTTGCAAAAGCAAACATTTATTGAACAACTAACTCTTATAAAAGCTGTGTTTTAGCTTCAAAACACGTGTTCAAACCATGATTATTATAAGCATGTGAGGCGAATCCTACGCAGTGATATATATAGTAGAAATGAAAAGAACTTTTTCAGTTTACAGTACTGCGATATATGCACAATGGATATCTGATTGCAAAAACAGCTTGAACTTGAACACACATTTTCCTTTGGCCAAGCAGGAGAAGCCCAGATGTAAATAAAGTGATTAACAGTGTCTCTGATTTACATATAACCAAACAAGGTAACAAACTAAACGAAAGTTTGAAACATGCACGAACTGACTCAGCTAAAAAGCAGATAAACGGTCCTACTTGTGAATTACACCTCTCTGTTCAGCTGTGTTATTACAATACTACATGTTGATAGTGTAGCAATGATCTCTTCTTATGAAATGCTATATGGAGTCAAGTAACAGGAAAAGACCAGAACTATTTAGAGCACAATGTAAACAGAGGGTCAGCCGCTACTATAGGCTAATTTACTGACGTAATGTAGAACACAAACATAGAAGACAGATGCTACGTGTTAGCACAAACAGCACTTAGCTTGTAAGGGTGAAGCAGTTATTCCCAGTCCCAAGTATTTACCAGTAGAAAAATTAAACAGTTTCCAGTGCAATAAACGAACATTTTAGAAGATAATGTCCAGAAATAGGGTACAAAAAAACACTGAGGGTGTTTCAGGGGATTAGAGGCAACATGGCGGATGTAAGTACTTCAAATAAACCCGCCTCTGAAAATAAATAAATAACGTATCACCTGTGGGCGGAGTAATACTAAACGGAGTGGTTCGGTCAGGAACTACTACGCAAGCTGCTGTTCAAAAAGGAGACAACGATGAAAGAAAACAAGAAAACTATGTCTCACCAAGTTCCTAATATAAATTATCACCTGCACTGTTCAGTTAAAAGGTTATTGCATTATACTGATATAAATAGGGTGGACATGATAGGTTAGGGCGGCTCTGGCTGCAGCCAACCTGAAGGTCGGCTGTTCGATCCCAAGTCTTACCTATCTGCATGCTGAACCCTGAATGGCCCCCAATAGAATAACAAAGTGCTGCGAATAGATGCACTGTATGAATGTGTGTGAGAATGGGTGAATGTAAAGCGCTTTGAGTGGTCATCAAATCTAGAAAAGCGTTATATAAATAAAAAACATTTAAATCAGAATTCAAATTTAACAATATACTATAAACTATAATACACTATAGTTTAATGTTGCAGTTAGTTACCTGCTGGTAGCCCCATCATCATTTATAATATTTTCCATTTATAATTTAATACAAATATAGTGGAGTGAAAAGTACAATATTTGCCACCAATAGGTACTCAAGTAAAGTAATTACCTAGAAATTCTACTTAATTTACCCCAACTCAGATACTGTAATTGCAAGAGTGAGGTTACTACTTAAAAGGACAGACTCAGGGGTTTCCTCAGGTTTTTGGTTTTACTTTAAAACCATCACACGGAGCAGGCAGAGGTGGCAAGGAAATGACAAGGTCACTTGTTGATTGAGCTGCTGATATTTCATGTTCACAAGAAGGCTATAGACTGCGGTGAGGGGCCCCGTGTAAACGCTGCATAATCTGAAAAAAGCTGGAACCACTTAACAAGGCCATGTACAGTAGTTGTTGGTGATATTTATGGTTGAATTAAACTTTTAAGGGGCAGCTCCAGGTTGATCCAAACAAGCATTAAAGACAACCATTATTCCTGTAGAAGTGAACTATCTAACATCATAGTTTTCTTATAAGACAATTTAAGGCAACTTGATTCAATACAACTTAAAGTATAAACTCAATGAGAGCATAATATAAACTAAATCAGACATTGTTACACAGTTCCTTTATGGCCTTAAAAACAGATTTCAGAGGCAACTCAAAGTCATCTTCTAAAAACACATTTATTTCTCCCAAAGGACAAAGGCTCATCTTTTAGCAGTATTTACAATATACAGTACCGGGTTAATATCTGTACACTTCCCTTAGGATGCCCAGAAATTAAGTCAAACCGCAAAGTGGTCAAACAATAAAGATGACAAGACAAGAAATATGTTTCCTGGCACAGACTTTCGTTAAGCTTGTGTCAGGGAAAGAGACCCAACAAAAAATGAATTAATAAAAAAATTAAATAACATAAGAGAGGTTACGCGGAAATGTCATGGTTCAAGTTCAGAGTTGTCCAAGGGCTTTGTGACCATTAATGTACCATTTATGTACCAGTGGACAGCGTCCTGATGAATGATTGTAAACAGACGGAGAGGATCTCGCTCTGGTTTCTCTTTGGCCACAGTGATCAAGGCCATAGACGGTGGATGATGAATGTTGAAGTGTGTGATGTCCTCGCCCACTTGCTTGGTGTTCAAGGAATGTTATTGTGGAATAGATGGTCGATGCAGTTGAGTGGTTCTGGTCTTGAAAGGGGCTGTATTGACAACCTGCTTTAAGCACACACACATGCACCCATGTCAAACAAGTACACAATTACCTGTTTACAGATGCACTCTTGCTCTCACTCACACAACCAGCCTTAACGTGTGTACGCGCAACAGAAGCAAGTCCACATATATACGCTATTCTTTTTCTCTTTTCAAAGTTTCAGATGGAGATTGTGTGCGACGGCCTCACAGGTTGGTCTCATCCCATGTTGGGTCGTTCATGCTCTTTAAAACCCTCCTCACAACCTTCTCTAGATCCTTCCTTGCCCTCTGCTCCTCCTCCAGTGACCTCTTCATCTTCTTAGTGTCCTGTTGTGGAAAACAATATTATAACACATGCTGTTGTTTTACAGATTTAGAGAAGACATGAGAGACTGTCTCAATCCAAAGCTAAGGATACAGTATCGTTAGCTCAAATATTATGCAAGATCTCATCTTTCAAACATCTGTGTTCAAAGGAACATTCTTAAACTATATTGCAGAACAGGTCATTCCAAATAGATTTAACACCAAGTAGTTAAAGTTATGCCAATGTTTGACAACCAACATTTTTTAGATTAGACAAAAAAACTGTTTAATTTTACCTAAAGTTATTTAATTGATAAAACACACTATCATAATCCATCATTGAACATTTACCTGTTTTAGTTCCTGAACCTCATCCCTCAGAGCGTACACCACATCCACCAGGCTCCTTTCAGACAGGAAGATTTACAGGTCAGCACATCAGTAACTACTACAGGTCTGCTCATCAAATGATAGATTCACACTGTTTCAAGTCCATTTTAAAACGATAAAAATATGTTGATATGTACATCGCAAATATTTGAGGTTACTATCGATTTTGCATACAATTACACTCTTGCAGAGAGGTACTGTGGATTTTGTCCCCAATCTCTTCATCATCAGTATCTGCAGGAGCAACAACTGTATTAACCAGATTAGGTTTTATTGAACAAATGGGCATGAGTGTTGTTTTAATGTGCAAGTATTGAAAAATGTATAATCTCAATGTCATTCAATTCCTTTTAAAATGAAGGGAGACTGTTCATTTGTTGATTTTACCCTAAACTGGTCAATCCTCCATTTATTCAACACCTCAACTGGCGTGTTTGCATTTTGTAATAATATGGCACTTTTTGGCCTCTCTTTTTGTTAAGTACTAAATAAATCAAGCTTTACTTAATAATCACACTAACAGAACATTACAATTCGATACATCTTATTCCTCTGTGCCATGAGGCGTATAGAGCTGGTCTAAACTGGAAGTCATCCCTAACAAATGTACTTTTGACCCCTGAGTATTAACAATTTACAGCTGTTATTGAAAATAACCCAATTTTAAAGATCTTAAAGATTCATGTCTTCAGTTGAAACAGATTGGCTTGGGGCTGTGTGCCAGAGTCACAGTTTTATAGTAGACTTCGGCTATTTTAATTTTGGTCCTTTGATGGGATTTACAAAATGAAAATTCAGGATAAAGGAAAAGCATGTTAGCTTACTTGTCTTCCGGTGCGATTTGTCCATTGCGACTTGGATCTATGACCTTATCCTCACCAGGGATGATCACATGAAGTCCTGTCTCTCGTTGCGGTCCTGTTTCAAAACAGAAGAGCACTCAAGACTTGATACACAGCTTTTTCTCACCTTGCAGTGAGAGGACATCTTCAGTATAATACGTTTTCATTCCACAGTGTGAGCTTCTTCTGGGAAGGGCCAGCAGCACCAGAGAGAAGGAGATATACCACAATTGTTGGTAGTAGTGTGTTAGTCATGCACAGAGAAGAAATCAGATAGGAGACAGAGGAAAGAGAAAGGAAATGAGAGACAGTGACAATATCAGACTAAAAAAAAACAAAGAAATTCCTTCATTTATTCACAATGCATTTCTCTGTCAGTAAGAATCCTAAAATGAAAACACACAGCAGATATAATCATCAAATTTCGTCTTCACAAATCACCCGAAAGCCAGTGTCTACCAAATGACAGATTTATTCAAAACTCATAATACAGCGTTTGGGACTTGAACACTTGAGCAGTGTCGAACAGATACACTGAAGGCGCTGTTTGCAGATAAGACGTGGTCACATGTGTGAACTGGATACAGCATTAGAGCACACTGAGACGATGTTTGTCACAGACAGTCTCTTTACCCTGCCGGTCCCACAGTTAGTTTCACAGAATACACCCGTCACAAAGTATAGCACGTGATGTAAGGACAGTAATATTCTCAGCTCAAATACTCATAGAAGGTACAATGGATTTTTTTTCCTCTTTCCATGACGACTAGTATTTACAGAAAGGGACACTGTGTGCTCTTCATTTTTCAAGTCCACACTGACAGTATTCAGAGGTTGAGTGAATAGATCACATAGAAATATTCCCATATAGTCATCTCTTGTTTTTTTTCTTTTACACTACGAATGAGCATTTACTTTACAGTAACACTGAATACTTAAGTCTACCTTTAGGACTATATCATACACACTCTAGGCAGACGACAAAAAGTACAGAATTTTACAGATCTACCCCCCGCCCCCCCACCCCACCCTCGACACCCATTTACATGATTGTGCAAAATAATTTAAACACTTCATGTTATAGTTTCAGTGTAAACTTTAAATCAGACCAATAAAATGTAGGAAAAAAAAGAACACAAATGATTCTTCCAGGGATCATTTTGTAAACATTGACATAAAGAATAACATAAAAAAAAAGAATTGCCTTCATACAAAATAATGAATAAAGAATTTTTCATTTCATTAAATAGTATCGTAACATGGACCAATATATATTCCACATGTCACCTGCATTGCTTACTGTAAGAGGAGATATACTCTAAGTGGATGTCAAGCTGTACTTTTATTACCAATACTGGAAAAATACTTCTTCATAAAAATAGTTATTAATGCAGGTTAGTATGGAGAACCACGCAAACCAGACAACACAGAGGAGTGTCTGACTTGTGAGGCCGTAGTATAGGTGTTCGTTTGTTGTGATACAAGGGAAGCTAACTTTGTCGTACTGTCAGAGCCGTCAACAGCTACACTTTAAAGAAATAGCTAATATTTTGGTATGTAGGATAATTGGCCTGTGTGCTGTGAATTAGATAAAAAGAGACTGATACCACTCTAATGTCTGTGGTAATAAAGGGTATCTTAGGACGCTGGTTAAACTAACCAGGAGCCCCCCAGCTTAGCAAGACAGCTTCTGGTTAAGGTAAGCTAACCAGATGCAGGCTGGCCTAGCAAGACAGCTTCTGGTTAATTTAAGCTAACCAAATGCAGGTTAGCCCGGCAATATAGCTTTTGGTTAAGGTAAGCTAACAAGATGTAGGTTAGCCTTGCCAGATAGCTTCTGGTTAAGTTAAACGCATGCAGGTTAGCTTAACAAGAGAGCTTCTGGTTAAACTAGGCTAACCAGATGTTGGTTTGGATAAGCAGAGGCCGGTAAACTTTGCTTAGCATAAAGACTTGAATAAGAGGAACTGCTAGCGTAGCTAATTTATTCTTTGTTTATGTTCTCATCCATTGAAGGTTATCTGTTCTCATAACTAAAACATAATCTTTTAGTTAGGACAAAATATATATATCTTCAATTTAAATTAGCCAGCAGCTCCTCTTCGTCTTCCCTTTATTTTAAGCTAAGCAATCTAGCTTCTCATAACTAGAATATTAAAGCGTGTTGTCTTTGCTAACCTGCTAAAGTACTCCTGAGAGTGGAATTAATCTTCATCTCAAACTCTCAGCAAGAAAAGCAAGTAAGCATAATCCCAGTTCCGAAAAAATATCAGATCCTTCCTTTAATGAATTGGAGAAACATCCCTACTAAACAAAGATATCAAATTGTACAACTGTAGCTGTATGAGGTTTTAGTTTACAGTTATTAGTGTCGCACTGCCCTGTGCTGTTCTATGAAGCTTTATATTTCATTCATAAAGTAACTTGAGATATGATAAGACTGTAAAAATAACCCTGTAGAACCACTGACGCAGTAATATTACTGAATTTAAGATCAGGCTTTAAAGGATTATGCTTAGGAGACTTCACAATGCAGCAAATTATTAAAATGTTAACTTAACAGTGCACAAAAACTATCTGCACAACTAGAATAGTACCAGAGATCAGTATGAAAATTTGTTTTTTTAATGCAAGTAAGCCCCTTTAAATTCACCATTCTTAGCCTGTTAGCTTGGATCTAGTTAGTGAAAGCTTGACCAGAGTGTATGTGATGATCTCCTCTTTCTGTAGCAGCTACAACAAAGAACGGACTGACGATCACATACTGTTAATATTGGCAAGAACACAGGTTATTCAGCAGTGGTGTGGTTATTATGTTGAATATTTTTCTGCTATCGGCTGGCAACATGAATACAACTTAAGATTATGAAAAGAATATTATAAAATGTTAAGAATTTGGATATTACATTTGCATGCTGCTATTTTATCAGCCAGTAGGGGCATATGTGCCTCATCGTGTGTGTGTTTACGCGCATGTGTCGTATCTGTGCTATATTTGAGCATTCATACTCTAAAGTCACATACTGGAGAGAAGTAGTACATGGTAAATAGAATACTCTCGTTCCTGAATTACATCTGAATATCAGACAGGAAAAACTCAGTCCCCATCTCTCCCCCATCCCTGGTTCCCCCATATTCCCCTCCAGCTTCCCTCTCCACTCTCTGCAAAGAGAGTCCGTCGCATTTATGGTCAAACAAGGGGAGTGGTCACATTCAAGATAAATTAACAAAAATAACCTAACACTTACTGCATGACAACTACAGAAAGAGAGGAGGCACATAAAAGGGAAAGTGTCAAAGGCAACAGGGAGATGCTTTGAACATCTTCAAAACAGACCGTCGAAATAAATTAACCGAATAAGTTAACAAAAAAAATTAACAAATATATATTAGAAAATAAATAGATCAATAAAAAAAACATTTTTCTTTAATACATTGAAGGTAAAAGAGGTAAACGTGCTGTACGTTACATCACAGTACAGCGTGGCAGTACTGTATATTTCTTTAGTTCTGGTGAGAGATGCAGCTCTTGCGTGGCACTGAACCCATCCTGTAACTGTGGTTGGTCCAGATGGAGTCATAGTCAGAGTCCTCCGACAGGTCAGAGGTCAATTCGGGCCGTGACACGCTGCTGCGGCGGCCCGTTGTGTCCGCGCAGGAGCGGTTCACATCGGCCAGCACGTGGTTGTGCATCAGGTCAGTGCCCTGCCAGGCTGGACGAGGCAGAGCCGGGTTGGAGGTGACGTTGCGAATGTTGAGGGAAGAAATGGTAGGCGAAGGGAGAGGAGTGACGGTGCGGGTGGTGGGGGGGGAGGAGCATACGCAACACGCAACATATGGCAAATCATAAAACCAATGAAATGGAGGATGAGATGATGGCGCAAATCAGAATACATGGAGGAAATCAAAGCGCAGTATGCAGAGGAGAAAGATTGGTGGAGAAAAAAAAGAGAACGAAGGAATTCAACCACAGCAATGCCAAAGAGTGAAGAGGTGAGGAGACAGAGAGAAGAGAAGATTCTGTTAGAAAGATCAGCTCTGAATATCAGTGTTAAAGAAAGGCTCTGAGTCACAGATATATAGTCAATACGAAGACAATGAGCTACAGTATGAACCCTTCTTCTTTGTTCACATGTACGAGTCAGATTTGTGTTTTCTTTCTTACTGGAGTTCAGAGTCTGCCTGGTTTTGGCGCTGGTGCAGTAAGCCTCAATAACTTTCAGGATCTGGGCGTCTTCCTCCAGAGCAGCTGTACCTGAGAGTGAGAGGGTACAAAGGGAAAAAATAAGTCATAAGCTCATCACCCTCAGACCTCCCCACACTGCTCACTGCATTACTTCCTACATTTTGGAAGATTTGCAGGTATTTTATTGCACAAAGTGATATAAACCCCACTGTAATAGCTGTCCTTCAGCTGGCCCCTTGAATATGAATCCTACTATGAGGCAGCTGGTTGGCAATCTGAGTCGGTGCAGTTGTTTGGCCCAGATTATCTGGTAGTTTGAGGGGTTACAGAGCTATTCCTAAACCTACGGAACTTCCTGCAGCATCACAGGGACCCCATGATAATTATCTAGCATGTTTGATATTTAGGATTTAAAATCAGGATGATTGCTTCAGTATATTCCTAACGTAACCAAAACAGCCAATAAAAGAGACTGAAGAAGCCGTTGGTGCAACCAAGCAAAGGTAAGCATTCTGAGGCTAACATCAGGTAGTGGTTTGTTTACAAAAAGAAAAATATAAAAAACGTCCATATCAGGAAAAGTTTGAATCAAACTATAACTTATGAATAAGATATCACATCTGGGTTCAACAAAACCGTAAACATAAAAAGGATCTTGAAATTTTGAACATACTCTTCCTCGAGGCAAATTCCTCCTCAGACTGTTTTCTCTCTGGCTTGCGCTTGGGAAGAAGTTTCTTCACACTCTTAGGGCTTTTACTAAGATCCTGTAAATCAGAAATTTATTGTGAGAATTTTAAAGTTCTTTTACACACACACGTCCAAAAGACAGAGTCCCCCACCTCCTTGTAGCAGAGTGCAGCAGAGGGCCTTAGAGGGGGTGCAGGCCTCAAGCAGCTCAGGCTCCAGGGTTTCGGGGTGTTGGGTGGCTCCAGTGGACCCCACATCATAGTGCTGTGGGATGATCCATGGGATGAGGGGTGGGGCAGGGTGTGGTAGGTGGGGGCCACTGTCATGGCCCTGCCCTCAGCATGCCGGGATGGGGTGAGGGGGTGAGATGGGAGCTGAGGAACAAAACAAAAAGGCTTACTTCCTAATATCAGCATCAGCATCAGCCTTCTAAATACATACATATAATTCACTTTTTACTGTTTGAGAATTAGACTAATGGTGTGCAGACAGACTAAAAAGAAAAGCCTCAGTATATGAGTATGTAATAATCGTCAGCTCCTGACCGTGTGGCAGGGCACAGTGAGAGGTTTGTGGCTGGGCGCTGTGGCTGAGGTGCGTTTGATCTGCCGGCTCAGATGCTCCACCCAGTCCTGCAGGTCCTGCTGGTTGGTGCACGCCACGTGGAGACGGTCGAACAAAGCTCCTGCAGGAACACAGACAATGACTGAGGGCATTGAAAATGGATTTAACTCTGCATCCAGCTCATCTGGTGTGGTCTTACCATTGAGCTCAAAAGCATTTTTATGGGCTTCACAGTCTTCTAGTTTGTTCACTGTCATACTGGTCAGGGGCAATTTTCCCTGCAGAGGAAAATCATTATATCAGACAATACGTTTTAACACTGGGGAGCAGTTTAAGAAATGTTCTATCAGAGAAATTACTGACCTGGAATATGAAGCCGCTCATCCTGGGGCTGGCAGACAACATGAGGAGGACGTGATGGAAGAGCATGAGGTAACGCTCACTCTTTTCCTGAAAAAAAGGATCAAGAACAAAGAGGTCAATAAAGAGAGAGTGAATACAAGGAAGCAATAATCCGGCTGGTATGACACGGCTCTATAATGTCTGACGCCAAGTTTCAAATCAAAGATTCACAATAAAGCTGCTCTCAGACATGCACTGAGGTCCAGACATTTTATATTCCCTGCCAGTCCTCCTGGAAAATGTCTGAGTGAGCCCATGTGAGAATACAGCAGGAAAATGTCCAGAAGAAAACAAGTGGGACTGCTACTGTAGAGACATGGCAGACTCTGAGGGAGAGGATCTGCCCTCAAAGTCGATGTAGAGGGCTTTTATACACAAAAAAAAACATGATTATCAATATAACATTCAATTTCTGACACCAGATCAACCTACATCCTACACCTTTAAAATGTCTGATAAGTACCTATTAACAAACACTTGCACAACAAACATGAACCCTCCTGCACTCAAATGCAATAAAAAGGTACTGATAAGTAGCATTTACTGGTTAAATGACAATAAAACACTGTCATCTATGAACTGTGATAGTACAGTCAATTAATACAAAACGTTGTCAGTTCAGAGTGAAGTTCAGGTCAAGGAGGTGGACGGTGCTCGTACCTCGGCGCCAGGACTCTGGACTAAGACCTGGCTCATGTAAAGCACAGTGCCCAGTGTCTTGATGTCATCCCCCTCCCACAGGCGGATTGACTCGGTGAGAATCTGCAGCTCCAGCTCCTTGCGCTTCCGCACCTCCTGACACTGAGCCTGGCAGGACGGGAAAACACAACCTGCTTAAAGGCCTGTTGTTGATTCATCACATACAGTGTGAAAGTCTGGTTACATGCTACGTCTGATGAGACAGGAAGTGTTTTCAGCTTACAGAGAGATTTTTGAAAGAAGCCATGCACTTCTGGATGTCTGGCCTGTCGGGGTAAGTCTCCTGGAGGAAGAGAAATGTATATGGTTATTAAAAGACAATTCATAACCTATTCTAAGATTAGGAAAAGGCACAGACACACACCTCCATGTGCCTCTCCAGCTCCTTAAGTAAGTTGGGGTACTTGTCGATTCTCATGAAGGGTTTACTGAGGCCCGTGGTCAGGGTGAGGATCCCAGGGATGACGGCCCCCCTCCCCTCCATGAACTCCCCCAATACGTCACTGCAAGAGGAAGGAAAGAGAGAGGGAGGTTATTGGAGGTCACTCAAGGCATCATTCAACCTGGATGACGTGCGAAGATTTTAAATATGTTCTCTACCTCACAGACACTTTTTCATTGGGTTTTTAGCCCAACAAATAAGCTATTGAGACAGCAACTAAATGGACTCTTTTTCCTTTGGTAGTTATTTTACACTAGTTTAAAGAAATAATTCAGGTCCAACATATCTACCTGGCATTCAGATTCTTAGGTCTCAAAATGTGATGCCTTCATAATTAAGATTGATTGAGTGGTGCATTAAAAAAAAATCCCTGAACAAGGAGATTAACAATTGAGCAGCTTAGGCTGCAACTAACAATAACTTTTTTAATCAAATAATCCAATTGTTTTAATTGATCGACAAATAAAAAGTCCAAAGAAGTTGAAAAAGAGGAACGCTTGAAAAAGTAACTGATCGATTAATTCGTTTTCTAAATAATTGGCAGTTAATTTCTGTTCATTTGAATGGGATTTGATTACTACATTTTGAATGAATGAGTTAAATTAGTTCATTTGGTTGACACTGTAGGGATTACAACCAGCAAAATGAACATTCTCGTCATTCAAACATTAAATCCTCAGAGGTGAAGACAACACACACTCCTGTGAGCTGCGACCACTTCTTTTCCTTAACAAAGAAACTGAACCATGGCTCAGTTTGATCCCGACAGAGCCCCCCCCCCAGCTACAGCTGTGCTGGTAATAAAAGACTGCAAAGTGTGTACTTAGTGTGCACAGTGATGAGCCACTAAATCTGCCTCAGTCAGCAAACAGCAGGGCACAACATCAGCAACAACAACAGTAAAACAAAGACAAACTTCACCAATTCCAAAACCTTCTTTTTCCATATAACCACTTGTGCTGCATGAAGGAACTCACCTGTACTGGGTGAGCACATTGACTGCACAGGGGTGGTTGGAGCAGTAACCGATATATAAAGCTTTCATCTGTGGCATGAGGTTGAGGAAGAAGCCCCCCACCCTCTGCTGACTCTCTGGAAGCCTAAAAGAAAAATATAAAAATCCCATTGTTAAAAATATATCGGCACAAAATTCTTGTGCACCATTTAAGAAAACAAACAGCAGCAGCATTATATTGAGTGTTCGGTCTCTGACCCACTGCAGATTGATGCTGTACTGTGTATTCCACATGCCTGCAGTACATTAAGTACAACACTAGATGTCCCTCTGCTTGTTATGAAACAGTGATGATGCTGCTGCTGCAGTGAGGCTGGGTGTGAGAGGAGGGACTCACTTGGTGCACTCCTCCAGCGACTGGACGAGCATCTGCTGGAAGGTGCTGATCTCCTCCAGGTTTCCCAGAATTAGAGCCACATCCGAGCTGCTCAGCCTGCAGGCAAAGAGGATGATGGGAAAAGAAAAATTGTGACTACACATTCAGACAGGCTCCCAGCTCATGTATGTTGTTGACACGTAATCAGATTGATCCAGCTTCCTGTTATACAACAACCGCACAAAAATATCCTGGTTCTGGATTCATGGAGCTTTGTGTGTGAATAAGTCGTACTTGTCAATGCTCTGAAGAGGTCGCAGGTAGTTTGTCAGGAGGCTCTGAAGTTCCTTGGAATATTCTGTCTCTGTTTCCAAAATGTTTTGCAACACCTACAACAGGAAAAGAGGAAAAACTTACATTAGGAAATGTCCATATCAAAATAAGTAGGATAATTATTCTCTTGAGGGTTACAGATACAAGTTTTATATTAAATGAATAAGTGTGTGTGTGTGTGTGTGTGTGTGTGTGTGTGTGTAAAAAAACAATATCACTGGGTTATTATGCAACTGTCATAACAGCTTTGTGAATGCAGGAATTAGGTTGTAAATTGTCAATGAGCGTCTTAGACAGAGCAGAGAAAGTGTGTCAGTAGTTTGTTTGGACGGATTTGATTTTAACGTTGTTTATCACAGTGCTCCAGTTACAAAAGTGAGAATCTACAAGTTCTCAATAGAAAATGAGCAGAGAAACAGACAGAGACTAAAAAAAGAATCAGTCTCTAACACAAACACTTTGTAACATTTCACTTAAATGTTGAGTTGCGTTCTTACCAGGTTATAGTAGGTCTTGCTGATTGCAGAAGTGTCAAAGCCTTTAGGGGGACTCTTCAGGGTCCCAGACTTGGGAGACACTTGTTTGTCTGTGATTAGAAAGTATCAAAATTAAAACACTATATCGTAAATGATGAGCATATAAAATGAAACACTGAGCTGAAGGTAATTTATGCCTGAAAGATTAAATATCCTACAAAGATGTATATGCAAATAATATTACATCTACAGTATACTTAATTGAAGATACCCAAGCCTGTTGAAACATGCATTCGGACATACAGAAATTTTGAAATCATAAGTCGGGGTTTAGTCACGTTGGCTTGGCGATCTACTTCATTTTACATGCCTGTAATCGGAAAAACATCAGGGAGCCAGACAACGACTGATCTATAAATTAAGATACAGATGTATCAGGGCTTGTGAGTCCCAAACTATTATAAATCACTGAGAAAATAGTATATCTAAATATAAGTATAAATTATTCCTGTTACTCTGAGAAAAGGTGAAGAAACATGTATTAGTGACATGCGGTTATAGGTCATTGACACAGATCAAGACTAAACAAGGATTTGACTTCCAATTCAAAAAAAATCTAAGAATATATATGAAGATATGCTACCAACTTTAAATAACAACAAAGTCGCTTTAGGGTTAGGGTTCGCTTTTCACCTCTTAATATACAGTAACTACACCTCAGTTTTTTTGTATACTTATTGTTATTTAAGTAGAATAACAAGATGGTGCCTTGCAATGAGACATTTTCCTCATGTAGGATCTGAACTATCTATATTAATTATTATTATATAATTAGTCTTTACAATCTACAGTCTTTAGAATCAGTGTTAAATTGATCAAGTTTAAAAGGTCACTCATACAGAGGACCAGAATTTGAGGTGCTGCCTCGTGACACAAGATTCTTTAACCCGTGAATAAACAACAAACCACAGCAGATGTGAGGCTGTGTAACAATCGTATGACCAGAATGTGACAAGGGCAACTGTGATGTTGTCCATAAATTGGCAGGTTTTGTATCTGAGAGATGAGAAAATATCTGTGATGAATAATATGTTATCTCTCCAGCTGCTTTGTTCATTCAGAGGAAGGTAGGAGCAGAAGATCCTTTCTGAAATATGTGGTTGAGGGATGCAAGTGACAATTTTGGAGATTGTAACACATATGCAATAATGTAAAGAATTAAAACCCTTCTGTATTAATATCTTAGTAAGCTAATGAACTGGTTTAGTTATAAAAACAAACGTTCTTATTGTCTTAAATCATTCAAATTCAAGATGGATCAACATCACATAACTGTCACCCATCATAAGCTCCCTGCGTGAACACAAGTAGCCGAGGTACCTACCAGAGCCCTTGACCTCGCGGACATAGTTGCTAGGAAACCAGCCACTCTTTCCGTTGAGCAGCCCCTCCCACCAACCGCCATCCTCCTGGCGAGTCACGCCGATGATGTCCCCCTTGGCGAAGGAGAGCTCATCCTCGTTGGTCTGCTGGAAGTCGAAGCGTGCTTTCACCAGCACCTGCTGTCCACTGTTCTCCGACATGTCCTGACGAGAACGAGGGGAGGATGTTACCGAAGAGGAAACGTGAGGTGAGACCCCGATGAGCAAAAGATTTGTTGTGAAACATTAAAGGTTACATGGATGGATTTTTTTTTATATTTGCATAATTATCCATGGATTTGTTTAATATCATGTTAATATAATCAACCAAAGCAAACTAATGTGAATTGCCTGGGCCAAGTCCAGTTGCTTATAGATCTGAATATAGCGTAAAGTTTGAATGGAAGCTTTTAAGCAAAGTCTAGTGATATGTATAACAATATATATAAAGATATAAATATATCTATATATTTATTTTGGGGACAACCCTCAACCAGAGCAGATGCCTAATCAGTAGCAATAGCTTAAACCAACATGTGTGTAGGACCTTTAACCACCTATTTATCATTATATAATTGTGTCCTTTAACAACTTGTAAACATTAATTGTCCATATTTTAGCACTCACTTAACTACTGCACATAACTACTTTGTATAATATTTAATTATGTATGTATTGATTCTTAAATTTGTAATAAATGTTCCTAAACTCTGTTGTTGGTCAGCAGCAGTGAGAGTTGAGCTCACCAAACTGCGAAACTGGTTCTGCAGCAGCTTGGAGGATCGGCCCAGCGAAGACTGAGAAGACAGCGACTCGAAGGACTTGATGCGGTGGGCTGAGGAGTGTCGGGCACACACCGAATCACTGCCCACGCCAATATCTGTAGAGAAAGGGCAAAATATAAATACACCAGACCTGGCTTTTGCAGCTTAGCGCCCACACACCTATGACTACTCGCCTGCCTTTCCTAAAAATAAAAACACCCCCACATGCCGAATGAATCTCACTCATATTGCACATATTTTTAACTCACCTGCAGTCACTTTATTCAGAGAGACCAGACTGCTCAGCACCTTCGAGAAGTTCAGTCCCAGCAGCAGGTCACTGGCCTCAAACGGCTGCGGGTGAGAGAGGACAGAGTGAAACAGGGCCGATCTGTGAGAATCATCAGCAAGTAGATTTTCCTTTTAAAGCTAAATCGCTAATTCCAGCGCAGCAGGGCTGTGTCATCACTGGGCCACACTGTGAGCAAGCTGCGAGCAGTTGATCAATAACTCAGTAACAGAAGTAGCTGGTGAAACAACATGCATGTAGGTCATATCTGCAGCACCTACAGCTTTACACAATACTGTGCATCATAAAAGTTAACGACAGAAACTGAGCTTTGACCTCATCCTGCTTTATGAGTAGGAAGCGCATCAAATGGTGAGACCGGACTGAAACTACGATAACACCAAGAGAGTGTCACTGAGAGGGAAGGGAAGCCTGAACCATAGTTTGTAGATGACAGGTCGCTTTCTCTCACTATCCAGAAATTAAGCCAGTAGCGATCGAGGGATGAAGCCACAGTATCAATGTCCCAATTGCGAGTCACTAATGACATTTTAACGTATTTTAAAGCATCAAATAACTGATTAAATTCAAAATTACTGGAAAAAGGAACAATTGAACAAGCATCAGTGTGATAAGAATTTATGACAAAAACCATCAATGATTTTGTTTTGACTTTTTGGTTTGACCCATGTCTGCTAAAATGGAGGGGAAAGGATTTATGACCTGTACGGCAGCGAGCCACCAGGCGGCAATCGAGACCCATTGGCTTGACTTTTGGGGAGCTGCCATGTCGTCCATCTTTATAAACAATCTATGGTCTGAACGATTAATAAACTTTAGTAGACTGATGCATTTATAGCTTTTGGTTTCACAGGATTAACCGAAAAATGGAGAATACGTCCAGCCTTGTCCTTTAACTGCAGTAGAAGAGTAAACACAGTATTTATCACTGTCAGTGTGAGGCTCACTCTCCTCATAGTCAGTATGAATGGCAGCGATTGTATCTGTGTTGATGACTGTAGTTGTCTTCTCTCTTTTGGTGTAACGGCTTCAAATGATAAACTGCCTCGGCTTCTCTTATATTGAGTCTGAGTGACTGTGAGATGCTTCTCTTTCATCTTCCGCTCTGATTGCAGATGTGTCCTCAGGGAATATGTGAACGACTGTGAATGCAGGAGTGATTGTGTGTTTGTGTGTGTGTGTGCACGCTAAAAGAGTGTCCCTGGTGAGCATTCATGTGAGAGTGCCCTCTTCCTCACCCATCTATACTTTCACTGGAACTCAAACTACAAACCACGTCCAGCATTTGTGCTCGACCTCTTATTTCCCTCCCGAACGTAGCTGGACTTAAATCGGTTCCTCGTTAGAAATGTGACACATCTCTCACAAGTGAAGCGTGCCGCACATCAAACATTCATGCAGGGCGATAATGAACATGACTAACACGACAAGATACAACACGTCTGCTTGGCCTCAGCATCACAGGCAGGTAATGATCCCCTCAGAGCAGACAACAGTGCAACACCCCTCGGTGACTCAGCAAGCTACGGCTGCGCAGTAAACTGCTCCCACACTGCCCACACCCATCACCACCAAGGAAATCGGTATTTACTGAACAGGGAATTACAACCAACTACTCCGGGTCCACTATGAAACTTTTATTTTACCTCAAAATACCAGCTGTTAAATTAGTTGAGCAGTTCACAGCTCTTCTGGTACAGGAAGCCGGGAATCATGGGTAAAATCCACCATTCAGCTGTGGTTCTGGGACTACACCCTCAGAGCTCCGGTCAGGACACTGATAGGCTTAGCTTTTTTCTCTTCATGAAAACCACTTGATTGCTCGGACAAGGGGCCCAACAGAATAAATCCCCATACGTGTGCACGTAGAAGGCGCTGTTGCTCAGTAAAGCCTGAAACATGCTTCTGCAACTGCGTCTGCAGCTTTTCACGCCGCTGTGGCGCAGGACTCGTTGTCATTCATGCTTCCCCAACCGTTGCGCGTGTTCACCGCCAGAACACTAGGCGGAGTAACGTGTTTTGTCGAAGACGACTTCTTTCTTCTTCGTCGACTGTTTATTAACATCGCCACCGCGGCTCCTCGTAGCCTTTTTCTGACAAAACCGCCAGTCAGTACGGGTCATACAAGTGGTCATACTTTCAGATCTCTTCTGCCAACCGCTCTTCTATTTGGTCCATATTCGTTCTTCTAAATCTTCCGTTGTTACTTCCTGTATTATGGGGCTTGAAACCGGAAATGCAGCTCCAGAAGGGATGTAGAGCAGACCAATCACAGCCTTGCGGGCTGAGTGAGCTTGCGGAGCTTTGCCGTGAATTTTAGAAAAGTTGAGCGACGCCCGTAAGCACGTAAGAAGGGATACATAAGCACGTAAGGGACCCGGAAGGGCTCTTGCGCTTACGGGCCCGTGAAAACGCAGAAGCATAGGTCAGGCTTAAATGCTACTTTGGCGGGTTTAAGCCGAACCCTGGACAATTTTCCAGAGTTGGTCTTTCACATATGAAGAACGCAGCAGGAGGTTGGTGAGGTCAGACACTTTAGTCAGTACTACTGCAGGCAATCAAACTAGATAATAGCTTTTACTTTTAAGGGTGTTAAAATACTGTATATATACTTATTAGATGGACAACACTGGACTGATGGTCAATATTTCTAAACATAGAGACAAGGCAGCCAGTCAGTCTATTGCTAAACAGTAGGAAATTCTTCACAGAGTAACCTGACCTCAATTCAACCGATCATGCGTCTCCATTCTGAAAGACCACATTGAAGACAAAAATCCCCCGAGGCCAGAGAGAATTGAAGATTGCAGTCGGAGCTGAGAGTTTTTAAATTTGATTTGATGTATCGGCCTGAGCATTTTCTCAGTCGGGTGAATATGGCCGCAGCAAAGATCTACTGCTGATGTCTGTAGGTCACAAGCTTTCGCTTATCATCAACTGTGGAGTTAATATGAGTTTTATTATCTGTTAATAGTTTCCTAGAGGCTAAAATGGTGTCATCTATTCCCTTGCTTTGTTGGACTAACAAGATCCCTGAGATCTTAATTTACTCTGATGTGATAAACAGGAAATCATAAGCAATCTGAAATGTTACCGCTTTAAATTCCCCAAATATATATTGGATTTATGCAGGTAAAATAATTAATATTCAATTCAGCTAAAGTGCCAAGTATTCTCTGGTTTCACTTAATAATATTCTATAATTTTCTCCAGATTTTCATTATTTTTAATTAAATATCTGAGATTTTGGCATTGTTGTTTTGATAAAACAACATATTTTAAGCTTTCACCTTGAGCTCAAGCGAATGGAGGAATTTCTAATGGACGTTCAGTAAATTGGACAATTAATAGAAAAATAACTGACAGTAATTGATGATTAAAAAATTTCGCTGCAGCGTTGAGCCAACACCACAGAAATTGGTGTTTATTGGACACATGAATCTGTTATTACTGCCATGGTAGATGTAAGGTTACTGTTGCAGGGGGACTAGCGGGGTCATGGGAATTCTAATGATCACTTCCTGTGGTCAGAGCCATCAGAGGTTAGGGGTCAGTACCAGCAGCTGCCTAAGTGTCGGACATGCTCTTGGAGTGATTAATCGGGAAAGGGTATCAACATTCGATTGAAAATGGGATCAATCTGGTTGAAATATGGCCAGACCAGTGCGTTGATGCTCTGCCAAACATTAAGCTTAACTCAATTAAAACGAGGAAGGTCAGGCCGGGGAATAGCACAGCCTCTCACATAAAAGCGAACCACTGCTCTAATCTGCAGCCACAGGGGCCGGAGCCAGCAGTGCTCGGAGCTCTGGAGAAGATCCATCTGCAGATGGTGAGCGGGAGCACTGCCATGACCCCAGAACCACAATAATCCTGCACTGTCGACTTCAGTCCCCAAAAAAAAATGAAAAGTCACATGTGTTTAAAAACACTTTCGCCCGCCAGGACCTAAACACAGTCAAAGAAATGTGGGTCATTGCATGTCAAATCATGTTTTGGGCTAGTAGCATGTCACATATATGCAGCCAATAAAGTAATGATTCAACAACGACCCAAACAGGAACTTTGTGGCAGTGTTGATTGGAGACACAAATCATCACAACATATAAAAAGGAGTGGTTATGACATGGGAACAATTGCTTAAAAAAAACTGATTATTGCTCAATATCTTTGCCAGAAGCTGTCCCTCTCTGAACTGAACCAAAACAAACAGAGGCTCTTTTTTAATAAGTCTTCACCCTCACCGGCATCTCAGCTGTGTGTAACCACTAAACGATGTTTCACACACTCAGTGTGACGGCGCTCTGTCTCAGCCCGTCTCCACCTCTCGTTCTGTGGCTGGACACTCGGCAACGCTGGGAAACAGTGAGTTTCATTGTCTCACTGGGGCGGTTCAATGACCCCACTGTGCACTGGCCAACACACAGACTTAAACAGCACGCTGCCTTCAATTTGCTACAGATTATGAACGGGTATAATCATTACTCAAAAACTATAATGCACCTAAATATTTCTATAAAGACAAACACGCGTGAGGTCTTAAACTGTGGTGGTAAGACAGAGAAATACAACGATATAAATAATTATTGCAATGTTATTTGTATAAATAGCAATGTAACAAATATTAGATATACAACCCTGGGACCACTCCAGATTTGTTCCAAGTCTGCATCTCTACATGAACGGCAGCCATTGCATTAATATCTGTTACATTTGGGATACATGTTTTCAGTAGTTCAAAGACTATTACTTTTTTTTCATATTTTACCTTGTAAAAGCAGCAAATCTGATAATCTTGCAGTGGAATACTAGTATTTCCCAGAGCTGTTTATAGACACAATGGTTATGCATTGTACAGGCACAGTGAGGAATAAATCAATAATTAATCAACCTCAGATTTGTAAAATATTTTTGCTGATTAGGTTTAGGGTTAGCCATTTATCGTGATAATTATCGTCATATACTGATATGAACATTGAATCCTGATATAATCTGTGGGCACATCGCTCACCAGTAAGTGGTCGTGACAATAAAGACACATGTGAACCCAAGGACAAAGCTTTGCATTAATTAAAAAGCTTTAACAAGGGCTGGGTGATGTGACCAATCGATAATCGATAATCATCACATTAGTATATCTTTCAGGTATAAGGATGTTTGGTCCTGAGTGAAGGTTGAGGGTTTAAACCCTTCTTTGTGGGCTGAGGTAGATCCAGTGTTTGCACAATGAATTAACAACAATCTAAATCGATATATACCAAACCTTTGTTACATTTCTATTGATAAACACGATATTCCGATAATTACTGTTATTGTTCCATCACCCAGCCCGAATGTAAACAAAAGAAGGAAACGTAAACAGGCCACAGTTGACCAGTTTGATCCATTAACGTCACCCGGTGTTTGCTACAAAGCTGCACAGCCCCAGTTCTGTTGTGCCCCGGCCGATGTGGGACTGATCCCGGCTGCTACACTTCCACTCCTCCTCCCTGTGTCAGCGGCTCCACCGGCCCCATTGTTCCAGTCCCCCCTCTTGCACACAAACTTCGCGATGCACTCGGTGGTACACGCACAGCAGCGTCACGTTTTAACAACAGATAAGCACAGACATGTGTAAAAAGAAAGAAAAGGGGGAAAGCCTCTCACCTCGACGCGGAACGACAGGCAGCCCTTCAGAAACTCCTTTATGTTGCTCAGACACTCGCCGTCGTTCTTCGGTTCCTGGTAAATCTGGAAAGACGCAAAACGCTGGTTAGAGAAAACCGAATGGATAAACTGCCTCCCGGCTCCCTGCTGCTGCCGCCGGACGAGCCCTGGTCCTCACGCTGCGGGTATCTGTGAGTTTATCAGCCCGGAAAATGCGTCTTCTTTCCCCGACGCGCATTCTACAGTTGGAGCGGCTGCACTGGGCCTGACGCTCCGGGGAGGCTGAGCACAAATCCCGCAGCGGGGAAGTGGAGGAGGCGGCGGAGCTGCTGGAGGGAAATGACGTTGACAAATAGGGATCCCCCACCGCTGTCCTCACAGCCTATGGCAGCACTGGGTTTGATAATAACTTCCTGTAACCACATGGGAGAGAATAGTACATTTAAAAATTCCTAAATTCTGTCATTACTCAGGATTTAAAGGTTCAGTTTGGAAGGTTTAGGTGAAAGGGATCTATTGACACAACTTTTATATTTAAATTATTTGTATTTACATCAGAAGGTGTGTGTGTCCTCTCTATGGAGGCCGCCATGTTTTATTACAGTAGCCCATATGGGACAAACTTGTAACAAATTAATGCTACCATAGCTTCTCTTTGATGTGGGAAGGGTGAGATGAGGGGTGTTCAGCAGCAACACGCACCTTTACCACTAGATGTCACTAAATTCTACACACCGTACCTTTAATATAAGGATTTCCAATGCAAAACATTCACTGACTATAACTTCAGTGCTAAGACTTTTAATATCTTAAAACAACCCATTAAAAAAACACTGAATATCATTATTATCATGAAAGTATAAAGACTTTATGACATAACAGCTGCATTAGAGTGTACAGGTCTGCCTGTTAAAGTCACTTCTGAGTGTATGAAGATATATATATATAATAATATATATATACAATGGATTTTTGTTAAGAGACAAGAAAAACATATATTCTTGAGGAAATACAGCAGGTTGAGTCCAAAGCTTCCTTAAATCTAAGCTTGAAATATTTTATTGTATTTCCTGATTCTATCCAATTCTAGTTTTAATTGTTGCAATAGGTGTTTTTTCTTCTATATTGACTGTGTTTTCTTGTATTGTTATGTTATTTTTATAAACACTGTTTTGAGAAGTGCTGTATAAATAAACGCATTGTTATTATTGTGCGTTGGAGAAATCCCATTATTATTCATTCTTTTCTTTTCCATTAAACATGTTAAAAACAACCTAACAAAGTTTTCTAGGAAGGATTTTTTGAAGAATTGTGACCCTGATATATATCACTTACACATTCATTTTGCTTGTAAACTCTCCCCACCTCATTTGATTCATATTATCCATTCTCTAGCCAACATATTCTCATTCTCCTCAGTTACAGTTTTTCTCAAATCTCTCATTATCCATCCATCCTCTATCTATACCATCGCAGCCAATCCCAGCCGACATTATGCGCATCCTGGACTCATCACCGGTGTATCGCAGGGTCAATATATACAGATAAACAATTCCCTCTCATTCACACATATGGATGATTAACTTAAAGCCAAATCTGCATGTCTTTAGACTGTGGGAGGAAGCCAGAGTACTCAGCAGAAAACATGCAAAGCTGGGATTTGAAACAGGAAGTGAGGCAATAGTGCTAATGTAATAAAGTAATAAAGTGCTAATATCATGATGAGAAGGGGAAAGGATCATGTTGTCTGAGTGTGCCCAGGTTAGAAGTAAGTATAGGAAGCTTGCTGGTAGCGCTCATTGATTATTAGACTCTAGAGCGATCATGTCGTGTGGGTCACTGATAAACGAAGACCTTCTTTCGAGGAGAGGAAACTGAAACATCCTCACCTCTTGGCCTTGCAGCTCTCGCTTGCTCTGCACTGTAATTGGAGGGGAACTATGCAGCAAAGATGAGACGGGAGGGATGTGCACAACAGGGACTTTTACAGCTAATTAGAAATAACATGATATAACCTCATGTTTACATATCCGGTCTGTGGGGTAAGGTTACTGGCATCTACCTTGATGGTAACTGACACGTGGCCCACTTGTGCCCCCTCCTCATCTCATACTTTCCTCTGGCCCACTTTCACATCCACTACTGCAGGTCTGAAGGCAATTACTCATCCGATTGTAGCTCTGGGAACTCGGTACAGAACAGAAACAGGGAAGGATGATGCTTACAACATCTTGGAGATGCTATGGGTCGCATCTGGGTCAGGTAGAGACTGGATGTGCTGACCAATTATACTAAAGATAAATGCCAAGGGATTCAAACCCTGCTCATTATTGTAAAAGCAAGAAGGAGAAGTTGAAATGTTAGATAAACAGGAGGCATACATGGGGAAAAGAAAAACATTATTAGTATTTATAGTAGAAATAGTGTAACATTTAGAATGATAATTGGCCAGACAAGGTCGATATGTTGGTCAATGTAAGATTACCACATATATAACTGTATCAGTTAGAGGCTGTATATAAAGATGGACGACATGATGGAGCCCCAAAAGCAAAGCCAAATCATCTCAATTGTCCCCTGGTGGTTGGCTGCAGTATAGGTTATAAATATTGCTTCATCTATATTGGTGGATGGGACATGACCAAATTAACAATCAGTTTACACAGCAAAATGATAGCGATTGAATACAGATATTTTGACTTCATTTCTGGATAGGGAGGGGAAGTAGAAACGTGTCGTCCATCTGATAACAAGACAGTTATCAGCGTAGACATGACAAGTATCTGTTTGAGATATCAGTGATTCCATTACATAGTTTGTCCACCAGAGGGCAATGACAAGTTGGATTTACTATGTCCCACTCATCATGGCTCTCATATAGGATGGTCAGAATTCCTAGAATCTTATTTTCTCATCAAAAGCAAAAAGACAATATTCATACGATGAATATTTTTGGTTTAAATGGTTAGCTATGTTTTATGAAAAATCAACACTTCAGGTTTATCTACCACTTTCCCTTTTGTTCTGTAGTCCTACTATAAAAACTAGACCTATTGTTTGACCTATTGCCATACTAGTTTTGTGGTTGTTGTTCTATTTTTTGGTTCTTTTTACAAACCTTGGTTTCATTTACAGTTTCAGCTCACCAGCTATGTCATTTCAGTTTGTTGACTCTGGGAATCATCACAGGTTGCTATCGCTCTTAAGAGTTAACTTGAGCTACAGAACCTGTCTTCAGTGACCAGCGTCTCATTCACTGAGCCGTTTAATATCTATTGCCAGGTCACTCCTGTCAGACCATTATGGTAAAACAAAAGATATGGTGAAATACATACCACTGCTATAGCTTGATAATATGGAAATTCTTTTGCAGTGCAGGACGGAGGAATTTGAACATCTTCTCTGCTGCCACTTACAAATGAGACACATAAAATCCTCCCTGACATAAGATGGCAGCAGATGTGAGAAAGTAGCTCAGCAGCATACAGGCTGATTGGGCCTCAGACTTCATCTGATAGATTTCATCCATTAGTGTGTCTGAGTCTGTGCAATGCTCCAGATGTGTCCCTCTTTATAAACCGTGCCTAGAGATACACAAGCCCTCATGATGCTCATGTGAACAAAACGGTGCAAAAAAACAAACCCTGGTTTCATTATGTCCCACGTGAATTAAACAACGCTGACAACGTGCAAATTGGAGGAAGCTGTTTTATCATTTAACGCTCACACGGAGCTGCAGCAGGGGGCCTCCGGGCGGAACGTCCACTTTCAAGGGAAACATTGGCTCCTTCACGCGGGGCCTGCTGCACGCCTGGAGCTTTAGGTTGACGGACACAAACACGTGCACTGTGTCTTTAAATGGGGAGAGGGTCCATGTCTGTGTGTCTGTGCGCCTTTGCAGTCAATGGCGGCCCACTCTTATAGCCGAGGAGTGTGTATAGTCATCCCTCACATTGACATCCAGGCCACATCGCCGTGGATTAAAGAGGAAATTAACACCGAAGCTGTTGAATAAAACCTGCACTGAAACATAAGCTGCTAAATGAGGCCTGCATTCGTTTATTTATAAGACCCCACAGTGGATCTCACCACCTCTGATACATCTGATCGATCATTTCTCCTCTTGTTGTGATGCCGCCTTGTTTGGAGCAGATCAATACGCACCGGGGCCTCCTTTCTTTCCTCCTCTCCTTTCTCTGATCCGTTTTCTTTGCTTTGCTTTTGAATCGCCCCACGCTGACACACGTTATGTGCCGCCACGTCCCGGCGTTGTTTTCGCAGACAATAACCCGGGCTGCCGTGACCTACAAAAGAAATCGCCTCACGGACCAGTGCGCAGAGGGAGACGCCAGACAACAAACCGCGGATCGAGCGGGTATAGGGTTATGCAGTACACGGGGAGATAGGGGTGAGTGTGTGTGTGTGTGTGTGGGGTGTATTGCTCTTACTTTCTCCGTGGACCCGGGGCTGAGCCGCTCCAGCAGCCGGCACAGCACCACCCCATCCTTCAGGGAGCTCTGCAGGAAGGCTTCGGGATCCGAGATGGTCTTCTTCGGCGACTCCAGCACCCCGAGCGTGATCAACCATGTCACCGTCTGTTCCGCCGAATTCATGTCCAGTCACAACAGATCCCCCCCCGCCCCCGATGTTGTTTGTCTTTCTCCCCTCCTCGACGAAGCGGCTGTGTGCGGTTCTCTCTAACGGCGTCCACCGGTTACAGTGCCAGCATCACCACCGTCACCATCCGGGCGTTAGAGGAGGAACATCGTGGATCCGTAGAAAAGGATGATGTCGATGAGGGAACCTGGATGCGGAGGATGGTGACGGCTGACTGGTGGAGCCTCGGCAGGTCTGGTTTCCTCCCTTCAGCGCGTGTGTGTGTGTGTGTGTGTATTCTCTCTCTAACCTGGCAAGCTGTCAAGTGCGCTCCTCTGTGATGCGTTGAGGCAGCGGGCTGCATGTATGCGTATCGCAGCCGCCAGCCACTCGTCCATTGGATGACATCACAGCAGAGGGACAGGCGAGTCCAACCAGTTGTTAGGACGCATCAGTGTGACACGAGCAGGCCCCCCCTCATGTGTGGCTGTGCGTTTCCTGCCTTGTTTTATTAAGGCTGCTGCCCGTTGTTATCTCTGTGCCTCCATTCAAAAGGAGGATGAGCAGAGGGAGCCGCAGCTTGAACAGTGATGATGCTTTATCTACACAAAACTGATCAGCTGGACTTCAGCACTGTCATGATGATCTGCTGTAATAAAGACAATATGTCAGTGATGCTCCATATGGCTGTAACGATATGATGATTATTTCGTACATCCCCAAACAGGAAGTTCCCAGCCATGCATTCCCTATAGCCCCTACCTCAACGTAACCTGACCCCAACCCGAAAAGCAAGTTTTAACCCTCAAACAGCACATTTAAAGGGATTCAGAAAATGGGGACCTAATCTAAACGTGACCACTATTCACATCAACCCTCAACCAGGACTTAAGAAATTAAGTTGGCCTCATTAGGACCTGGATTTGGTCCCCATGAAATCTACTATTCCTGACAAGGTTGTTTAATTTACAATGGAAGGGTTCAAAGAGGCAACAAAAGTATGTAGGCACACACACATACACACACTTACACATTTGGGCTCATCTCTGGTTGGGATGAGTCCGCCTACAGATGGGAGATTGACCATCTGGTGACCTGGTGTGACCAGAACAACGTAGAGCTCAATTTACAAACAGTGGAGATGGTTGTGGACTTCAGAAGGAACCCAGCCCACCCACTCCCATCATTATTTTGTTTTATTTGTTTTTATGTATAGTTATTTCTTTCTTATGTGAAGTACTTATTGTGTTTATGTAGTACTTATTGTGTTTTTATGTTTTATGTTCAATGATTGCACCTTTTTTACCAAAGGAAATTCCAGGTAGGTGTAAACCTACTTGGCAATAAATCCTTTCTGATTCTGATTCTGATAACATATTTAAAAAAATATATTTCAATGTGAAAATATGTGATAGGCATTGACATCCATTACATAAACAATCTGAGAGGAAGACATCTTTAAGCATGTTTGTATTCTGTTGTTTGGTTAGAAGGATTTAACTCTATTTTGAGGGGTCATAAGCTAAAGAGGTCTAATCCAATCCTATACCATTTTCATTTAAAGCACAGTTTCATTGTATCCATGTACCTGCAGCAGTGTTTGCTTGTACCTGAGAAAACCTGGCAGGACAAAGAGATTCTCAGATGAAAAGCAGTTCATAGTCTCTGTTCAGTTCAACCTGAGCTGACCCGTGTTTTGTTTTTGACCAGGGGAGGAAACTGGATCACCTGCTGGAACCAACATGAACTGGGAAACATGCAAATTATTCAGACACAGAGAGGCTTGGGACAAGGCTCCACTGAGCCAGCGAGACGTTAAAGAGCTGAAACTACTAGTCAATGGGTAAATTAATAATTTAATAAAAATAGCAAGAATTAATAAATAGATAATGATAAAATAAACTATTGGTTGTATGCCATCTTGGGTTCTAGGACACTGCCTTACTATTTTAGTTTTATGATTTATATTTTAAGTCCTAGATGGAAACATTATCCAACCCTCTCTCGTTGTGTTTGTCCTGAGGCAAAATGAAAAGCTGGAATGTAACATAGTTGTGACAATAATGGAGGAAGAGGTAGAAGAGCACATCTGCACTTATCACTTTGGCCACAGGACGGCGCTCTATGCACACTGTATCTACTGGTCTGTAAAGTCCTTTGTTGCTCGTATGCTGTTATCTTCAGGTGGCCAATAGCTTTACACGACAAGTTATCGCCTGTCAATAAAGTGTGTCGACTATAAGTTAATGATACCCAATAAGTTATCTACATATTAGAGGTAGCTTTAGCTGTAGAGTTAAGAAGACCTCATACTGATGAAGAAACGTCCATAAAGTGTCCTTAAAAAGGACAAGTTTCAAAGTTTCATGGTCAATTTCCAGAGATGTATGGTGACATTCAGTCTATTTGTGACTAGCATCAATCTAATCTCTGTTCCCTGGAATTATTAATGTACAATCAATAATTAATTAATGCTTTACAAATCAGCCATTATAAGGCTGTCATTGTGTTGCCAGGCTGTGGTTGGTGTTATCCTCTTCTAGCAGGACACTTTTGTCGTGGAAATGTCATCCTCACGTAACCTTTCTCTTTCAGCCATGGCTCCAATACCTCTTTGGTGTAAATTGTTCATTCCAGTAAGCTCTTATCTTTGGTTCCTTCCCTCCCTAAGACATGTAGTGAAACCACCTGCTTCATCCAAGGTTGCTCCTCACATCATGAGTCTGTAATTATTACTTTGTTTCTTATCGCCTCTCTGACAGTGAGCTGTGCGGAGCTCTGGGTGGATCCTCTTGCAAGAGTTTCTTCTTAATAAATACACAAAGACAATTTCCTTGTTTGCTCTTTATTCTCAGATTTCCACCACACACTCTTCTTCTTTTTTGGCCTTAAGTCTATCAGAGTGACCACTACAGATAATCACTTGTGTTTTGTGTTAAGGAAATACACTTATAACAAATTCTTAATATTTCAAAAGGTGTAGATATAATTTATTGATGGCTCATTCATATTTTAGAATCCAGATAATTTACAAGTGTTTGCTGTGGTGTTAATAGAATGTGAAAAGCCTCTATCATTCATGAATTTATCAATATTTACCACCAGCGACATGAGTTATCAATTAATAAAGGCTAATTACAAAAGCTTTCTGACCAGATGTACTAATAACCGTCACTAAATCCACCAAAACATTCTAAAGCATTGTTAATGTGTGTTTGATAAATTTTTAATTTTTCCATCTCTACCTGCAGGAATCTCGGATACCCACAGGATCTCCATGGTAACCAAAGAAAGCTGCAGGGACAGACATCCCAGCTCAGGCCTGCTCGCTCTCTCACAGCACCTGTCCATCTCCCTCTCTTCTGTGTGAGGGTGACAAAGGTTGTGTGTATCTGTTGTCAGGAAGCTTGACTCTCGAAGCCTTGCGTGTTCCCAACAGGCAGCGTCGAGGGATGCCGATGTGCCTCGGAGGTCTTGTCGCCATGGGTCCGTAACCAGGGGTGTTATTGTTTGGCTGGCCCCAGGCTTCGTGTATCCTTCCATTCCCAGTTCATCCCTACATTTCCACAGGAAAAATCATGCTCCCTTTTCTCTTAGTTCACAATGATCGTCAGGAAAAGGCAAAGTATTGTTAAATTCAAAACTTAAATACTCTGACTTCTCAAACTTGTCAGCGATGATCTCCTCTATGCATCTACCTGACACTCTGCAAACTAAGATACCTGATGCTCACTAAGAAGGAGAAGATTAGACAGCAAAGCATTTAAGGCAGGTTGTATTGTCATTAAAATATGGGAGTCAGCAGTTATGGTGGAGGTCTGGAAGAGCAAAAAATAACAAACTTTACAGGAGAACTGCATGTTGGATTACTAGAAGGGTAAATCTAATCCTCTGTTTGACTGCAGAATACTCTCAGGAACATTCATCACTCTCTGGTGCACTATACTGCACTAATATGACCTTCATGGAGGAGTCATCAGAGGAAAACACTTTCCTGCATCCTCATCATCTAAACAAGCCGATGGAAAAGTTTATGGAAAAACATGTTTGAGAAAAATGTGTGAAGGATCACCTCTTCGACTGAAAGGGATGATGTCGATCATGTTCAGCATTGGGGTGGATGCACCAGTGGCAAGAGCAACCGCAACCACAGGTAGAGGGGGAACATTAATCCAAATCAATAACGGCTATTTCTGTAAGCAAACTTTGCACCCATTGTAAAAAAGAAAAAAGCTGAGGATGAAAAGAAGATGGCTTTTACAAACGCATGTCAGAATCCACAGATTTTCATCCCCCTCACAGTCCCCTAACTTATCGCTGCACAATCTTCATGTGTCCATCTCTTCCTCTCAAGCTCTCTGAGACAGTGAATATTTTATTCTGACCAGGCAAACTCCAGGACACCCAGAGCCACTCCACAGGCCAGAGGGCAGAAGCAATATGATGGATAGGAATCGAAAGGCACTCAATGCCAAGATAGAGGGAGGAGAGATAATCAGATATTGGCTACATTTACGTAAGTGAAGTGGGTGTCGACAGCAAATGGTTTTGTATTAGGACCCATAAAACGTAATTTTGTCTCTGACGCGCAATTGCACAGTACATTCACTAACTGAGATGTGTTATCTTAGACATCCCCTCATTATAACTGTATAGACTCTGTAAATACTTCAATAAAATTAAGAAATCTAGTGTCAATAAATAAAATCAACGAGCTCCGCTTACCTGCTTGTTCAGGAGCTTTGAATCTTTTATTTTGTCCTCAGGAGCAAATTGAGTTATCTTGGCTGCCTTAAGACTGTAAACAGAATAATTGATTATTTATTAATTGTATTGATGATTTTTTATTTTACTTTAATTATCTATTAATTCCATTGATTTTGTGAAAATGAATTTAACTGTTAAATATTTGTTTACAATGGGTGCACGTGATCTGAAAGGTGACAGTAAATTGAGATAATACAATTGATATTACATGATTGATTGATTGATACAATGTGCAATTTGATGACGTTCAGACTCTAGTGTCTTGGCAACAAAGAATATCTTAAAGGTACATTTCACAATTTCAAGCTCCTCCAGAAACTTTCAGGAAAATGCACGGAGTTCAAGGCATGTCTGAAAACAGCTTTGATGAATGTTCAATGTTGTTGACACTGTTCTTCTTCTTTTTTATTTATTTATATTTTTGAAGCTGTTTCTGGCTTTATTTTAGATGGGATAGAGAGCTGGCTTTGAAGGGGACCAGAGAGGGAGTGGGGGAGGACATGCAGCAAGGGGCCGCGGGTAGGAATCGAGCCTGGGTCGCTGGATGAGGCATAGCCTGTTCTTCTTCTTGATGGATAAACAGGCTTTTAAATATCAATTGAATATATGTCTCTACAGCTTATTGCCCCCTGATGGCAAAAGCCAACAATTCACCCATGTCCATATAATTCCCAGCTACGCCCCTGTCGGTTGGAGAGCATGACTTTTACTGACTGGGGTGTCTCCGCCACATTTACAATCCAAACTGCGCATTTGAAAATACACCATCGCACAGTCACAGCATCGCTCTGAGTCGTGATCTCCATGACTGATCTCCGTGTGTGTGCGCGCGTGTGTCATCCCTGACGTTACAGACCCGCCTACATCACCCTCTGTCTCCCCCCCGGTGACACACACACTCAGAGGGGGGAGACTCTCCAGCAGCTGCGGGCAGGATCCACGAGTGAAGAGCCTGGAGTGTCAGGGCCAGACGTCCGCATCCACTGCACCTCAAGAAGCGGGCCCTCAGTGGCATGGACGCCGGAGGAGAGCACTGACCATCCAGGAACCATGCCGACTGTCCTCGGCGGCAGAGAGAAACTTTCCATCGTCTGTTTTCTGCTCCGATGCGCGTATTCTCAGGTGAGAGGGAGCATGGAGTGATAGGAGCTGTGATCAGTGACGGTAGTTTGATCTCTTGGTCATATTTTCTTGAGTGTGTGAAGTCAGCAGTTTGTGCAAAAAGTAGCTTCAGGTGTAAACATCCCATGGAATGATATCTCTGCATGTTCTGCTCTTACCTTCACAAAAGATGCAGCTTGCAGCTTTCTCAGATTTTTCTTTAAAAGCTCCCCAACACAGATGGTGGTGAGATGGACCCCTGCAGCAAAGAAATGTGCATATAGAGATTGAAGAGGAATAATATCAGACAAGAAAAGTGGGTGAAATGATTATAAATCTGAGGCAAAAATAGCCTCAAAGACAATATGCAAAAGACTGTCAGATTTACTTAATGGAAACTGAGAGAATGGATGGACTGAAGGAGGGAAAGAACCCCAAACGGTCGTCTTGTTTGTCATATGACTGTATAAATGTTGAAAATATCCCAAAGCATATGGACGTGCCAAATTTAACCTGAAAGACGAGCATAACTTCAGTAAATGCACGTACTTTAAGAATGCAACAGGTGGTTATAGTGGAGCTGGCTCGCATGCAGCTTGTTGTAGCTGTTGTGATGGGTTGCGGTTTGATTGGCCCTGGGGGATTTCCCTCATCTGGGTATTGCACCAGAGCCGTGATGCTAGTGGGTATGAAACACATCGCACATGATAATGCTCTTAACTAATGGGCCTGTAAGAGCGAAGTGGCTTCTGGGTTTAGCACCAGAGGGAGGTGAAATACTGTCTGTCTGTGTTTATGTTTTTCATTCAGCGCCTACAGGCCTCATGGCTGCTACAGTTTTCTCTCAGTGTTTTCCACCCACAGGCGAAGTCCAGCCACTCAGACACTGACCTTAGTGAGTCATGCGTGCAAGAAATTACGGTTTCACACACACACGCACACACACGCACCACATGCATGGACGATGCACCACACACACACTTTCTACTGTGCATACCAATTTTGCCCAGATGGCAGCAAAAGGCGAGAAAGGGGCATAAGAGGCTAAATCTTATCTCCTGAATTAATGCTCAAGCACAACGATTCTGGGCTTTCATGCCAACATAGTGAATTTGAATTGTGAGCTGGGTTGTGAAACTGAGAGAAACACGGGGGAGGGCAACAGAAAGTGAGAGAGAGAGAGAGAGAGAGAGAGAGAGAGGGGTTGCCTAACGTGAACCGAAAACAGAAAAGTTGCTCGCAATAGTATCAGCATCCGTCTGATCATCTGCAGCTGTGATGTCTAAGATATGAGTCATCAGCGTCCTCTCAACTTTCACAATTACTGTGTGTCTGTGCGTATGTGAGTGTGTGTGTGTGTGTGTGTATGTTACAGTAAAGGGTTTGTGTGAAAGGTACAGCAAAAAGGCGGGAAGCACTGTTCGGAAGGTGATTTTCATAATGTGTACGTGTGTGTGCGTGTGTCCTTGCGATGCAAACGTGAAAGAATGAATTATTTGGTTTTTCATACATGTGAGTATACATTTACATATTAACTGTATTTGCTGTGTAGGAGATGCACACTGTACCCACTTGGCTGTAATGTAGAAGTCTAACTCGCTTTGTGCTGCATGGTATCTTTTTTTTTCAGGTGCTTCTCCAGTTGATGAATGAACTAATCTGTTGCTCTGTGGTGTAACAAAGCCCCTCTGATTAACCGTCATTCCTAACTTCCTGTGACTTTGTCTTCATTTACCATCACCTACATTCTTCTGCTTTGCACAGGTAACAGGAAGCCAACGCCACAGCTGTGCCAAAGATATTCTGGAGGTAAGGAAATGATTGGAGTTTGATTTGCAGGTTTCCCAGTGGCATTGAACCTTCGCAAAAATGAGCTTCAGCCCTTATTAAATGCATTGAAGTCATTTTAAATGCATTATAGTCTAATGTGTTTTAGTCACAAATCATTTGTGTAGTTTATTATCCAGAGTTTGACTCATTATGGTCGTTATAGATTAACGTCATTGCTTTGAGGAGGAAATAGCAGCATCTCACATATAGGGTTACAACTGATTATTCTTTTCATTATTGATTAATCTGTAATTCATTTTTGACAAATGTTATTATCGGTTATTCTATCAAATATCCGAATATAGTGTAACCGTGACAGAAGTCCCAACCCTAAATTAAATCAGGAAAACAGCAAATAATCAAACATGAAAAGATGGATTGAAAGAATTTTTTATAATGTTTCATGAAAGTAATCAATCAAATGGTGAACCAGTTGGCACTGGTAGCAAGAAGGGTACTGGTTTGAATCCCAGCTTAGCTTGTTTGCATGGATTTCTCGCGGGAATTCCAGCTTCCTCCCACAGTCCAAAATCATACAGATGGGGGTTAGGTTATTGGAGACTCTAAACTGACTGTAAGTGTGAATGTGTATCACTGGCGACCTGTCCAGGGTGAACACTGCATCTCATCTAATACCAGCTTGGTTGAATCCAGTTCTGTGTGACCCTCAGAGCAGTATAGATAATGTTCGGATGCATTGAATGATTAGAATAATAGTTCCAGATTCATTGTCTATCAACCAACTAATCAGTTAATTGACTAATAATGTCCGCTCACCGATCTGAGCATCCCAGGGGTCTTTGTTTTTCATGTTATGTCAGGTTTCATGCGGTGTAGTGGATGTTCAGTCCCCAGTGTGGGACCGAGAAGAGGAGCGCAGCAGATGAACAGGGATACAGAGACATGGGGTGAGGGGAAGGAGGCAGATAGCAACACATAGGGCTCCACCTGGGAACCTTGTTGTTGTTGTTGTTGGAGGGAGAGAGAGGGCTGGCGCTGTGTCCTCTGTGATTGAGGGAAGAGAGTTAACGAAGTGAAAGGATGAGCAGAGAGAGGAAACACTTGTCTCCCCGGGGGGCACAATGTGGAGAGAGGGAGGAGAAGAGGAGGAGAAAAGGTTGAGAGTCGCTTGCCTGGTTGATCAAAATGTGTCCGCTCATGAATGTCTTATACTCAAGATATTCAAGATAAATAGATTAACTTTTGCTCTGTTGAATGCAAAAAGATGATCATTCTGTATGGTGGTCTAAATATGAAGTTACAACTCGCAACCAGTTATCTCATCTTAGCATAAAGACAGGAATGCTAAGCTATGCTAACTGGCTAGTGGCTGTTCACACACACATACATGGTAACGTCTCCATTACGTCAGAGGACTTATTTTGACTTACACTCATTTCCTAGGGATTGACACTAAACCTAACCATAAATATTACTCACTTATAACCATAACCTTAACCTTAACCTTAATCTAAACCTTAACCCAAACTTAAATAACAACCCTAAATTAAACCTTAACTTAAATATAAAAATAAACATTAACTTTAACCTAAATCTAAATCAAAACCTTGACTTTCACTCTGTGCTCCCTGTAGAATTATTACACATATATTCTTTACATTACACAGGGCCCCCATGCTTCCACACAAATGTATCTCAGGATTCAGAACGACTGGTACGAAATCAGCCCATTTTATCAGCAACCACAGGGTTTGTCTGAGTGTGGCTCAGGGCAATCTAATCAACAGAGATAATAATCGCACCATGTACTGTGGAAACAGAGCGGTCTCACTTAGGCTGGTTTCCTGTGGTGTGGTGTCTAGTGAACAAATAAGAAGTGGTCTAAATATTCCTGACAGTTCAGATGTATATGTGTAATCATCACAGACCCGTCCTGTAGACCCTAAGGGGGAGCGATGACATGTGGATGTGTACACATGTGCACAGACAGACCCAGCCGGCACACAGAGGGATCACAGGCACACAAAGGAAGAGCTGTGAATCCTAAACAGATGAAATAGATAAGAAATAAAGAAGATACTTGAAATGCCTCGAGGACGATACAGCTATAGTGATCAATCAAAGCAAAACCACACAGAAATCCCAGCATCTCTACTAGGTACACACTCCCACTCCAACCATGAACTGTTACTGTACAGAGCCTGACCCACATTTCCCCCCCAGACACACTCCCCCTGGTGGGGAGGAACTGTGCTGATAACAAGAGTCAGCTGTCAGATGCCCTGCACTCTCTGCACTGTATGTGTGTGTAAATGGAAGAGAATCAAGGGGGAATAAAGAAAGCTCCGATGACAGATTTAGGAAGCCTAGGGTTTGTTTATGTGAAGATCATCACTCACAGTGGCATCGCACAATTCACCTTTGACCCTGTTTCTATTGCGCAGGACATGACTCAGTCGTGGCCATCCCAGCAAGCCTTAGGGGGTGACCAGGCCCAACAAATCCTCTACAACCCAAAGGTATGTGTGTGTGTGTGTGAGTGTGTGTGTGTGTGTGTGTGTGTGTGTGTGTGTGTGTGTGTGTGTTTTTAATGAATCCTTTTGTGCCTCCATGATAAATTGCCTTAAGTGATGTCATAGGAGTTAGCCTCAGTTGGGTCTTAAGATAACAAATGTGTGTGTGTGTGTGTGTGTGGGGGGTGAGTTAGAGATAATAAATGTAACCAGACCTCTGTAGCCCCCTCCTCATGTCTGTTAGCAGCTTAAGGCTACCACTAGCATGACGCGCCTGAATCTCCAATCAAACTGTCAGTGAGTTGCACTGTGGGTAATGCAGGCGCCAGGTTTTGATGATGGAGAAGAATGTGTGGAATTAAATATCTCTTCCTATGCTGCATTGACTTTTTACGAGCAGCAGTACTGTGAATACGACTAGGCCTATGTTATAGGTTTTGTTGACTTGTGAACTTAAATTATCCAAAATGTTTCCAATAAAGTTCAAACCCAGAGAAATCCCAGATTTGGCTCCAGGTAACAGGCCTATATGCTCTACTGCTGTGTAGCATGAATACAACTTTAAAACATTATCTCATCCATGAAAATGATTTGCATCAGGTAGATTTCTATCTGGTGTGAACAACAACTCCCATGATCCCTCACTGTTTCAGGAAGTCATGGAAATAGGGCTTCTGTGATTTATTTTTGGTCGAGAGACTCCTAGTGGCCGAAGTTACATATTGTATGTTTACCATTTGTTGTTCTCTCTCCTTTCCAAGGACGTGAAACAATCGACTACACAGCAAAGGCAAAGTAAGTCTCCACTGATTGATAGACTTTCACCTCTGATAGCAGCAGTGATTTACAACTGGTTCTCTATTGAATGTTTAACATTTCTCTCTCTGTCAGGTCGGGGGGATGTTCAGCAGCGATTGACCCGTCACCCTCATGTGGCACCTCACAAATCGTAAGTGATGCTCAAGGAAACACGATCCACTAAAAGGTCATTGTACCTGAACCTCAACTGTGGAACGCTCACAGACAATAACTGGAATCACTCGCTTAACCTGTTGAATTCTTCTAACCAAGTTTTCTGAAATTAATTAAGGAAATGCAAGAATGAAAGAAAGGGAGAATGAAGGGAAGCCAACAAACGGGGGGGTCGGTCAGCTAACTTTGTGTTTGTTTTAGCCTGTGTAACATAAGTCAGGTCAAAGGCCAGTTAACAGTCTTGGAAGCTGTCAGTGGAGAGCGATGTGCTTCTGTGTGTTAACTCTTAACATCCTCCTTTTAATTTGAAACACATGTTCAGTAGTGTAAGCATGTCTCCAATGATCTCCCAGCCTCTGATATGTAATGCAGACGCTTAGTGACAGTTAACATTTACAAAATCTTTGGAAAAAGTATTGTTTTCCACAGTGAGTATTTTGAGCACTAACATGTTTTACGTTATATAAATATATATATATATATATATATATATATATAGAGAGAGAGAGAGAGATGAGAGATAGAGAGAGAGAGAGAGAGAGAGATTTAGATATATCTATAGATATATACAGTATTTATATGGAAACAGCTAACAAAAACAATAAACCAGCAAAGATTATATAGAATCTTATTTCATACAAGATATAGACAATTAGTAAAATGTCATTATTTATCCAGGAGGGTTTTGTTGCATGAAATTAAATTATTGCTAACTTTAACATCTAACATGCAAAATGTCATGGTTTTGGAAAATATTTGTTTTTGGAAACTAGTTTTATTTCAACTTTATCAAAGGCAATGATAAATCATGTCCCACATATTAAACAGAGGATCAGGTGAATACATTTGACAGAGAAGCATTCCACTTTTTTTATACAATGGCTTATTTTATTTTATTATCTTATTTATATTGCTCTATTTCCTTCTTGTATTCTATTCTTTCTATGATTGATCCACATGTTTGTTTGTTTACAGCATGCTCGCTGATGACTTGAAGCTGAGCAGTGACGATGATGACACTCAGAGGGTGAGTGTCTTCAAATTAATTTTAAAATGATAAACCTGTTTTGGTAGTTGTGGCCTCAGCTGATCTTCATTGTGTTGTGCAACCAAACAAATACTGGAGTGTGTCGCAGCTCTGGTTGGAGGTTGCCTGTTTTTCTGGTCGTGCTAAATATCTCACGCACCCATAGGGCGCTAATTACATAAAGAAATGAAACAGCACAGGTAACAAGTATGGCGAGTGTACTAAGCTTTTCAGCGGGCTGCTGCTGCTGTGGATGATGACGTCTCTGCTTTTTGTTTTTCCTCTCTAAAGGCCACTCACGAGTCAGCACCCTGGGACAGACACAGGTACTCCATTACCAAATTTCATGAGCATGTTTATTTTTGAGTGTCTGTCTGTTAACACAAGTTGAACCGTGCGTGCCATTAAAAAATAACCCAATGTCTCCGCCTTTGGGAGTGTTGCTGCGCTCATCTGTGTACCTATGCTGACCCCTCTCTTGATGTTTGTGTGTGTGTTGACTGACAGCCTGTCAGCACAGCGAGCGCACACACATGGCAGGCGGGTGAGACATTCCAGCTCGGACTCCTCAGGCTCAGACTCCACCGTCGGGTCGGGCAGCAGCAGCCCTCGTTCCCGCAGCCCGAGCCCGGACGTTCACCCAGATCCTGTCTCGCCGGCCGATGTGCAGCCGCCGTGCAACAGCAAGGAGGTAACCGATCCCCAGTCTGGACTTCTGCTCTCTCATCTCCTCCGTCCGTGCCTCTCTCGTCTGTGTTTGTGTGCCTCGGAGGGGAAATCTCCGCAGGGAGTGGTGGCCACGAGGCAGTTGGACTGCAGGTGTGGGGAGGGACGGAGGAGTGAGGAATGCGTGTGAGCTGGACAGGAGGGGGGGAGGACGAGGATGTGGGGTCGAGGGGCAGGGGTAGCTTTGGAAATTAGTGCCTGGGTGTCATGTCAACAGGCTGAGCCCCTCGGGAGGTGGAAGTCGTCAGGACTCGGGTTCATGCCGACACCGAAAACCTCCTTCAGAGAACAACAACTCAAGAGGGAATGTGTGCGACTTGCATTTCATTATCTCAGATAAATATTGAACGTGCGATTTAGAGGTGTAGAGCACACTGGGTATGATGGGCTTGTGGAGGTGAGGGGCATTGTGGGGGTTGGTGTGAGACCTGCACTCTGCGTTGGAATGAAGGGGGGGAAACCTGCTCCTCTTTTATGAATGGAAGGCCCTGTACACGACATGGCAGACTGTATGACCAAACATGCTCGACATTGGGCCGATACAGAGAGAGAGAGCAGGGCAGTTGTGTGTGTGTGTTTTTGAGGGAGGGTGTTCGTCTGTGGTGGGGGTGGGTGGGTGCACGCCATGTGTTTTTCATTTACATGGAGCATTTGAGTGTCTCCCGGAGAAGAGATTGGGGGTTGGAGAAGTGGAAGCAGCAAATCCAGACTTCCAGGTAGTGAGAGAAAGAGGGAGGGACAGAAAAAAAAAGAGGGAGGGAGGAAGGGAAAGCGAGACGGCACAAGAGATGCAGTGTCTTCCCTGGAAAGAGGGCGAGGGATGTGGAGGTGGGCCGAAGAGGAGGGTGGGGGTGGGGGGGTAACTGTTTGACTTGAGGAGTAAAGGTTTAATTTAGCTCTTGGTCAGCCAAGAGAGAGAGAGAGGGAGAGAGAGAGTGAGAGAGAGAGAGAGAGAGAGGAGGGAGAGAGAGAGGGAGAGGGAGAAGGAGAGAGGGAGGAAGAAGTTTGCTCTGAAGTCGTGAGTAACCCCTTTGTTTTTTTATTTATGTATTTGAGTCTTGAACTCCTGCTTTCTCTCGTGTTCGTGTCATTGTTGCGGCCACCAAGCCAGTTGTTAAGCAAACATGAGGTGAGTCATTCGACAGTATTGCATGGGGGAATGTTGATCTCCTGTAGACTGTCACACGCTGAGGTTTTAACGTCAGTTCAACTTATTTTATTAAATAATTACCTCATTACCTCATACCAATTTGTTACTTGGAGTTTGGTCGGTTTTAACAGCAGCTGAGTCTGTGAGGTGCAGTAAATGTGGTACATGTTTGATTCATGGCTCCGTTGGAATGTGCAAATGTTGGAGTGTGTGCACACTTGTTTGAAATATGTGTCAGTCCTCATGTGGTTAAACACAACGCTTTTCTCTGCCCCCACTCCATCTCTACATTAGTGCACAAAAAGCCGTGTGCAGAGGTGAAATAACAAAGTACATCTACTCCCAATGTAAAAGACAGACATACCTCATTGCATATTTAAGGGCTTAAGTTACAAAGTTACAATCACTGAGTGCTAACAACCTATTTCCTTTGCAACTGGTTTACTATTGAATAATTCTGGTACAGAGTGCACATTGTACTTTCTTGTATTTAAATGCAGTCAGATCTTTATGACAGTACAACAGAGTATTAGGGCCACTTAAAGGGGATAAAACAATTTTGAGAATAAAGTCGTACATTTTCTTATTTACTAAAAATCATTTAAACAACATTTAAATCTACTACATCCAGATTTTTGTTTTGAAATGTAAGAAAATATTGACAACGCCCGAACTCCAAATGTTAAAGAAAGTAGGAAAAATATTTCCTGGATCGTTCCCCCTGATCCATATCCATGCCATAATCTTTAATAATAAAGTAGTATAATAAGAAATAGAACATTTTAATGTCGGATTTATTTCTATATTGTTGTATTATTATCTAATTCATTTTAAATGTATATAGTTCATGATTTATATGTTTAATCTCTCTCCCTGTTGCTGTGCTTCCTTTAGACTGATCACCCCGCTGCGGCCCAGTGGCAGTTGGACAAATGGCTGAAGAAGTCCAACAAAAAATCTGACAGCAGTGAACAGGATCTGTCCCAGAGCGCTAGGAGACGCGTGCCCTCTCCCCACACCCAGCGTGCCCCATCCCCAGCCAGGTCCTGGGACAGCAATCAGGAATACAGCCCCAGTCAAAGTCCTATTCCAAGCCCACAGTTCAATTACAGCAACAACAACAGCCCTCTTCCCAGCCCTGGTTACAGCTACGGTCCGAGCCCCAGCCCCTTCACCAGCACTTGCCCCAGCCCCAGCCCGAGGCTCAGCTCCATCCCCAGTCCAGCTCTAAGTGTTTGCCCCAGTCCGTGTGGGAGCCCGAGGGGCAGCCGCAGTCCGAGCCCCCTTCCTACACATCCTCCAAGAAGCCCAAGTCCCAGCTTACCTTCTCCTTCAAGGCTCCGTCACTTCCCTGAGATTCAGACACAAACTGTCCAAACAACCAACCCCCACAGGACAAAAGTTAGGTCGTGGATCCCCCCGCTGCCTCACACCAAGAACAAGCCCACGAATGGTTCTCACCCTCAGGCGACTCATCAGCACAGGGCCAGGACCCGACCAGCGCACGACCAAGAGCCGAGCAAATTGAAGGCCTCTGTCACAGTTTTAAACTCTGACGTGAATCACAGCCAGAAATCTAGACCCAAGTCTAAGGTTCACCCTGATTCTACACCGATCTCAGAGGCTCCCAAAGCAAAACACACTTCACATTTTGAGCAAATCCAGGGCAGCGGGTCCAACCACAAGCCCGGGCCTCCGTTTCAACGTGGCTCACAACTTAACCCCACTAGAGCCAAGCACTTAGCTCCTGCCGGTCGTGAAACCAAGGCTGGCCACTGCTCTCACTCACAATCTACCTCTAAAGCTGCAGCTACTTCTGCCAGTGGTTCGAACTCGAGGGCTGGTCCGGGCCTGAAACCAAGGGCCAAGCCGTGGGAGGCCACTGTGCCGACACCTGTGCAAGTGAATCACACAAAAGCGTCAAGGAAAATATACCAGACCAAAGAACAGGAGGTGGACCACAGGCGAGAGCATCCAACACAAACAGAGGGGAGAAAACACGAGAGGACAGAGGACAGACATCGGGAAAAACAGAAAGGAAGAGGGGAGAGAAAGGAAGACAGGAGGCTGGCGGAAGAGCAGCTGCTGAGACGTCCCTGGATCCAGAGTTCAGCAGAAGAAGAAGAGGAGGAAGAGGAGGAGGTAGTGATAGAAAGGCAGAGGAGGAGAGAGGAGACAGCAAAAGGGGAAAACAGGAGGAAGGAGCAGCAACATCGACGTGAATGGCAAACGGTGCAGGTCAGACCGAGACCGCCCACTGATGCCAAGCAACACCGACCGAAGGACGACTCAAACCGCCAGGGGGCGACGAAAAAGGGTGTGAGAGCTGAGGAGGAGAGAGAGTTGCAAGCGGACCTTTCACCTCCTCCGTCACGTTGCTTGACTCCCCATCGACGGTCCTCCTCATCCTCTTCCTCGCGTTCAGATTCAGAATCCGAACGTCCGATCACCAAGGTTCCAGCTGACTCCACCTCTCACAAGAGACTCGCCAAGAGAGGGCAACAAGGGGCGGGCAGACCCGACGCCAACAGGTCCAAGGCAGCGCCCCCCAGAGGCGCCACTGCTCATCCAAGCGAGGGGCAGCCGAGCGAGGCCAGACAAAAACTCTACACCCTAGTCCCGTTTGGGCGAGGTGACAAGTCTGTGGTTTCTTCCCAGCGAGGGCTCAGAAACCTGGTGGTGCAGATCGACCTCTGTCTTCTCAAACGGGTCCCGGACACCACGAGCGGCCCCGCTGTTAAAAAACCCTCTTCCTCTCCCTCCTCCTCCTCGTCAACGAAGGACAAACATAGAGACACCATGAAACACCTGTACACACCTGAGACTGTGACAAAAGACGGCAAGAGGAAACGCAAGGTAGACAACGTGTATTTTATGCTAACCTCCGCCAACTAGGAAATAAAGTTTCTGTCAGGGTTACTCTAATTGTTTGCTAGCAGGATTATGCAAAAACGACTCAACCAATTTCAATGACATTTTGTTTGGAGATGGGGCATGACCCAAGGAAGCACTTGTTACATTTTGTTTCGGATCCGGTTCAGGCCGGCCTCAGGAATCAGTTTTTTCTTTTTAACATTGTAACAGAAAGTGTTGATTATAGACATGTTTTTTTCTTTGTGCGTTTGTGTGCGTCCAGCTGGAGAACGGTGTGTCACACAGAGAAGGCAAGAGGAGTCTTCCCCACGCCGGAGGAGACCTATCGGATCGTACAGAGCCCTCAGCTCACACAGCTGGGCGCAACATTGTGACCGAGACCACACACAATGGGTAAGAAAACAACACACACACCTTTGCATTTTATCCATGGCTGCACTGCCTCCAGCTGAAATCAGATTGGTGCCTGAGGTGCCCCTGTCCTGTCAGCAGTCAATGCAAATATGCGTGCGTGTGTTTGTACTCAAAGGTTCTGCGAGGAGTACTTAGACAGCAAGAGGCCGCTGTCTCCCCTGTCTCCACTGTCCATCAGCCCAGAGTCCAGCAAACCTCCTCCCAAAGCCAGGACTTCAGAGCAGCATCACAGCCACAAGAACAGAGACAAGACCAGAGATTCTGCCGTGAAGGTAAAAACAAATCAGCTGCTTATTGACATCACCCCAGCTCTATTGCTTGCATAACCTAATTTACACTAAATATTTGTCCTCAGCCCAAGATGGAGGTGGAATGTGTTAAAGTGTCCAGACAGACCCAGCCCCCGTCTGAGTGCTGGGGCCCTGCAGGACACCAGGGGGCCGTGAATAAATATGAAAGGTGAGCAATGACATGCACTCCACGTAGTGCAGAACTGCACAGCTCCCCTTCGTCTGTGGTTTGTCTGATAAAGACCCAGCAGACTAATAGATTTACTGATAACATAAAACACTCTGACTGTATTGCGCTTTCTTTGTTGTTCATCTTCCTAGTCCACACCACGCTGAGTACTACTTACACGAAGCCAAAAGGATGAAGCATCGGGCCGACGCAATGGTGAGAACTTCACCTTCTACATTTTCCACGGCAAACAAAAATGTATTGCGAAATACAACTATTTGCTTAAATAGTTGTTTTCTGGTCAGTGAGAAAAAAAAACGAATTTTTTATTTTATTATTTCATTGTCATAAGGGTTCGATAACCACATCATTTTTACCCTAACCCTAACCTAAGTCAGAGAGGGGTCAGAGAGATCAGTCTATCTTGGCACAAAAGCGGAAGCAGCAGGAAACAGCTAAAGACTAAAAATATGCACGTTCAAGATGCCTTATTGTTACTTATATAGCCTATAAACAATACTCGCAAAAGTAGATTATTGATGGGGACTTGCACCTTTATTAAAATAAGCACTCGTATGTTACTCAGTGACACAGTCGTACACAAATCTTAGGCAAAAAAATCACATTTAAACTTTTCTACGCTTAAATTTCCTCTTTAATATTAACTGCAGCTTTACATAATGCTTCTTTCGGTTTCAGGTGGACAAGCTGGGGAAAGCTGTGAACTACGTGGACGCTGCCCTCTCCTTCATGGAGTGTGGGAAAGCCATGGAGGAAGGACCCCTGGAGGCTAAATCTCCATATACCATGTACTCAGAGACAGTGGAGCTCATCAGGTGAGTCCAACGTTAATTCAACAAGAAGACAGACACAATCGTTTCCATGACCGGCAGCACCGTAGTTCATATTTCCCTGTTGGCTGTTTTTTAAAGGTACGCAATGAGGCTGAAGAGCCACTCTGGCCCTGGGGCGAGACAGGAAGACAAACAGCTGGCGGTTCTGTGGTGCGTGTGTCATCGCCTGTGTTTATGCCACATCCATCATCACGCTGAAGATGCCGCAGTTTTGCGTGTAATCAGAGTTTGTTTGACCTTCGCTTGTGTGTCCACAGTTTCCGATGCCTTGCCCTACTTTACTGGCAGATGTTTCGGTTAAAGAAGGACCACGCTCTGAAATACTCCAAAGTGCTGCTTGACTATTTTAAGGTATATCGCAAGCAAAGTCAGAATTACAATTTTACATGGAGTGTTAGCATCTGGATAATGTTTATGGTGCCATTACAGAGTTCCCCCAAAGTGCCTTCTACACCGCCCTGCTGGAATGACTCTGGGAAGTAGGTGGATAATACATTTATATAACAGCCTTTCTGTTCAATCCATTTACTTCCATTCCCAGCCACTGAACCCTCATTGATCACCATCGCTCTCTCACTCCTGTGTTTCCACTCCCCAGGGGTGCAGAAGGAGCCCCTCCATCACTCTCACCCAACGCCAAACACCTTGCACGGAGTTCGCATGGGGGCAGCACCTCCCCCTCCTTCATAAGCATTCCCCAGCGTATCCACCAGATGGCAGCAAATCATCTTACTATCACCAACAGTGTGCTGTACAGCTACGAGTACTGGGAGGTGGCCGACAACCTCGCAAAGGAGAATAAAGGTACATTTTCAGAGATACATAAGCGTAAATTTTTTTTCATATAATCGTTAGAAATACATTTTCATGGAATTAACCCCTTGAGATATATCTCAAAAATAATTTTTTCAAAGAAGCCCCATACATTTACAAACAAACACAATAACAGTAATATGGATATTTATTGAATTAAGCCACTGATTTAAGATTTTGTTTTCCTTTTCTCATTGCAGAGTTCTTCAATTACTTGAATACTTTATCTGGGCCATTGACTCTTCACAGTAGCATTGCTCACACAGTCCAGTTCACCAGACAGGCTCTTCAGTGGATTCGCATCAGTGCCAAACTTAACTAAAAGAAGAGGGATTTTACTTTCACCTGCTCGCTGGATCTCCAGGCTTCATTTACCGCAGAAGACACAACTCTATGGATCTCCGCTGTGCAGCTGACAGGACAACACTGACACGCCTGCTGCACTGTGGGAAATGGAGTTGGATTAAAAACTCATGGAGCCTGACATTTGTCATCCTCATAGGATGTTGTGACGCTCACCGTCTGGGCCTTATTGTGTGAAAATGCCTGCCTGAGGTACGAAATCACTGGATTATTCTGACGAAGTGCGTTCGCTATGGATTTAAAGTCTCTGTTCATTTGCCAAACTTTTCCCGGATCTTTAAGAACTCACATTCGAAGCCTTTTTCAACCTTTGGAATGAATCGTTATCCAGAGGATTGTTTCTCTGGGGCCAAGACAGGAGAATAAGTTTTAAAAAAACGATCAATCATTCACCACTTTCTCCAAGAAAAACACTTGTCGGCAACTTTTTACTAATGAAGGTGTAAAAGATTCTTAATTGTAAAAAACTTTTTCACTTTAATGTGTTTTTACTGTGCAATATTTGATGGATGTCAGTTTTTAGAAAAACAAGAGAAAACACAAGAGAATAAAATGTTGGTGAGTTAAGTTACAGAATTTTAAAGTTACAAATCTTATTTGTCTCTTTCCTGAGTGTGTGGTTGTGTAACTGAATGAAAAACGAAGCTGTCGAGTTCTTCCAGGCTTCAAGTATAATTTCTTGGAACTAGTGAAGGAGTATTTATTTGACATTTCCATCTTCTATGATAGTGCATCTCATTTGAAGCAGCACAGACTTATGGTTTTGAGACAAAAGTAAAAGTGATCTTTTGCATATATGAAAGTGATGATTACCAGGTCATCTGTGGGTCAAAATATATTCTAGATCATCAAACGCCACTGGAACACTTAGTGTGATAGTCGTTCATTTCATTCATTGTTTTAAATTCTTTGAACCATTCAAGAAAAGAGTTATAACCCTGATGGTCACCATAGAGTTATCAGCTTACCAGTCTCAACCACTTTAGGCTGCACATAAACATGGATGATTCACCTTCCTCCTACTATCCAGAAAGGAAGCCAACCACCAGGTGGCGATCAATGCACCGTTATCGCTTTGATAAAAGAAAATTGAGTCTGGTTTTGGGCTCCATTAGTTTCATCAAGGAGTACCTAATAGACTAGCAACCCAGTGTAGGTGTACAAGTACAGATACTTTTTTTGTGAGGTTGGCATAATTTCCAAAAAGAACTAAAGAAACAGGAATGCCCATAAACACAAAATAATCCTGTGTGTCCTCCAGTGAGCACAGCTTTTCTCCCCGAGGTTTGAAACAGTAGAGGAGACTCATACATGTTTTTTAAGAAGCTTATTTTTCTCACTATGTCATTATTGTAAAATGTCATGATAATGATCATAACTACTGGCATTCATGCATTTATATTAGGATCCTTTTGTCTCGGAAAGGAAGAGAAGCATATAGGATATAGGTTTTCTCTCTCTCTCCACCTCTGTCTCGCTCTCACACACTCCATCTCTGCAATTCTACTTCCTCCTGCACCACCACAGAAGTCGCACATGCAACTTCAGCATCTGATGTCTGGTGCCATAGCAACAGTGAACCACCAATGAGGAGGCAGTTAAGGACAAAACAAGCCTCGGGTCAATAGCGTCCTGGTTTTCTTTTATTTTATGAAATTCATTTTTCATACTAATCCAGAACCAGATTACATTTGTTTTTATTTCCCTGGATAATTAGTTATTTGCTCTGTTGTCCTTTACTTGACTTAATTAGTTAATTAATTTAAATTAATAAATCCATCCCTTGCTGACTTGATTGATCCCATAAAGCAGATAGTAGATCTTGTGTCAAACCAGACAAGCCCCACTACACAGATAAGGACACGCTGAACTGAGGTTGTGCCATTTCTCTGTGATTTTCTGCTGCTGGCTCAGTGACCTTATTTCACTGCATTATAATCGAATCCATTCATCGAGCAGCTGCCTAACATGGAAATGCTCAGCAGTCGTGACTGTGGATTTTAATGTGGTTTTTTTTTCAGACTGCAGGCTACAGGAGAATTATCGTCACAGTGTGAGGCTGTTGGAGGGGACCACCATGTCCACTGTGGGATGGGATGTATGGATCCATGAAGGGAGCCACACCTTATGGCTCAAGTTATTTTTAAAGGATGATCACAAGCTCCCCCTTAACTTAGTCGGTGTTGCAGACTGTATATAAAGATGGACGACATGTCTCCAGTTTCTCCCACTATGAAGAAATGCAGCCAGCCATAGAGAAAACGTTTGATGGTCCATGTCCCATCCACTAACCTGGAGGAGGCGGGGCTTCTGAACTATTCTGCTGTCAGCCACCAAGAGGCAATGGAGACAATTAGGCTTCACTTTTAGGGAGCTGTCATATTATATCACCTATAGGTGGAACACCATCAACTCTTCAAATCTTCAACAGCACTAATGGTAAATGGTCTATATTTATGTAATGGTTTTCTTCTCTTGATGACCACTCAAAGCACTTTACAGTACAGTTATGCCAGTCACACACATTCATACATCTATGGGCAGCACTTTTTTCCATTTTTTCTATGAGGGGCCATTTGGGGTCAGCATCTTGCCTCAGGACACTTCAGCATGCAGATGGGGAAGACTGGAGGAGGTGAGTTTTTCTGACAGATACTGCAGCCAGCCACCAGTCGGATTCTCAGTCATGTTATTTTGGCTTCACTTTTGAGGAGCTGTCATGTCCTCCCTCTTTACGTACAGTCTATAGTCACAACTGTAATACAGTGGTAGCCTGTGTGTCCTCCTCAGTCCCAGCCTGTCTGAAGAGCAGGATCTTTGTATAAGAATGAGAGCTCTCGGGTTGGACCTATCAGAAAGAGTCGGGTCGTCCTGGAGCGTCATCAGTTCACAGCCTGCGTCGCTGGCTCGTTCATCCCGGCACGTGTCTCTGCGTCACGGCCTTTAGCAGCCTGTGCGCCGGGGCCGTGTGAGGACAAGCAGCTCAGAGCCAGACACACGTAAATAAATAAATAAATAAATAAAGGAAGGAGGGAGCCTTTCTCTGATCCGCTGTCTGGACAAACAGACACAGGTGGCTGCTGGTTTAAACCCCATGTTGTTCTCACAGGTGCACAGAGAGTGATGTTAACCAACCTGCTCCACAGCAGCGACTCACCTGTGCGCCACTGACCCGGTGCGAGGTGTCACAGGCTGGGGGCTTTATAAAAAGTGTGCGGAGCCTCCAGGACACGATGGACCCAGAGGACACGATGGACCCCGTCACCTGCACAGTGCAGGAATTACAACACGAGTTCAAAACAACAAGCCGGGGACACGTCAAGCTCACGGTGCAGAGATATGAGAAAAACTGGAAGGGACCGGATGGGATGTTGAAAATAAAATGCGAATGAACTGAAACAGATGTGTGACGATATCGAACACAAATTAAATGATTTTGATTGATTTTGAAGTATGATTGAGACTAATTTACTATTATAACAGTGTTCAACAGCATGAATAAGATTAGATAATACAACATTTGTTATATATTTTAATCCTACGCCGGGGAAATTCACAGCAATAAGAGAACTCCAAGAAATAGAAGATAAAATAAAAAAAGGCAATAAAATAAACTATAAAATAGTACGTGATATACACCTTTCACGGTTGAACAGATTATTATTGTTATAGTATTATTGTAGATTTGTTGTAATTTTTGACCGTATTTATGTCCTATTCATAGACATCATATAGGTTGAACGTTTTATTTTTGAAAATCTCCCCCGGAAGCCCGTCGTCTCTTCCTCCCTGTGCTTGACGTGTGGGAGCAGTGGGGGGAACAGATGAGGCGGTGGAAATGGAGAGGACAGGGAGGGGGAGAGAAAATGTTGAGGAGCAGACATGGCGAGGCAGCGTGACAGAGTGAGGGGATCTCAGGTCGTCTGAGGCGGATCCGTGGAGCAGGTCGAGCCGGAGCAGCGGAGCGAAGCGGCCGGAGGACCCCGCTCCTTCTTCTTTTTGTTTCCTTTCGGCTTCGCTCGTGGCTCTTTCCTCGGCTGATCGGAGCGCGCACGACGGCTGATCGGACTCGTGTCTGCAGAGAGAAGTGTGGACAACAACCCGCTGTGACAGGAACAAAGGTAGATCCATAAACAACAAGTGTTTACGAACGGACACTTTGTTTGTTTACAAATGGGCACGGAACAACGAGGCGCCGAAGTTCCACTGTCTCTCCGCCCGGTCCATTGTTGTGCGGCTCGTTTGGCTGCATTGCAAACACACTGGGACTCGTGTGGTTTTTCCTTTTTTCTTTTTCCTGCAGATATGAAACAGTGTCGATGTTACCGTCGTATCGTGGCGCAAAGCCGCGCATGGTTAACCAGCCGAGCTAATGTTAGCACGTAGAGATGTGAGGAGACAAAAAGTGCCACATGGGGCTGTGGTGTAACAGTGCAGAGCTGTCAGTGGCGGAGGAGCTGCCCGTACATGCCCTTGGACACTTAACCCCCCCCCGCAAGGAAACATCACAAGCTTTATGCTGCTTGACAATATGTCCAAGAATGTTCGATATCGATAATTATCACTATACATGTCAAACCAATGGTTTTATTGAAGTTGATGCACCTGAGGGAAGGTTGTGGTAAACAAAGAACAACTTCTGTTTTATTGATACAGACGTAGTTGCGATGTATTTATCGCGATATTTTAATTATTGTTATTGTTTTATCACTCAGCCCTATCATAAAATGCACTCATTATCTACTCCCCACTCTGCAGTTGGAGGGGTGGGTGAAGAGTTTGAGTCCACAAAACACTTTGGGCGTTTCAGGGGTAAACAGTGTTGTAGACAAATCCAAAAGAATAGAAGTTAATGGCGAACGATTCTTCAAACGTAAAATACCTATCGGTAGAAAACATAAAATACCTCCATACTGCTCCTGTGGTTTCATCCAAGTGTCCGAAAGTCCTGACATTCAAATTTGACCCGAAATAATGTAATTTTTACCGTATTTTTACAAAATGTTGCAGTTGTCCTCCTCCCACAGTACTTACTACAAGTTCTCTTGATGTAAAGCACCTTCACATGAACCTTTACATACAGCTCAAAATGCTTTTTTTAATATTGACTGATCAGCCAAGAATAAGGTAAAACAAATGAATATGCTGACAATTAAATGCCATTCAAGAGATTTGAAAAGCTGTAATGAGAATATTAAAATATAGATTCATTAAATAGAACAAAAATTAAATAGAAGGGGATGAAATCATAATCATATTAACAGACAGTTAATGTTTATAAACCATACCTGATCTAAAGCCAGGCTAATGAGATCACAGAAGGTTTTGGTCCTGCACTTTCTAACTCCTAACTGACTCCGGGAGCATGTCAGGGTGTATGTTCAGTTCTTTGTTTGCATCATAAAATTCATAATAACATGCTAAGTTAATGAAGCACTCTGTGTATTCTGATGATCTGTCCTGTATGATTCTGTTTTGCTGACTTGGCTCCTGCTGTGTGTTCAGGTAACTCAGTATGAGTCGAGATGTATGGATTAAGAAGAAAGCCAAAGCCAGTGATGACAGTGGTTGGGCTGAAATGGTGAGTTTCGCTCAGTTCATCATCACCAACTATGGATTTAGATCACCTTACTTTATTACTCAACCTGCCTCTGTTATTATGAATCCACACATACACATTCAAACCATAAACTTTATGCATAAGATGGGCAACGTATTGAGAAATGAAGCTAAAATATCCCCAACACGCTGACATCTTGCACATTTGGAGCCGGAGTCTGCACGACATTGATCGCGGGGTAGTGGCGAGGTCCAGTCAATACATGTGTTCGACCAATCCTGAGTCGTTCTCAGCTGTCAATCATGTCTTCTCACCCCAGCAACGATCATCAATACCTTATTCAAAGGTTGGATGTGCTTAAATTCCATATGTGACAGTTGGAGCGCTGGGCATCTGCACATGCAGGTGTGAATAATATGCCTGAGATTGACCTTCTCTCACCGCTCTCCTTCTCGTGTGCAGGGCGGCTACATGGCGGCCAAAGTCTCCAAGCTGGAAGAGCAGTTTAAGCTTGACGCCCCCAGGGAGAAACAGAAGCAAGGCATATGCTCCAACATCTTCAGCGGAGTGGCCATTTATGTCAATGGCTACACAGGTAACACTTTGCTACATACATAACTTTACATGACTCAAGTTTGTGTGTCTTCATCTCCTCATAATTTCCTCAGTCAGTGCTTCAAAGTATGAAAGACAGAGCAACAATGTAAATGTTTGCCATGATTGTTCCAGAAGAGTGTATGATATCAAAATATCGAATACACAAGCGCACGTCCTTTTGAGGTGCGTCAGTTGACATGCGCACACACCGGACTAATTATACAAATGGAAGATGTCAAGACTCAGGAGCCGGGACGAGTTGATCTGAGAAGTGACTGTGATGAAATTGCTGTTTTTCTTGGTTGTTGATGCACGATGACTCTTTGAAATGAGAAAGTGGCAAAGCCTGACAGGAAAATGGGGTTTGAGAAGCTGCAGGTGTATGGGCCTAAATTATAAGCTAATGGCTGTATTTGTGAGCTGCATTATGTTTTTCTTGCTTCTCTTCTCCTCTTACTGGTTTGTTTCTTGTTATTTTGGCGAGCAGACCCAAGTGCGGATGAGCTGCGCAGACTGATGATGCTGCACGGAGGCCAGTTCCACGTCTACTACTCGCGCTCCAAGATCACACACATCATCGCCAACAACTTGCCCAACAATAAAATCCAGGAGCTCAAAGGGGAGAAGATCATCAGGCCGCAGTGGATCACGGACAGGTATTTATTATATGTATTCATTTAATGGCTTCACATATGATTATTTATATTTTACAACACAAGTGCAGTGCCGATTCTAAACCTGTTTTGAAGGGGCTATTGGGTTAGTCTGTGTTAACACTGGTAGAAGTTGTCTCTCTGAAATGGCAAAAGTGACCTTGGAAATATATATATTTTTTTTTAAAACAGTGTGAAGGCTGGGCATCTCCTGCCGTACCTGCAGTACCAGCTGTACACCAAACACAAAGGCCCGCTCTTCCCTGGCATGCCGCTGCGCCAGATCTCCGAGATCGCAGGACCGAGCAACGGGACGCTGCAGCCCAGCATCAATCAGAAGCTCCACCTGCATCAGCACAGCGTACAACACTCTGCTCCCAAACATGCCCCCCCGTCATCCAGCTACCAGAATGAAGCCAACCCAACACCCAGCCACAGCCAACCTCAGTCCGTCCAGCGCAGCTCTGCAGCTTTCCTCATGGACCCCCAGCCAAGTCACTTAGCGTCCAGTCATCTCAATATAGACCCCAGTCACAGAGGCCCTTTACACACCCACTCAACGTTAAACCCAAGCAGCACAAAGCCCCCACAGTCTCCTCTTCAGACACCTCACCGTTGTCTCAGCAACCAGAGAGCTAGCCAACAGCAACCTCAGAGCAACACCTGCCAGAGCGGCTGCAAGGAAGTGGACTTAAAAGTGTGAGTATTTTGTTAATTTTAAATTAAATGGTTTCCCCATTAAATGTTAACATCGACTCATCACCTCTTTGTGTTACAGAAATGGATCCTTGCAGACCTCAGCTGACGTGATAATGAGCCATTCCAAAATGAACAAAATGCAACAGTGTGGCAAAGATCTTTACCCACAGGCGGTAAAGCAAGTGCCCCTGACCAATGGACACGTTCATCATGTTAATGGTGCCTTAAAGCCAGAGGACCTGTCTCCTGTTTCAGACGACCCCTCTGTCGACGAGGAACTGCCTGATTACAGAATCCAGAGTCCTGATTTTAAACCTCAGAATCCTCCGGTGCAGTGTCAGGCCAAACCCGACCCGTATGAGTTTCCCCACAGTCCTCCGAAGCAATCTGACCAGTGGCCTGTCTGTTTGGAGGAGTCCAGCTCTCAAGCAGCCAACGAGCAGAGACATAAACCACCGCCACCCTCCTACCAGGAGGCTATAAAAGCCACAGAAAGCCACCTAATCCCAAAACACCTTCAGCCATCCCTTCGGGTGGATTCACCCCCTGAAAAGACTCATCTATCCTCCGCATCTGAAACTCTTTCACATTCCCATGTTCGACTGAACGGAAGTCACCACAATGCCTTTTCATCAGATCCTGCATCGTTCAATACAACCATCACTGACAAGTCGCCATCATCATCCTCGTCAGCGTCAAAGTCTTCAGCTCAGCTGCAGACAAAGACGAATGATTTGATCTCCGAGTTCTACTCTCACTCACGTTTACACCAGATCTCCACGTGGAGGACCGGCTTCTCCGAGTATGTCAATGAACTGCACAGCAAACGAAAAGCAGCAGGGGGCGCCTCTTTTCCAGGGAAAGAGCGACTAAGGAAATGTGTGGCACTGCGCTCTTCAGACAGTCAAGGTGAGAAAGGAAGGGTCACTTATTTTCCTCTTTGTAAAAAGCAGGCAGATTTGTCTTGTTGGGGATGACTATGTAGACCTGTTGTCTCTCACCATCACATATACAGAGACCAATACTCTTTACGTGTTCTCTACACCATCTCAAATATTTGTAATATCAGTGTTAATCGATAAGGTAACCACTCATGACTCTTCATGCCTGATTTCTGTCCACCCGTATTATTTGGGATACATTGGCCACCTCTAGACGCTGAATAATTTTTTTATGATTTGGAAAAGTCCAATGATGATCTGGTATGTGTGTGTTTCAGGTACGTCAGCAGCCACAAATGTTAAATCTTGTATCCTTCACGTGGACATGGATTGTTTCTTCGTGTCCGTGGGGATCCGACATCGACCGGACCTCAAAGGTACCTCTGTCTATATAAAGGTTGACTTAGTTTTGATATAAAATAGGCTCCTGCTACAAAGAATAGTGTCACATGTAAAGTGGGCTCCCCTGGTTGATTTGATGCTTTTCTTGCAGGAAAGCCTGTCGCTGTGACCAGTAACCGTGGACAGGCCAGAGTGCCCCTTAGACCAGGGGCCAACCCCCAGCTGGAGCAGCAGTACTACCAGAGGAAACGCACTCTTCCTCCAACAGGTGAGACTGTCACGCTCCAACTGTTTAACCTGAAGCAACACGTTTTGATTATCACAGCCCTGGTTCAGTGCATTTCCTGCATATTCCTGCACATGTTTTACTGTATTATAACCTGCTGGATAAAATGTATCTCTCTCAGAGAGAAGTGATGAGGATCTACCGAGAACTCCATCACAACAGAGTCCTGAGTCACATGTCAACGGAGTGGACCAGGACCCTGCTGTTATGTCAATGGCAGAGATTGCATCATGTAGTTATGAGGCTAGGTAAGATTTCAACTCACCATCGCATACGACCTCATAGCACAGATATATGTTTTGTACTAAGCAGGAACATCTCCATTTGTCGATTTATTAAAAATACATTGAAAGCATATTTTCATTTCCCGTATATGCTACAGAGATGTTTAATAAAGAAATGAATAATAATCAACATGTAAGTCTCGGTCATGACTTGTTGTTTTTTTCTCCAATCCCTGAGTTGAATGTAAATCTGTTTCCTCTCACAGACAGGCGGGGGTGAGGAACGGGATGTTTTTTGGCAAAGCGAAACAGTTGTGCCCCTCGCTGCAGTCTGTCCGGTATGATTTTGAGGCTTATAAAGAGGTGGCTCTCAGCATGTATGAGACTCTGGCTAGGTAAGAGCAACTCCCTCACCTGTTTGTCACTGACTTCTCTGTCGTTTGCATGTAAAACAAACATAAAGCTCAGCGCTCACCTCCTCACACGTTTGTTCTTTGCAGTTACACCCATGACATTGAGGCTCTGAGCTGCGATGAAGTGTTGATAGACGGTTCTGCTCTGCTGACTGAGTTGGGCATCAACGCGGATGATCTTGCTGAAGCTATTAGAGCAGACATCAAGGAGAAGTCAGGATGCTGCGCCTCAGTGGGCATGGGTGAGTTTATCTTTATATTGTTAAAAAAAAAGACCAAAACAGTGTGATTTAAAAAAAGTCTAAACTGAACGCTCATCTGTTCAGGCTCCAACATCCTGTTGGCTCGGCTGGCGACACGAAAGGCCAAGCCAGACGGGCAGTACTACTTAAAGTCTGAAGAAGTGGATGATTTTATCAGGGACTTGCCAGTAACCAGCTTACCAGGTAGATATACAGCACCACCTGCTGGTCATATCCCTCCATCCACAGCCTATTTGCTTTTGTGTGTTAAACATGTGACCACAGGGTTAATGTAACTTCGTCTCTCCAGGTGTTGGGCCTGTTATGGGCAGGAAGTTGGCTGCTATGTCCGTGAGGTCATGTGGGGACCTCCAGCAGTTGTCTCTGTCCCAGCTGCAGAAGAAGTTTGGGCCCCGGACCGGACAGACCCTTTTCCGTTTCAGCAGAGGCCTGGATGACCGGCCCGTCCGCTACGAAAAGGAAAGAAAGTCTGTCTCGGCGGAGATGAACTACAACATTCGCTTTACAAGGGTTAGAGCTTCAAGTTCCCTCCTGTGCCTTCTCTTCTTCTATTTTGATCATCCTTCATTTCCTACCTGTCTCTCTGTAACTCTCTGGTTCTACCTCTCACCAGATTGATGAGGCAGAGAGTTTCCTGAATAACTTGTCCATGGAGGTTCAAAGACGTTTACAAGAAGCAGGGCTGCGGGGTCGCAGAGTTACGCTCAAGGTCATGGTTCGCAAGGTTGGAGCTCCACTGGAGTCGGCTAAATATGGTGGTCATGGCATCTGTGATAACCTGGCCAGGTAAGACGCCGTCAAACCCTGTATGTTATAAAGGATTGATAACATCCTCTTTTCATTGTCTATTCTATTATCCTGGTGATTTGTATCTGTTTCTTGCTGCCAGGACTGTGATGCTCCCTCAATGCACCGACAGTGGCCAGCTGATCGCCGCTGCAGTCATGAAGCTGTTCCACGCCATGAAGCTGCAGGTTCAGGACCTGAGAGGAGTCGGCATCCAGGTCCAGCTCCTTGAGGGAAATCACTCGGTCCCCCAGGACTCCACAGGCCAGCGGACACGCTCCATCAAAGAGCTGTTACTCGGTAAAGGAAGTGCCAAAACCCACAGCAGAAGTTCGTCTCGGGTTGTAGGTGCTGCAGAAAACGGCACTCAACAGGAAAAGACTCAGACAGCAGCCTCATCATCTGGCTCCACTCCGCTTCCTCTGTCTCCTCCCGAGCCGGTCCCAGGGACAAGCAAAGACCAGCAGGCACGAACTCCGAAGAATCCTCGAGCACGTCTCAACTTCAGTATCGAAATCCCCTCCCCTTCACAGGTAAGGGCTTGGCGCATATATCTGATTCAGTTTATCAGTGATACAGTTTCAGCAGTCTGTCACTTTATGATCTCCAAGGTGGACCGTTCTGTGTTGGAGGCCCTGCCCGCAGACCTGAGGGAGCAGGTGGAGCAGTCGTGGAGTCATCGGGACAGGAGACCACACAATCATCGTTCACCGAGTCCACAGACGTCTGCTCCTGCTCCTCCTCCTCCTCCTCAGTCAGCCTCTCTGAAGAACCGTCCGACTTCACCTCCTCGTCCTCCTGCCTCTGGACCTGCACTGAACGCTCCAACCTTCGGAACCTTGGTTCTGCAGATTCCAAACCAGCCAGACACTCCGGGAATTGTACTGGAACTACCACACTTCTCACAGGTAGGAAGGCAGTTGTCCAAGAGTCTGGAGCATGGCTGCTGTGAGGGGGCCTGTCGTGTTTCACTATACGGGAACAAAACAAAAGGCATTCCACCACCACATGACTGAGTGCTTAACTCACTGATGTATTCAACCTCCACTCTCTGCTTCAAGTAATCAATCTTGAATCTCTGGCTTCAGGTTGATCCGGATGTTTTCGCTGCCCTTCCCAAAGAGCTTCAGGAAGAACTGAAGTCTGCCTATAACCGCATAACTGTCCAACCTCAGACAAATATGTGTAAGTGCCCAGGTGATTTAGTTGTCCAGGAATGTCTTCTACTTCATCATAATGCATATTCACCTCATTTTCGTCCTCTTTGTTTCTCTGCAGTGGAGCAGAAGAACCCACTCATGCAGCTCAAACAGTCAGGAGCAGGGGCCGGCGTCGGTCGTATGAAGCGACGCTACAAGAGAAAAAATGCAGCGAGTCCGGTTAAAAAAGGACCTTCTCCTACGAAGAGGCGTCACACAACAAACAGCCCCGCTAAAACCCTGCCACCTCTTACAACATCACGGGGATCAAACATGGTAAAGCTGAGTCTTTATATGGTTTCATACATGAAGATTAAGGTCTTGTTTTCTCTAGTGCTGTGTGCGAGGATGGACAGTTTATAGAAGCTCGTAACTTCACTTATCTCTCCCTTGCACATCTTTTTTTTATCTTCCCAGACTGAAAATGTTCCCTCGGCATCCCCCTCCAAACCAGACCTCCCCGAGTCTCTGACCAAATTCATCCCCCGTCCTGCTCCTGCACTGGCTGGAGCCTGTGACCTGACGGATATTAAAACCCTCCTACGGGAATGGGTCACCTCCATATCAGGTAGACGGACGAGTGCAGCTCTGTAGCAGTGCCAACACATATTGGTTGTGGTATTGCAGAAATAATCACTACTTCTTGTTTCTTAGAACCAATGGAGGAGGACATCCTGCAGGTGGTGAAATACTGCACTGATCTGATCGAGGACAAAGATCTGGAGATGCTGGATTTGGTTATGAAATATATGAAAAGGTGAGCTAACATTCTCCATTCATACACCCGCTCCTCGTCCTCCATTCTTTATCACTCCAAATCGCACAGAATTCAACACTGCACTTCTTTAGGCCCTTACTACACATGTCAAGTATGAAGCCAACAAGATGAGCAACCCACATTTAGAGAGATTCTTAATGTTGCATTTTGATCTGTTCTTTGCAGACTCATGCAGCAGTCGGTGGAGTCCGTCTGGTGTATGGCTTTTGACTTTATCCTGGACAACGTGCAGGTGGTTGTGCAACAGGTCTACGGTAGCACCCTGAAGATGGCATGAAGAACGAGAGGAATCTGATTTCACTGTGTTACCTTCACCACATCTTGTTTCGCTACTTTGACAAAGACATTTGACGAAGACATCTGCAGCACAGATTTTGACACCTCCTCAATTGTGACGCCACTGCCACATCTGCCATGTAATGGCCTCACAAACACAAAGTATGAGACCCATGACAGTATTTAATGAACGTATGTACAGTACATTGTTTTATTGCTCTAAAAGAGACATGTTACACAATGTGAAGGACTTGTAATGTTCTTATTGAAGAAATGAAAAACCCAGAACAGTGCTAATTGTAGCAGTTTTTGAATATCCCTGTTTTTCCGAACAAAGCGCTTTCTATCCCCAACAATCCAGTTCCATAGGCATGAGACATTTTATGGTAAGATTTCTGCTGGCAGTACTTCAATATTTCTTACACACTTAGTTCAAACAAGAGCTGTTAACATTTTTAATTTCTATTTCCCTGTTAAGTATTTTCCATCTGAAGCATTTTCAGTCCAGGTTTAAAATAATGACATAGTCATCATGTTTAAACACAAATCAGATTTTAGCAATTTTTGACTTGTAGCACTGCTCAGATATCAAAATTCTCCTAGATTTAATTTATGTTTCTTTGGTGTTCGATGTGATCAACACCGAGCTGTGAAATATCCACTACTGCTGTGTTTAAAAAAACGAAATAGACTCTGGTACAAGCAGTAGTATGTTTTTCTCTTTCTTGTTTGTTGCAAAAAGTGCCAAAACCTGTTTATTATCAAATGTAAATAATGTTTTTGAAAGATCCTTGTTTAAAGTTTTAAAAGAAAAGATGTATGTAGAGGGCTTACCTCTTGTATTGTTTACATGTAGTGAATTCTTAGTAACTGTCTTTAAATTGTAAATCTTCTCACTCTTTATTCGTTTGTACGTGTTCCAACCTGGAAATCAGAAGCTGGCCAAAGCACTTCACGTGAGGTTAACTGTTGATTCTCAGTAGCACTCTGATTCCGGAGGACTAGGGTTATGGCAATCAATAAGTCGCCTATGCATCTCTTTTTTTCACTAATAAGTAAGATGTCCCTTCGAGATAATGTAACGTTTCATATTCGCTTTGTACTTGGGAGTAAATCTTGTTTTTTCAATCTGTTTTCACTAGTTTCATAAATCTGAATATCAAAATAATGCTGGATTTGCATGGGAACAGGAGGTGTGATCTTCTGTAACGTTGCATAAGTTTGTTTAAAGCCGTTTCCCTATATGCAAACTAAATCAAGCAGTCATGTTTCTTTTTTTTTAAACTAGTTGAAATGAATGTAATTCATAATGTGCAAGTGTCCACTCGCTCATTTTCAAGAAGTTGCTTCTCTTCACCTGTCATATCTTTCCAGAAGGGAATGGCCAGGAGTTCAACTCGGCCAGTCTTGTCTTCTCTGAACTGGATTGTGCCTGACGACCTTAAGCTGTGAACCTGTTTGTAAGTTTTTCTAAATCTTGGTAATAAACTGTAAACTCTGTAATAAAGAATTTGTCTTTGTCAGTTTTGAAGTATTCAACAAACTAGGATGTCCAGGAGCTTATTCTGTGTTTAAGTAGAAAGTGTTCAGAAGGTATACAAAAGCACTCACAGCCAGACTTGTCGGACAGAAACAACGAAAACTAGAAGACAAGAACTGTCCATACTTTAGTTTAAGCCTCCACCAATGTAAATCCCCTCCCAGGTAACATGGACACATTAAAGAAATTGGTAAAAACTATGGGAATTTTGGTATAAACGGGCTTGTCTTGTTGATCAGTAATTTATAGTCAAATACAAAGGCAGTATTTAGATTGCGCTCTTTTAAAACTTTTAATATAATTTTCAACAGTATTTATTGATATCTATCGGGACCTGTAGAGGACAAATGAAAAAAAGTGTTTCAGAAAACCAACTATATGTTTAAAGTGTGTAGAATTCAGTGAAAAAGTGGTAAGGTTGCATAGTCCAGCTGAATACCCCCCACCTCATTCTCCCCATCCAGGTCCCTTTTTTTCTGGGGCCCCCCAAAACCCTCGATACACTCCTGAACTTAGGAATTTACTTTTATATTGTATCTTTATTCTTCACATAATTAAACAACTTGTATGCACAGAACATTTACATATTTGTGAAAAAAAGTAGGAGTAGAAAGAAGTGCTTTTTTCAAACAAACATTATAGCCAGGAGGAGAAATTGCGAGAGTGCTGAATTGAATAAATGTAATGTGTGAAAGGCAGTGAAGCATGATTCCATATATATATGGAATCTCTCCGTTATAATAAGATTAATATGTTATCATACTTTACTTTCCATGAGACCAAACAACACATTCCTCCAAAGTAAAACAACATTTTTATCAATATCTTCAGTAATAAAAAAACAAAGATCGTGCACTTAACAATACGTCTTACCCGGATGTGGGTAAGACTTATTACCCACAAACCGGGGCTCCCGCGGCGTCACTTCCGGTAGGATTGTTTGCACCTCGCGCATCAACCTACAAACCGTCATATCTCCAGGTAATTATCGTTCGAAGACAACATGACCATGATTAACATTTGTATCCATCATGACGCCAAAGATGCCAACGACTCACTGTCTCACACACCGAGTGAGAGGAGTTTCCCATCGCGCTTGTGGCCACTTCTAGACTTGCGGCGATGACAGTGGCTAACTAGCATAGCATGCTAATAGAAGAATACGCAGCGTGTTGTGTTCATGCTGTTTTCTAACTGCCAGACTTTGTACTCGGCAACGCATATCAGCCCAGGGACGTGTGTTTATGATCTACACGGGAAGTCAAGTGAGTTATTCAGTGAAGAAACAGTGGTAACACGTTCCCGGGGAAACGAAGCGAACTACCGAAGCAGAAACGAGGCGTGTCCCGTTACCGTGGTTTTGTGTCCACCTGACAGACGATGCTCGGGTTCCATCTTTCAGGGTTTCTCTCTCTGCTGAGGGTCACTTCACTCCCGATCATTATACTGTACAGCATAGGCGTCCTGGTGGGATACGGCGTGTGTGTGTATGAGCGCTGCACAAAGACGCTACTTGTCATTGTTGTCAAGTAGCCTCTTGACAACGATGACAAGTAGCTGCATAATTCAGAGGCTACACTTGTAAACTGTGTATTATTCATTCTGTCGATGCAAAACAATGGTTCCTGTGCAATCCATTCACTGCACATTTCCCCACTTTGCGCATATTCTGTATACTACTCTTATTCCATTCATATTTGCATATATACTTACACTTAAATATTGCACCTTACTTATTTCTTACTGATTACTATTTTTGACTCTTGTTGCTGTAAATATTGCAGATTTCCTCATTGTGGGCCTAATAAGAGATGATCTCATCACAAGTAAAGTGCCTCATTTGGAATCTCCGGATGGGCGAGAACGTTCTTTAGTAGTGACTAGTGAATCCACTCAAAATGATATTTCAACAAGGAATTGCTCCCACATATGATTGTAGCAATGTCAACAATGACTTGATACTTTTATTTTGTATATTAGGGAAAAGCTTACTGTGGAGCTGGAAAATAGATTTAAAACAATGACAATAACCTCTCTGTGAGAGACACAAAATATGACAGAAAGCTTAACCTAGGAAATTACCTTTTTATGTTTGGCTGAAACAATAAATCAATTATCAAAATGCAGTAAAGGCATGCTGCCTTTTGATGTGACACAGTTCAAAGGCTGCCTTCGTTGTCACACTGTTTGGGGGCAGTTGTTGGTAGTAGATTAGAACCACAGTCAAAGATAAGCTATAAGCTAGTATCTGCTCTTTATTCACGCAGGTTCAGTGAAGGTTTTACACTGAGCAGGCAGCCATGGCCAACCAACAGATGGATATCTTATCAGCGGTTTTGGAGCAGTCGGCCAAACTGATGGAGGAGCAGGTGGATGCACAGTTGAACAAACTGAGTGAAATGGATGAAGATGAATTGGACAAACTGAAGGAACGGCGATTGGAGGCGCTCAGAAAAGCCCAGAGACAGAAGCAGGTCTGTGGATGTTGTCACTTAACTCTGATACTGTGACTTGTACTATTAAGCTGCATAAGACTCCGAAAGAAGATTCAATTATCTGTAAGAGTGGTGGGATAATCTTATATCCGAAAAGATTACAGTTAAATTCTTATGTATTATTTGAACTGCTATTTGAGATATCTTGCTCTGTTCCTCACCTTAGTTCTCTGTTTTTAAGGAGTGGTTGTCTAAAGGCCATGGGGAGTACAGAGAAATCTCAAGTGAGAAGGACTTTTTCGGCGAGGTGAAGGAGAGCAAGAATGCCGTCTGCCACTTCTACAAAGGTTCAACCTTCAGGTAAGTTATTAAACAGTAGTAATATTATCAGTAAAGATACAAAGTAACAGATATACTGATACATTTAAAATGGGGACAAAAACATTAATGCTCTGATAATCAATTCATTCAGTAATTTATCAAGGAAATTTGAAATGAGTGTTTACATCAGGAAAGTCATTGCTTTTTCACTTCATCGCTGCTATTAGACATACAGGAAGTCCATCAATATTTCTGGAGGGGCTGTTTGTGAGCACGCAAATGTCTCTCAGTTGCTCCCTAGCTTTCTGGTGTTTTCTTCCTTACGATTTCTGTTAACATAATGACATGTTAGATCTTCTCCTACAACTTTAGTTTTGGTTTTGAATGTCAGTAGCGGCAGTATGTTGTTGTCATCAAGCTGCTGAACTTGTCTGTGGTTTCTCTCCGTCACATGTAGATGCAAGATCTTCGACAAACATCTGGCCATCTTGGCAAAGAAGCACGTTGAGACCAAATTTATCAAACTGAATGTAGAAAAGGCCCCATTTCTGACGGAGAGGCTGCGCATCAAGGTCATTCCCACTCTGGCTTTGGTGATAGATGGAAAAACAAAGGACTACGTGGTTGGATTCACTGACCTGGGAAACACAGATGAGTTTGCCACAGAGATGCTTGAGTGGAGGCTTGGCTGCTCAGGTGTTATTAACTACAGGTGAGACACAGACTCCCTCCTTTGTCTATTAAGGCCTTCATAGCTTACAATGTGACTCTGCTCTAATGTTTTTTTTCTCCCCTCCCAGTGGTAACTTGATGGATGCCCCCACAACAGGGAAGAAATCGGGCTCAAAGATAACGAAAGTGGAGAAGAAAACCATCAGAGGCCGAAGTAACGACTCTGATTCTGATTCTGGAGACGACTGAAATACGCTGATGCTCGTCTGGTTTCCTCTCGGGGCTACATCTTAAAAAAGAAATGTCAAGCAAACAGCCTGCTTTCAATTCCAACCTTTTAAACTTGGATCCCTCCTTGAGCTTGTGTGGTTTAATGCCTAAATGTGCTGTAGTTCGACCTGCTTTGTCATAATAAACTTAATATATACAGCCATTTTCTTCACAATGTTACACCGTGCTTTGCAAGGATGAAATAACACAAGACAAGTGAAACATCTGGACTCCAATGAACATACATTTCATGAAAAACAGCACACATTAAATTGTAGACGTTTCACTGAGCCATCGCTCCAGTTATCTATCACGTGTCTCTTAGCCTCCCTGTGGATTTGTGGATTTTTGTCTCTACATTTAGAATTCAGAAAGTTTTCTCTTGAATTACAGGTGTGTTCATTTAGTTTTCCCCCTGTTTATTTCATGTTTTTTCTTGCGACTGTCTCATGTTAGAACAGAAACCATTAATGAGTTAGTCATGTGAGTGCCAAGATTATCTTCCAGCATCAGATTACATTTTCACACCTGACACTTCCTTGTAGCAAGAGTCTCAACCAATCCAGAGTGAATAAAAAGTGTAAAAGGAATTCTCTGCGCCTGTGAGTTTGTATTGGTCCTTGGCCGTGTTAGGTACTGGGATGGATATGTGACCTGGTGAGACTTCTGAATTAAAGGTATACGAGAGTAATAGTCTTAAGAGAATTTTATTCCTTGTAAGGAAGATCAGACAGTCATACAGTGTGAGATGAGCATTCTGCAGAGGGAACGACAAAGAAACAGTGGCAGGCGTATGCTTTCTATGCAGATACAATGACAAAATGTGTTTGTGTGAAGAGCTGAGCAGTGGTTGGGAGTTTGTGTGACACTATGTGTTGACTGTGTTGTGAGAACTAATGCATGTGTTTAGATCTATACGTGTCTGAATATTAGAATCCCAGGAGATAAGACAGACATGCTGAAGGCCTCTTGGTGGTGAGAGACAGATTCTCGTCTCTAATGTCATCTTAACATTTTCACAAGCAGAAATTGTATGCATAAGCAGAGATCATATATAGTGTGGTATATTGGTAAGATTCACCATTCCTCCCTTTGATCATAAAATGATCACAGCAGTATACACATATAAATAAATAAACAAACATCAGGCCAAGAAATTCACAAAGATGCAATCGAGGACATCATTAACATAGTGATAATTGAGAATAATTGAGCAAGCATGGAGGAATTTAGCTTACACAGGATCATCATCGGAATCAGTATCTATGCAATTCAGGGGAGGGTAAGAGGAGCACATAATCATCGACAGGGGTTTGGATCCTTTGAGTAGAGACGGATCTATCTATGGCCCTGAAGTCAAAGCCTCCGACAAGGAATAATATGTCACAACCACACAGGGATAAAAGGGTCATGGCGATGGCTAACCCGATGGCCGCGGTGATGAACAAGGACTTCCACTTACCAAACATGGAATCCCAGCAGGATCCAATATCACCTACACTGGTTTTACCTTTTAGTTCAGATGATAGAAGTTGCAATTTAGACAGAGCGTTAGTGAAAGAACCATCAGGATCAGTGTTATTAGGAATGAAGGTGCAGCACATGTCAGCGAAGAGATGACAGACACTGTTTGTGAGAACGCAAATGTCTCTCAGTTGCTCACTAACCCTCTGGTGTTTTCTACTTTACGATTTCTGTTAACATTATGACATGTTAGATCTTCTCCTACAACTTTAGTTTTGGTTTTGAATGTCAGTAGCGGCAGTATGTTGTTGTCATCCAGCTGCTGAACCTGTATGTGGTTTCTCTCCGTCACATGTAGATGCAAGATCTTCAAAAAAACATCTGGCCATCTTGGCAAAGAAGCACGTTGAGACCAAATTTATCAAACAAATGCTTGTGTGAAATCAGAGCATTGTCCTTAACGTGGGTTGAGGTTTGCTTCTCATACACCTTGAAAAGCTACGCAAGCCTCGAGACAATATAAAGAGCTTAAGTGGTGTGAATGATACCAATGGCCTTGCACATTCAGACCTGTTTGGATTGTAGTTAATTAAACTGAGAACACTAATGAGAATGACATAGATATATAACTTGTCCTGCCTCATCAGGTAGAGCAGGGCAGTAGATGATCTGTCAGAAACAGCCTGGAGATGTCAGCTTCAGGCGGGTCTTGAATCCTGATCGCTGGTTTTTAGCACGTACTGTATATTGTGTAGTGGCAAGACACTGTTCTACACGTCAATGCTCAAGGAAAATGGAGGAGCTTCTCACAAATCCAAGCTGCACCTAAGTCCCACACTCATAGATATCAGTTCCCTTAATGTACCTGATTTTATTACATCAGTATCCATGAATTATTCTTTCGGGAAACTGCGAAAGTGTTGAAAAGCAGTGATGAAGAAAGTGAAATACATAATCGGTCTTGCTTACAAACAATTGGACAGGTGAAAATACAACCTTTTTGGCGGAGGTGAATAAATCTTAGTGTTTAGACTTTAAACACGGTCAATAAACGTTTTGTTTTTTAGTAAACATGATGTAATGGAGATTCCTGTGGTAAAACATGATAAATGTTTCTCCACATTCAAATATATAACAATTGAGACGAGTCATACATGCATGAATGAAAAGTGGCATTAGAATGTTCCAGTGTTTCTATGTGCCTAACAGACTATGTATTTCTGGAAAGTCATGTTGTGGGAACAGTCTACACACATCAGATGTGATTACCCAGGATGCACCCTGCTTGCTATCCAATGTCAGCTGGGAGCAGCTCCAGCCCCTCTCACTCCTCTGGAGGATTAGAAGCTACAGTGAATACATGGATTGTGGGAAATTGTATGTTGTAATATGAAATATATGCAAACCCCTGTACAAGTGAAACAACTTAAACTGGTAAGAAAGTTAATAGAACCATTGTGGAGAAGGTGACACAGAAAAACACCAAAGTCAAAAAGATACATGTATTTTCTTTTTAAGGTCTTTAATTTTAGCTCGTATAAAGTGTGTTTTATATAGAAAATGAGCAACCCCCTGTTTCTAAACTGTCATGGAAATGTGTGATTAATATGGTGCTATTTAAACTGACAGCCTGATGAGTAGACTAAATGAACCAATAACTTTACTGAGTAAATCAGGAACCCATTCAAATCTGCAACACAGACAGATTTTATACAGCAAAATTGATCAGTCCACTTTATAATCCTGGTGTTCCTGCTTCATTATGCAGACCCATAGTCAGCTACCTTCCAGAAGTGGAATTTGAACTGGTACACATGGAGACACATCTTTACATGATATTTATGTACAACTGAATTATTCACTTAGTGAGAGTAAGACTAGGATTCAATGGCCTTGGGTTCTACAGGTTGGAGGAGGCGACGGACAATCAGCTCTCCCTTGCTGTTAATGAAAGTCTCGGCCATGTCCTGTTCAGCAGGGAGTCCATAGGGCGTCTTCAGAGGCTGGACTCTGATTGAACCGGGAAACACAAGACAGAAAGGCAGGATATTATCCAAACATTCGCAATTCATGTGTCCCTTCAACGATCAAACAAGTACCTCAAATGGATAAATAAATCTTCACGTGTAACTCAAGTTATCAGATATTATTTGACTGCAATATTTGGTGATGTTCAAAGACTAAAGACACACATGCGCTCACTTGGACATTTATCCTACAATTTTACTTCGGTGCACGACTGAAAACAGCTTTAAAATACCTAATTCAAAACAAGTGTTTCACCCCCTTTTGGCACAATAACCTTACCTCACCAGATGCTTTACAAATTTCAGTCGGTTGTTAACTGCAGGAGTATTTTTGTGTATCACAGGGACGTGTGCCTAAACACAAAGCAAAGAGAGAACAAAGTGTGAACAAGTAAATAAATAAAAGCATTACATTTTCAATAGAAATACACATATACATAAAAAATACTTGGTGCCTCTATAGTGCATCAGTTTTTCTAATCTCAAATTAATACCTGTCCAGAGCATGGCTGGTTTTGTTTTCAACTCATGAGTTTGTGCATCTGTCATTATGTGGAACTAGAGACGTCTGCTATAGCAGGAACCTAGCTAGAGGTGGTTTTGATTAAATTGTAAAAACTACACAGTGCTCATGTAGTCACTGTTGGTGGGAACATCACAAGATGGGCTTTAGTTGTCACTTAACATTACAGCAGAGGAGGCAAACTTAAATGGGATAAAAGTCTAACTTACCTTTTCAAGCCCAAGATCTTTCACCATCTCTTTCTCCCAGTACGGTCTCCGCATCACACTTTTGATTCGAGTCACTATGTGCAGTTTGTGAGGTTGCTCTGGATCTCCTCCATATTTCTCATGTTCTTTTGACCTCTCTGCAAAGAGCTGCAAAGAAACACAGAGAAGCTGAATTCCGACCACATAGAATAATCACAGAATATATCATTTAAATGTTTAGAAGTGGAGAACAAAGCAGTAACTATGGTTCTCATCAATGCTTCATTACGCTGTGCTAAGCTGCAGAGTGTGTTCATGTGTATGTGTGCGCAAATAAAATAACTAAACAAGAAATGGATGGATTTTGACCAAATTTTGAGTATTTGGGAGTTAATCTCCAGATGTTTAACATTTGGAGCTGATTGGTCGGGGTTGTTGTGAGAGATAACACCCCTGCAGTCGAGAACTGTATGATTGTTTTGTGAACGCACACAGCTAAATTGGTATCGACAGAGTTCATGCTGAATCCTGCCTTGCATCCGAAGATGGTAAAACCTTTACGGATGGCCACCGAACATAGAAGCGGGTATAATTTCCCCCAGGGCTGCTGATGGTCAATCTGACAGTGACAGACAGTCCATGTGTTTGTGTGTGTGGGTTGGCAGAATAAGCAGGTTATCGAGCCCCTTTTTTTGTTGTTTGGATATAAAATGTCCCCCTGATTATTACCTCTTTTGGGATCCTTGATTTGTAAAATTTGCTGCGTGTAGACACAAACCACGGGCGGGGTGAGAGTGCAGCTTGTATCAGGATCTGTAAACACACACAAACAGTGACAAGTCAAAAACACAAAGTTAAACAAAGAGGCTGAAAGCAGCTTTGCTCACTAATAGTAAAGAACACAAATACAATGACTTGTATATTTGGTACATTTAACAATAAGATCATAAGAACTTCACGACAGTATCGCAGGGTTCAGCTTAAAATCTGGATGCAGGACTAAGTTTGCATAATTTTATATGACATTTAAGATGTCTGTGTGGTATCAACACTGAGGTACAGTAAAGACACATAATAGGATACTTCAATATATATAACATATCTGCCTTCATAAATGTGTTTTCTAGGAAATCATCTGTGCTGAAAATGTAAAAGCCCGAAGGCACCGTTATCCACTCAATGTGGCCATGTCCTTTGGTTCTAGATCCAACTTGACCTGTATGTAAAGAATGACTTCAGCTAAAAATGTGTCAACACACTACATAACTGAGAGGAATTATTATCTGCAGGTTTGGAATAAGTTTTAGTGTTTTATTAAAGGGGACAATATACGGTATTATAAGAGGCAGGCACCGTTATGTCTGGTTCACTTAACACCATATGAATAAGCATTACAGACACATACCGACAGGAAAAGTTGGTTCTTGTCTTTTGATTCCATTTTCACCATTAGATCCCTTTCACCTAAACTGGACCTTTAATGGTTTCTGTGAGTAATACTGTAATGAGACGATCCTGATCTTTTGTGAGGTTTGTCTGTGCTGGTTTATAAAACCCAGTGAAAACGTGATTTGATTGGGCCAGTATGTGGCTGTGGAAGCAGTGAGGTTCTCACCTGTGTTGACAAGGAGCTCAAACCACGACAAACTCCTGCCATGTTTTCTTCAGGACGGTTACTTCTTCTCCAGCTGCATCAAGGTTACAGTCCCCCCGAAGCCACAAACACAAACACACCCAACTAAATTCAGCACTAAATGAAATAACACACAACTGTGACTATATTCACATCACATACACGAAATATTCTCTAAGTATTTATCCGAGAGCTGGAAAATAGCGGTGATTCAGTTTGTTCACGTTGGATTCATCCTCCATGACCGGCACGACCGGAAGTGTCGAAGAGCTACTGTGTAAATCTTCCGACGTGACAAATGTTTCTGGAACAAGGTTCCCAGCACACTTTATTTGATATTTTAAAACGAAAAACAATAAACTATTAAAACGTTTTTGAGAAAAATATATTTCACTTCTTATTGAATTTATCTATATCTAAAACATTGTCTGTTGAACCAGGGGATTTAATTTTATTTTTAATATTTGCTATCCACTAAATCCAAAGGTGTGAATCATTTTCAGTTGAAGACTACCCATGCATTCAAAATCTCCTGTAAACACTATTAATATTTAATTGAAAGGTGAATTTAAATAAAGTTTGAGTGACTGATATTGCTCATACAACTTTGCAGTGTCATGTTTCACCCGGACTTATTTTTGCGGTGCTCTCTCTCAGCCACCAGGAAGCAGTCGTGTTTCTTCCAGCGAGTTTCTCAACAACTTTTAATCATGACGACATTGTCCGTTTTATAAAATCGAGTCGAATAACAACAGGCGACTCAACCATGACACAGAACCACGTGACAGGGATGGAGAACGCCGCCGTGTCCGTCCTGAAACGAGCGGTGGAGCTGGACCACAGCGGCCGCCTCCCGGAGTCGCTGGTCTGCTACCAGGAGGGAATCCAGCTGCTGATCGACGTGTTGAAAGGTCTCTGCCTGTTGACTGGATTCCACAGGTACAGTAGTGGGAACCCGGAGACAGGGGCCATCACTGTTTCTTCTTGTTTCCTCTGCCAGCAGCTGTGAAGGATGATTCCAAGAGAGGACACTACAGAGAGAAGACACAAGGCTACATGGCCCGAGCCGAGCAGATCAAAGCTCTTGTCAGCCAGATGAAAGAAGGTAGATGTCATCCACTCATCTATTCAACCATCTATCTATTCTTGAACTCATCCATCCGTCTATTCATCCACTCATCTATCCATCCATCCATGTATTCATGAACTCATCTATCCGTCTATTCGTCCATTCATCTATCTACTTGTCCATCCACTCATCCATCCATCCATTAATCAATCCATTCATCTATTCATTCATCCATCTATACATACATACAAACTTACATTCAAACATTCACCTATACATACACACATATATATATAAACACACACATGCCTCTAACTTTGATTTTGTTTCCCTCTGCCCTGTCAGACGGGAAGTACCATGAGCAGAATAAAATACAGGAGGATGCTACAGGTCATAGCTACGAGGTTCTGTTCAAGCCGTACATCAGCAGCTCACTGACGGAGGTCTGGGTGGAGGACCCATACATAAGACACACCCACCAGGTACGTAAGTAGTTATTACTCATTAATATGAGCTAACCAAATTTAAGAAAGTATCAATCAGACTAGCTAATTCATAACCTGAAGCCAGTTCTGCTATCTTCTCATAATTTTTTTAAAGTGAGAAAGTTCTGTTAAAGAGAATCAGCTGTAAACAGTCATGATATTTAAGCTGTGTTCAGACATGAACTTTTCCTTGTACTCCATCTCTTATCCAAAATGCCCCTCACCCCCTCTCTCCACCACAGCTCTACAACTTTGTTCGGTTCTGCGAGATGTTGCTCAAAGCGCCATGCAAGGTGAAGAGGATCCATCTGCTCACCTCACAGGATGAAGTAGGTTATTTATATATATACTAGCCCACAGCGTCCTTTGCACTCTCTGCTGGTCGTAATATGATGTTTGTTGTCTTCCCTTGCTCCTGCAGCAGGACAGCAGCCAACAGACAAGAGCTCTGGCTGAGCTCAAAGAGAGTCTCAGCGTTCACGGGATGGATCTGGATGTGCAGTACTCCTCCACCATCCACGACAGGGAGATCAGGTAAAGCCTTCCCATTTTGCATCACTGTGAGTGTATTTTGTAGCCTGGAATCTAGATATAATTTAGTTTTTACAGGTTTGACAATGGTTGGATCATAAAGATAGGAAGAGGATTGGATTACTTCAAGAGACCTCAGGTGAGTTTTCACACTCCATAGTAATCAATCCTTTAATTGTCATGGAACATTGACATCTGGTGGTAAACTATATTCTTGCATTACGTCCCACAGGGCCGCTTCTCTATTGGATATTGTGACTATGACCTCAGACAGTGCCATGAGACCACTGTGGACATTTTTCACACCCAACACACTAAAACCCTATGATATTCCTCAAGCTGGATTTACTGTTATTCTATCTCAAGGGACTTCATCCACTTTCCTGCCTTTAATACACACACATACTCATCTGCTCTACAGATGGGTTTTGGCCTTCATGTAAACTATACTGATCTGCATCATCTCACATTTCGCATCTCGTCGCTGATACGTATTAACTATCGACCAACTATGTGATAGAGTATTTTATATATCTTCTCTGGATTCGTCTTCATCATTTTTGATTCGTCTTTTTGAAGGTGTCATACCGCCACCTGGTGGAAATGTTTCTAAATAGTTTTTTTTTATTTATTAAAAGTGCTTGTATAACATCGTAACGTCTCTGTGTTTTTCAAAATCTTTTGAGCTTTTCCTGAGACTTACATATTCAGTTATTTTAAAGTACATGTAACGATAAAATAAGTCCTGCAGAAGTAGTCACTTAGCTAGTATAGTCTCCGGTTTCTACTTCTAATTGGTTATTTTAGTAGTAAGTAGATATTGAGTTTGAACTTATTTATGTGTGAGAAACGATTATTTCCACTTTAATTCAAAAATAATTTCAATTAATCTTCTTCATACTATGTGCCAGAAACATATTTCAAACAGGTCCAAAGACTTTCAGCTGTTATAGCTCTTACCTGACTGTCCAAGCTAAATGCCTAACCCCAACCAAACCCCAACTCAAACCTAATTCCAACCGAAACTCTAAAGTCAAGATTTAACAATTAAACAGTTCATTGAAAAAGTAAGTGCTGGTCAAAATGTCTTCACTTTCCAAAAATGTCCTCACTCTGTAGGGTATATGATTAAAATGGTCTTCACAAAGATATAAGTACAGCAACACACACACATTGCCTTTCAGATTTTTCCGCAACATGTTTTTTTCAGTTTCTTCAGCTAATGAATAAAAACAAATAAATTCAGAGCAATGTATTGAAGAACTTCATATTTTTTAATTAAAAACTATGGGAAACTGTTGCATAATATATACATGCAGAGCACCTGCAGATGTCAAATCAAAATGTACATTATTTTGACATTGAGGTCAAATGATCACCTCGGACAGGGGTCAGGGCTCTGAAGGGTTTGAAGTCGGGAAAGTACGAACCAAGTTTACTCCAATCTAGGTCGAATTTAGATCATCATATCAGGCCGTCATGAAATGCGTGTGTGTGTTTGTGGGAGTGTGTGTGTGCTCTCAGATAGCGGACACACAGGCCCCGCCCCCTTGTCCCCACTCGCTCACTTAGAAACACCCTGTGAGATTAGAGCTCGTTCACGTGAAACTGCTTCTTATCAGTGAAAACAGTGAAAACATCCAGTTTATCTGGTCACAGCTGATCAGAGATCAGCGCTGCAGCTTCTAGATCAGAGCAGAAGCTTCAGTTGGTTTGTACTGAGCTTCAGTGTCTGTCTCCGCCTCCAGTCTGACCTGCTCACTTTTTGTTTTAATATTTCGTCAACTAAAATATAGATAGATAGATAGATAGATATTTCCTTTAATAGTCCCACAGTGGGGAAATTTGAGGGTTTACACAGCAGCGCAGGTAATGCAATATAATAAGAAACAACAATGAGCAAAAAAATAGTAAATAGTAAATAAATAAATTATTATAAGTAGTAGAACAACAAAATAATACAAATAAATAATTATCAATTAAATAAAATAATTAAATTAAATAACTAAATTAATTGCACAAATTGTGTGTTCAATGGGTTTCATAGCTGGTTGAATAGACTGACAGCCGCAGGAAGGAAGGACCTGCGATACCTCTCCCTCACACAACGGGGATGAATCAGCCGGTGGCTGAAGGAGCTGTTTAGAGCTGCCAGGGTGTCGTGCATGGGGTGGGAGGAGTTGGCCATCAGGGAGGATAGCTTGGCAACAATCCTCCTATCTCCTACCACCTCCACCGTCTCCAGTGGACACCCGAGCACACTGCTGGCCTTCCTGATAAGTCTGTTAAGCCTCTTCCTGTCGGCTGTCGAGATGCTGCTGCCCCAGCAGGCCACTCCAAAGAAGATGGCTGATGCCACCACCGAGTCGAAGAAGGTCCTCAGGAGTGCTCCCTGCACACCAAAAGACCTCAGACTCCTCAGCAGATAGAGTCTGCTCTGTCCCTTCTTATAGATAGCCTGTGTGTGATCAGTCCAGTCCAGTTTATTGTTCAGGTGAACACCCAGGTACTTATAAGATCTCACGATGTCAATGTCCGTTCCCTGGATGTTCACTGGTGTCGGAGGAGAGTGTTTACTCCGGCTGAAGTCCACCACCAGCTCCTTGGTTTTACCAGAGTTGATCTGGAGGTAGTTCCGCTGGCACCATGATAAGAAGTCCTGGTTCAGTTCTCTATACTCCTTGTCATCACCGGCGGAAATGAGGCCGACGATTGCAGAGTCATCAGAGAACTTTTGCAGGTAGCAGTTAGTGGAGTTATAAGAGAAGTCCGAGGTGTAGATGGTGAAGAGGAATGGAGCTAGAACGGTTCCTTGTGGGGCCCCCGTGCTGCAGGACACCAGGTCAGACTCACACCCCTGTATCCGCACATACTGTGGACGGTTGGTGAGGTAGTCCAGGATCCATGTAGTGAGGTGGTGGTCCACTCCGATCTGCTCCAGCTTGTCACTCAGAAGTAAAGGCTTGATGCTGTTGAAGGCACTAGAAAAATCAAAGAACATGATCCTCACAGTGCTTCCAGCTTTTTCCAGGTGAGAAAGGCATCTGTGTAGCAGGTAGATGACAGCGTCATCCACCCCGATGCTAGACTGGTATGCGAACTGGAGCGGGTCCAAAGATGAACTCACCAGGGGGCGGAGGTGTACAAGGACCAGCCTTTCTAGCGTCTTCATCAGGTGAGATGTTAACGCCACCGGTCTGAAGCTGCTGAAGTCCTTGGGTCGCGGGGTCTTTGGGACTGGAACCACGCAGGAAGTTTTCCACAGCTGTGGCACTATCCCCAACCTCAACCCCATATGAGTCACAGGTTGATCACAGCACGTGGCTGAGGGAAAAAACTGAAGAAATGACAGCACACTGAAACGGACTTTAGTAATAATTTAATACAAACTGGCCTTTTTTGAATGTTTACTCTTTTTAAGCTATTAGGCTGCAGCTTTATTTTTTATTTATTTCAGAGGGCTACTTCTTATTCTATACATTTCCCAAAAATATGGGGAGGACTTAACAGGTCTGCATAATTATGTGTTTTATTTTTTTTCAAAGTAGGCCTATGCCAGTGTATTTTCTTCTCCTCTTCATAAGAGTTTGGTGTTCTCCATTGTTGTAACAGGTAAAAATAGCAGTGCGTTTTTGTGTGTTGGACCAAAACTTCGTTGAGTTTGACACGGCACTTCTCAGACGTGGCCCTTTCTATTTCAAGAGCAATGAAAGTTTGATCGGCTCTCTCCCTTTCTCTTTCAAGAGCAGAGGCAGTCTGGTCGAGTCCGGCCCTTTCTATTTCAAGAGCAGAGGCAGTTTGATTGACTCTCTCCTCCAAGATAGCCCTTTGTATGTCATCTTGAAGTTGGGTCTCCAAAGCCTCAAATTTAACCCCGATGTTCTGGTTCTCCAACCTTAGTGTTTCCATTTCATACCTCATGCCCTCTGTGGCTGCTGAGACTTTCCTTTGCATCACAATTTTTTCAATCGCTCTTGAGGGCCGGTCTTTGTCCCTCTTGAGTTTTTCTTCAAGTATTCTGCAAGTTTCTCTGATGTCCTGATTAGCAAGCCGACTCTTGTGGAGGGCATCCTCAAGTTCACCAGTCAGACGGACCTGCAGGATATCATTCTCCTGCAGTATGGAAATAGTATTGTCCATGGCTTCAATATTAAATTGAAGATTCTCAATAGTGAAGTGAAGGGATTGGATTTTTTTGTCCTTTTCACAGTTTCTCAGCTTCAGCTCACAGAGTTCCTCTTTTCGATTCTCATCTGATTGCAGCTCACATTTGAGTTTTTCGATAATCTCCTCTTTGCTTTTGTGATCAGCTGTCATTTCTTTAGTCTTCTTTGGAAGCTTTGTGTGTCTTTCCTGGTGAGCCTTCTCCGATCTCTTAACATCAGTCATTCTAATTTTCGTGTATTCCATTTCAACACGAAAACTGTCTTTTTGAGCTCGCTCATTCTTTAAAGCTTTTGAAAGACCGTCTTTTTCGGCCTGCACACACACAACGATCGGGACTGTGGTGCTCATAGCAAAAGACACACAAATAGTTTGGTCCTGTGTCTTTGTCAGTGTTTCACGAACTTATAGCAGGGTTTATTATTAGAGAAGATGTATAATTTATTTACCAATGGTCGTGAGGAAGAGCTCCTTGGTGGTCGCCTAGTGCCATCTTCTCAGCTCCTACCATCCGGTGCCTGGGCCGTGCTGTCGCTATATACTGAAACTTTCCAGTTCTGCCACAAATCTACAAACACAGTTTACGTGCCACCGACAGCTTTTTGGTTTTATATTCGAATGAAATGTTTGTAGAAGCTGACGAGCGGAGACGTTGAGACATCTCACACACGCACACACAGTTTGATTTTCATTCATGTAAATTTTGTGTAAATCATCCTCAGGCTGGATTTACATTCTACGAAGAAATCAGCTAAACTTCTGAGTCTAGTGTTTCTGAACATTTGTTAAAGCTAAGATGATGAAGATGAGGACTCCACCAACACTCAGTGATGAAGGTATCGACAGCAGTGATGATGATTATTCACAGAAATGGCTTCACACTCAGTCAGGACTCTGTATCAGTCTTCACTGTCATCACATCTGACACCAGATTGTTCATCAGACTGATAATCAAGACTTAAGTTTATCAGAACAAGATAGAACAAATCACAAAGACTATTGAAAAAAAGACAATTTGTGGATGTTACGAAGTAGTAATAACAACATGATTGATCACAAAAAGAATGCATATCAAATTACATGTTATTCATTTGAGTTGTCTATATCCATGTATTGTTTTTGTAATAAATCATGTTATATTACTACTTCATGACCTCTACGAATTTTTTTTTATAACGAACTGTGAATGGTGAATTTAAGCGAATTTCGAATAGATAAACTGTGATTGTTTTAACTTACCGGTACATATCAAATTACATATTATTTATTTCCTTAGTGTTGTCTACATCCATGTATTATTTTTGTGATCAATCATGTTGTTATTGCTATTAACCAGTGGTAATTTCGTTAACGAAAACTATGACGAAAAATATTCGTTAACGACCCTTTTCCAATGATTGAGACGAAGACGTAACGAAAACGGATCTTTGAAATAAAAACTATGACTAAATCCATTTTAACTTTCATAGATGATTTTGTGTGGGATATCAGTACAGAACTAATAGAAGAATAAAATCACTTTGGTAGATCATACTGCTTTCTTTGGTTTTCAAAAGGCTCTAAAAGCTACTGTTCATTCTACAGCTCAGTATATAACTTGGAGTCTGCCTGCACCGAGGAGAGCTCGACACTTTTGCAACACACTGCAAACACAAGCACCAGAAGAAGCTGAACTGGAACTAAAAGTGGTTATCATGCATCTCCATTGTTAACAGGTAGGCTTCTTCCTTCTGCCTACCTGCACAGCGGAATAATAATTCTAACTGATGAACAGACATGCGTTTCTTTAGCCATCCATCTAGTGGCGTTGTTTATTGCAGCGGTGTTCACAAGGTACTGCTCTCCGTGAGAGCCAGGTAAAAGAGAGAAGAAAAAGGACGGTCACATCACTACCTTTTAAGGTAGTGATGTCAGTTACAGGTGACTACATGTCATATGAGGCGCAACAGCGCCTCCTCCTGAACAAATACAGTTGCATGCATTCATACACTTACTCACTCTCAACATCCATAGAGGGTTTTTGGGTTGGGGTTGACTAGTCCAATGAAGTAGTTGAGTATCAAACCCCCAGCTAATTTCAGATTATTGTTTGAGATGTTTGGGTTTGGCAAAGCATCCTGGAAGCCTTTTGTAAAAAGTAGCATCTGATCAGTTGATTAAAACACCCTTCTTTTTCACTATTTCTGTGGGGACAACTCATTGATATGATAGTTTCTACCACACACACACATCCACACAAACACACATATTTTTGTGTCTCTCTCTTAATATGAATTTAACGATAAGTGAACTAAAACAATCATAGTGAAAATATCCCCTCATTTAATATTCATGGGAATCAATTGTTGGTATGAATGGTTGTGCTCCTGAGTTCAAACAGTGCTGCGATCGGATTATCCACCGGCCTTAATCTCGATATGCACAGGCCCCATCTGGGCTCTGAGAGGGAAATAATTATAATCCATCAGCGAATCACATGAACCAGAGACCGGTGTAACCCCCATGAAATTAAGGCTACTAACCCTCAGGAGTAGTAAAACTCCCTACCTCCCTTGGAGAGGCGGTGGACTAGTGGACAGAAAAATTGGACTGGCAGAGGGTTACGGACATCGCACTGGAAGGTCTCTGGTTCGACTCCTCGCACTGACAATACAACATACCTGGATGGACAACACCTGGATCTGTTCCAAAAAGTCCAAAGAGCACTCTCCCTACCCTCACTGTCTAAGTGCCCCTGAGCAAGGCACCTTACTCCCCCAACATCTGCTCCCTGGGTGCCGTGCATGGCTGCCCAATGCTCTGTGTGTCCTGCGATGTTCACCAGATGGGTCAAAGCAGAGGACAAATATCCCTCATCTGCCACTAGATGGCCTGGATGTTGAAGGTGCCAATGGGCAAGACGTTCCATACTTGAGCAACACTAGACTTAGTTCGTTCAAGATTCTATTGGCCGAAGATGGCTGTTGATGTAGAGCACAAGTTAAAGACATGCGGGCGTTGTGTCAGAAGGAAAATGCTGCCTGAAAAGTCAGCACCTCTCGTGAATATCCAGACAACTCGCCCTATGGAACTGGTGTGCATGGACTATTCATCTTTGGAGCCAGACAGTCACAATACTAATGATATCTTAGTTATCACTAACCATTTTACTAAGTACGCCATCGCAATACCCACAAAAGATCAGAAAGCTACAACAGTCGCAAAAGCCCTGTGGGAGCAGCATTTAGTTCCTTACAGCTTTCCAGAACACCTACTAAGTGACCAAGGTAGGGATTTTGAGTCTGAGCTCATTAAAGAACTCTGCACCTTAGTCGGCATCACCAAAGTTTGCACCAGTCCCTATCACCCCAGGGGAAACCCTGTTGAGAGATTCAATTGGACGTTGCTTGGCAAGTTAGGAACATTAACTGACAAGAAGAAAAGCCACTGGCGTGACTATGTGAAACCTCTAACACATGCCTATAACTGCACTAAAAATGATGTCACAGGGTTTAGCCCATATGAACTCATGTTTGGGCGCCAGCCTCGGCTCCCCGTGGACCTTGCGTTCGGTTTTCCCATAGGGAGCACGATCCTAAAACTCACTCCAAGTATGTGAGAAACCTGAAAGCACGGCTTGAAGAAAGCTACCAGATTGCCAAAAGGAACTCACAGAAGGTTGCTGATCCGCTTTGACAGGAATGTCAGAGAGTCAACACTACAAGAAGGCGACCAAGTCCTTGTAAGAAATGTGCGCCTACGGAGCAAACACAAGCTGGTGGATAGGTGGGAGTCCAATATGTACAAAGTCCTGAAACAGATAGGAGACCTACCTGTCTACAAAGTACAGCCAATAGATGGAGAAGGTCCTGTCAGAACCCTACATAGGGATCTCCTACTCTGCTGCAGTGACCTGTTTGAACCTGAGGATGTTGAAGCTGACAAGACGAAAGTTCAACGGCTTAGAACAAGACATAGTCCACCACAACACTTTGTAGAAACCTCTGACTCTGAGGATGACTTGCTGGTCTTCCCCATACAAGTCAAATCATCAAGGCCCCAGCTTCAGGGTGTGCCCACTGCAGACGAGACCCTGCCAGTAGAACCTGCCGAGATGCCTCCTGTAGTGACTGAAGCGGAGGAACCTCCAAATATGAACTCTGAACCTACTGAAGTGGATATACCCCACAGGATGTCAAAGATGAACCTCCCACTGAAAAGGATCTGCTGGAGGAGAAAAATAGAGTCCAGCTAAGGAAGCTGATGAAAAGGATGCTTCTTGGGAAATCCAAGGGATACATGGAGAAGAAACTGACACAGAAGTGAGTCTAAACACTGACAAAGAACTAGGAAACCCCTTAATCTCCTTTGCTAAGAGTCTCTCAGAAAGCTTCAGTCAAACCATTGACAATATCAATGATTATGATATTTCCCCTCTTATTGTCTTCTAGACTGAAACCTAGTTAAGCATGAAGGGACTCATGCAGAGTCAAGGGGGGAGGGTGTAACCCTCATGAAATTAAGGCTACTAACCTCAGGAGTAGTAAAATATATAAGTACAGGAACACACACACATTGCCTTTCAGGTTTTTCAGCAACATGTTTCTTGTTTCTCAGTTTCTTCAGCTAATGATTAAAAACAAATAAATTCAGAGCAATGTATTGCAGATGATTTTGGAATAATTTAAGAAGAACTTCATATTTTTTATTAAAAACAATGGCAAACTGTTGCATAATATATACATACAGAGCACCTGCAGATATCAGATCAAAATGAACATTATTTTGACATTGAGGTCAAATGTTCACCCTGGACAGGGGTCAGGGCTCCGAAGGGTATGAAGTCGGGAAGAGGCAAACCAATTTTACTCCACTCTAGCTCGAACTTAGGTCGATTGACATCTGGTCGGGGGTCCCCTGTCGCACAGCCAAGCCTCTCATTTCTTATTCGGAGGGTCGAGTGACTTTTAAGCAACTCACGGTTATCAGAATGAATTTTGCCATGCTTCTTTCGAAGATCTGTGCGTTCTTTCTGAAGGCTGTGTTGAGCATCTGTTGCCTTATGCAAAGCACCTTTAGTTTGCTCTTGTGTCTGAGAGTCCAGTTTGTTCTGAGTATTCTGGAGGTCTGAAGCCAAACGGTGCTGCTCCTCTTGCATTTTTGTGTTTTGGACCAAAGCTTTGTTGAGTTTGACACGGCACTTCTCAGACATGGCCCTTTCTCTTTCGAGAGCAGCGGCAGTCTGGTCCAGTCTGGCCCTTTCTACTTCAAGAGCAGAAGCAGTCTGATTCAGTGTCTCTCTTTCTTTTTCAAGAGCAATGGAAGTTTGATCAGCTCTCTCCCTTTCTCTTTCTAGAGCAGAGGCAGTTTGATTGGCTCTCTCCTCCAAGATAGCCCTTTGTATGTCATCTTGACGTTGGGTCTGTTTTGTCTTGCTCTCTGTCGGACCGGGAGCTTCCAAAGCCTCATATTTTGCCTCCAAAGCCTCATATTTTGCCTCCAAAGCCTCAAATTTAGCCCCGATTTTCTGGTTCTCCAACCTTAGTGTTTCCATATCGTACCTCATGCCCTCTGTGGCTGCTGAGACTTTCCTTTGCATCACAATTTTTTCCAACGCTCTCGAAAGCCGTCCTTTCTCCCTCTTGAGTTTTTCTTCAAGTATTCTGCAAGTTTCTCTGATGTCCTGATCAGCAAGCCGTCTCTTGTGGAGGGCATCCTCAAGTTCACCAGTCAGACGGACCTGTTCTTTTTTGTCCCTCTGCTGCTGGGAGGCCGCAGCTTCATAATCCCTCTGGAGTTTGACGTTTTTTGACCGAAGGGATTCGATTTTTTTGTCTTTTTCACGGTTTCTCAGCTTCAGCTCACAGAGTTCCTCTTTTCCATTCTTATCTGATTGCAGCTCACATTTGAGTTTTTCGATCATCTCCTCTTTGCTTTTGTGATCAGCTGTCATTTCTTTAATCTTCTTTTGAAGCTCTGTGTGACTTTCCGGGTGAACCTTCTCTGATCTCTTAACATCAGTCATTCTAATTTTCTTGAATTCCTTTCCAACACGAAGACTGTCTTTTTGAGCTCGCTCATTCTTTAAAGCTTTTGAAAGAGCGTCTTTTTCTTTTCGCTCCTTGTTCAGGGCTTCTTTCATTTTTACTTGATCTCTTCTTAGTATCTTCAAGTCCTCAAGAGCATCTTTGAGTTTTCTTTCCATTTGTATGTCTCTTGGTCGTCTATTAGAAGTGCTCGATGTACTGGATACACTCTCCTGTGAAGCATGAGATAGTTATTCTTTTTCATTCACGTTCATTCTTTAACAACGTTTCAATTCACCATATTTATTAAGCTATTAACATGTTTATTTTACTCATAGCAAAGAAATATTTAAATATAGTCAGGTGATGAAAATGAGTCGATAATAGTTAATATTAGATGCAAGATGGGCTACACTAACTTGCAAAATTAATGATTGCAAGATAAGATAATCAATAAATTAAAAAAGATGCCTTCTCTGATTCTTTTCATTTAAGGTGTATTCTTAATTATTTAGGTGGACTGAAGTATGTAGCTGTTTTTAATTCAAAAGTAATAAATCATTTTGTTGTTTGATGTTTATTTTTAGTATATACAGTTACCTCCTCAGAATCGGATATGAAGTTTTTCTTCTCAGTCTCTTTGTCAATCTCCAACGACATTTTTGTTGCTTTCATATACAGCCTACTGTGATGAATTAAATACACAAAATTATTGCCAGAGGAGTTATGTGTTTCAAACAGCCGATTAATGACACTGGGGTACTTACTTGATTTACTCTCACCTCAATCATAATAGGATTCACCAATTCCTTTGATGTATTTTGTGACAGAGCTGCTAGGGGTGTGACATTCTAGCCCGACCTTTAGATCAGAGGCAGAGATGTGATTGCAAAACTTTCATATGCTAGTACTTTTTTTAGATAATAGTTTGAGATGTTTGGGTATTTCTGTGGAGACAACTCATTGATATGATAAAGTTTCTACCTCACACACACATACACACAAACACACATATGCTTCTAGAATTCCATGTCTTCCAATTGTCGATTAAGCATTTCAACAGTTTCTTCAGTTAAAGTCTTCTTTAGGTGCAATCATCAGTTTTTACTGTACCACTATTCCACTTCATCTTGTTGCTTATTTTCAGCAAATAAATATATTCAACTAATTCAATTAAATTGAATTTGATTTGTGTCACGAATCACAGCATCATTATCTCAAGGAAGTTTATATAGTAAACTAAACTCATTCAGCTGTCTTCTGCTTTGCTTTCCTGTACGTTCAGAAAAGCCAGTGTGCACTCTCAGCTTGATTCAGCAAAGCAACTCAGCATTCATATTGCATTTTCAGCAGGAAATGCATTTCTAGTTTTTATTCCGCTCCACCTTTACACAGATATCTGCTGGCTATAAACACACAACTTAAAAATATGCAATCCTCAGTTTACATATCATCTGGTGTTCATGAAAGGCCCACACAATGTACAGCCATGGCCAAAAGTTTTGAGAATGGTACAAATATTGGTTTTCAGAAAGTGTGTTGCTTCAGTGTTTTTAAATCTTTTTGTCAGATGTTACTATGGTATACTGAAGTATAATTAGCAGCATTTCATAAGTGCTTTTATTGACAATTACATTAACTTTATGCAAAGAGTCAATAGTTGCAGTTTTGACCCTTCTTTTTCAAGACCTCTGCAATTCGCCCTGGCGTGCTTTCAATTAACTTCTATGCCGCAGCCTGACTGATGGCAGCTCATTCTTGCATAATCAATGCTTGGAGTTTGTCAGAACTTGTGGGTTTTTGTTTGTCCACCCGCCTCTTGAGGATTGACCACAAGTTCTCAATGGAATTAAGGTCTGGGGAGTTTCCTGGCCATGGACCCAAAATTTCGATGTTTTGTTCCCCGATCCACTTAGTTATCACTTTTGCTTTAAGGCAAGGTGCAAAATCATCCTGGAAAAGGCGTTGTTCGTCACCAAACTGTTCTTGGATGGTTGGGAGAAGTTGCTCTCGGAGGATGTTTTGGTACCATTCTTTATTTATGGCTTTGTTATTTACGGCAAAATTGTTAGGGAACCCACTCCCTTGGCTGAGTGGCAACCCCACAGATGAATGTTCTCAGGATGTTTTACTGTTGGTATGACACAGGACTGATGGTAACGCTCACTTTCTTCTGCGGATAAGCTTTTTTCTAGATGCCCTAAAAAATCGGTAGGGATATTCATGAGAGAAAATGACTTTACCCCAGTCCTCAGACTTCCTGGCCTCTGAATCCCTTTTTGTGCAAAACAATGATGACTTCACATGTTTCCTTGCAGGTAACCATGATTAACAGAGGAAGAACAATGCTTTAAAGCACCACCTTCCTTTTAAAGCTTCCAGTCTGCTATTTTGTCTCAATCAGGATGACAGAGTGATCTCCAGACTTGTCCAGGTCAACACTCTCCCCTGTGTTAACAAGAGAAGCACTGACATGATCTCAACTGGTCCGTCTTTGGCAGGGCTGAAATGCAGTGGAAATGGTTTTGGGGTATTAAGTTCATTTTCGTGGCAAAGAGGGACTTTGAAATTAATTGTTATTCATCTGATCACTTTTCATAACGTTCTGGAGTATATGCAAATTGTTATCATAAAAACTGAGGCAACAGACTTTGTGAAAATGAATATTTGTGCCATTCTCAAAACTTTTGGCAACGGCTGTACACAATCTTGTTAATGCCAGAATATACCATCTATGATGTTATGTAATATGAAGAAATGTATGTGAACCATCAGTATGCTGTGGTAGCAGTGGTTTTTGTGTCTCTCTCTTACTATGAATTTAACGAGAATTGAACTAAAACAAACATAGAAATATACAAAAATATCCCCTCCTTTAATATTCATGGGAATCAATTGTTGGTATGAATGGTTACGCTCCTGCGTTCAAACAGTGCTGCGATCGGATTATCCACTGGCCTTAATCTCGATATGCACAGGCCCCATCTGGGGTCTGAGAGGGGAAAAATTATAATCCCATCACATGAACCAGAGACCATCATAACTGTTTCAGTTTTACTTGAGCGAAAGGGACAAAGACTGCATTACAAGTGGAAGTCAGTGCTAGGTCAGTATGTGCAGACTGTACACCCGTTTTAAATAAGATATAGATATTGTCCTGTATGTGTAGATTATCGACAATAAATCCATGAATGGAATTGGAATTAAAAATACAGCACATCCCAGACTCTTATGTCATTGTTGACCTGCTGCTTGTGGTTTGTTGCATGTAATCCAGATGTCAGTGGCTGGGTTTATGTTCTGCTGGTTTATATTTTCTGCTGCTCTCTCTCCCTCTCACTGACGGTGGCCTCGATACTCTCATCTCTAAATACTATCCAGTGTGATAGTAGGGGACCACTGTATGGGGATGGAGAGCTATTGACTGATGTGTGTTGGCCATTCCTTCGTCTTTAGCTTCCAGTTCAACAGCTTATAGGACGAGGCAGGGGGAGTAATCAAGATAACTGTTAACCCTAATCCCAACCCTAACCATCACAGCTAAATGTTTAACCCTAACCCTTACCCTAACCTTAACCATCACAACTAAATGCCTTACCCGTAACCTAACTGACCCTCACAACTACATGCCTAACCCGTAACCTAACCTTGACCATCACAACTAAATGCCTTACCCTGACCCTAACGCTATCCTAAACATAATTTTAGCCCTAATCCATAAACAAAGTCTTCACCCTTTTAAACTCTCTGACAGAGAGAGGACCGGACAAAATATCTTCCCCTGGTGAGATCTATGCTCATAATGGTCCTCATAAAGATATAAATGCAAGTGTATACACCACACGCGATCCTACAGGGGTTCAATGTGTAAACAGTTCTAAGGGCTGTAATTCCTGTATCCTCGTCCTCTTTCTGACTGGAGCTTTATTTTTTCCCTCTACTCTCATTTCTGGGCCTAAAATCAGGTTAGTGTTTCATAAGGAGCTTAGCGCAAAGGGCCACAGTGTGCCACTAATGTAATAGAGTATCTCTCTCTCTCTCTCTCTCTCTCTCTCTCTCTCTCTCTCTCTCTCTCTCTCTCTCTCTCTCTCTCTCTCTCTCTCTCTCTCTCTCTCTCTCTCTCTCTCCTGTCCTCTTTTCTCTTTGTGCATTTGCTCACCCTGTCATAAAGTGACCTTCTCTCGCTCTCTCTCTCTGTCGCTCTCTCTCCCCTCCCTGCCTGTTCTTTCTTTTTTCTTCCACTTCCCTCGCTCCCTTCCCTTTGCATCTCCCTCCATCCGCAGATGTGCATGACGCAAGCCTGAGGTTTAAACATTAGGACAGGGACACAGCCGACACGGGACAACTCAAAGCAGAGTGGAGGACAAACGGGAGGAAGGGGAGCAGAGCTGCTGCTGCTGAACGCTGGGTAAATTAATGCATCGTTGTACTGCAAAGTGTGTGTGTGTGTGTGTGTGTGTGTGTGTGTGTGTGTGTGTGTGTGTGTGTGTGTGTGTGTGTGTGTGTGTGTGTGTGTGTGTGTGTGTGTGTGTGTGTGTGTGTGTGTGTGTGTGTGTGTGTGTGTGTGTGTGTGTGTGTGTGTGTGTGTGTGTGCGTGTGTGTTTTAAAGGTTTTCACATTGTGAATCAGAGCTACTTTTCCTGTGCATGTCAAGTGAATGTTGTGCAGTGGAATACGCGGCAAGAGAAGTTTATGATTAAGCTGTTGTTGTAGATTATGGTGCTGTGAAATCTTACAAGGATCTCTCTGCAATGTCAATAATCCATGAGATTATCCTCGTTTCTGCTGGGGCTATAGCTTGGCTCACCGGATGGCAAAAACTGTGGTCTGATGCATGAACACTTTTTCATTCCCTTTGGTGGTAATTCCACACGAGTAGAAATTCATTTGTAGGGCGAGAGGTTCAAACCTTATGTAAGTCAAAATATGACACCACAGGCAACTTTCAGATTGTCAAGCTGCATTTATGTGCCTATATATTTAGAGGTTGTACTTGAGCCTGTTGAGTGATATGAGAAGTGCAGTGAAGTGCAGACACATCTGGTCTTATAATGCATCCGTGCTGTAAAGGATAAAGCTTTGTTGACACCATGCAGTTTCTAGGATACACAGGGAGAAGTGCATGAAACACAGAACCTGGTGTGTGCAAATCTCTAACAGAGCAGTGTCACCGGGGGAAGGCAAGTCTGTAAAACAGAGCAAACACACTCCCTGCAATGATCCTTGCCTCCATTAACATTACAACCCAATCCGGATGTTTGTCAGGCAAGAGTGAAGCTGGCTGAGATGAAAAATTTGAGCTTTAGTTTTTTCCAGAGTTATCCAGGCTGCACTCAGCTTTGCCATAACATAAATCCTCCTGATTGGAACCTGCATAGTGGGTTTTCTTCATGAGGCTGCACTTTTCTACCATGTACTATGCTCTTGTTAAAGTGTCTTTGTTTGTATTTTGTTGCTCGGGAAGACAGTTGCTTTACCACACCCCACTGAGCTACAGTGAAGGTTTGTTCTGTTCCTGATAACACCAATAAACCTTTGAACCTAAAGTCCACTGTCAAATCCTCTGGCAATCACACGACTGCATCAAGTGCATATCCAAGCTCCATAGGGAACAGAGATCACGCCACATTTGAGGCCCAACCTTTAAAAACTCTAGACCTAGTTGCTTCTTATCAGTACCTTTCTTTTCACACTTTCCTGTGCACTTTTCTTTAGAGCTCAGACCAATGGAGGCTTCCTCTGGAGATATAGAAGAAGGCACTGAAGACATTCCAGGTGAGGTTATCTGTCGTGACGTTTTGCATGAGAGAATTATGGTGGAGAGAGAAGCAACTCGATGACAAAAGCAAGCTATCAAAGTAAAGGACTTTGTCAGCATAACACGGAAACATGTGACTCGCACACGCCACGGCTATCGTCCGTGTTAGATAATAATCTTCAGCACTAGCTGATGTACGCCTGATGTTACAATTAGAAAAGATCATTTAGACAACAGTATGTAATTTATGCTAGTGTGTGTGTGGTATAGGTATTACTCCTGTTTTGGGGACTTTATTATGGGGACAAAAATCCAGTCCCCAAAACGTAAGGTTAGGTTTAAGTTTAGGTTTGGGTTAAGGTTAAGGTAAAGGTTAAGGTTAAGGTTAAGGTTAAGGTTAAGGTTAAGGTTAAGGTTAAGGTTAAGGTTAAGGTTAAGGTAAGGGTTAAGGAAGTAGAGACTATGGTTAAGGTTAGAGTAAGTCTCCAGGAAATCAATAACAGTCAATGTAGTCATGGAGACAGGACTGTGTGCGCGTGTGTGTGAGTGAAAGAGAGAGAGCTGCTGTGACCTGGATCTCCTTCATCTCAATCTCTGTCAGGACGGAAAAAGTCCAAACTCAAGTCCCTGAGAACTCGTCTCTTCGGGCGGAACAAGAGAACAGGTGAAGAGGGAAACACCAAACTTAGCCAGTCGTCCAGCGACATCACTGCAGAACAGGGACTAGGATCAGAGGAGGATTTGGTGTGAGTGCATATACGATAGGAAATCCTTGAATAAATGTCCCCTATATAGCCCAATGCACTGTCCAAATTTCTCATCTAATCTTTTAACTATTTCTGTTTTGCTACCTCAGATGCTCCCAGGGAATGATGGGATCCCGGGCGTTCTCCCATGACAGCATCTTTCTGGCTGAGGAGGATCTGACAGACACTGAACCAGCCAGGGTCTTATCCCAGGAGAACGTTCACAGCAAGATAAAAGCTCTGCAGGTATAAACTCTCGCTGCGACTTGGGCCTTTAAAAATGTGGTTGTATTTGTTTAAACACTTGGTTCTCTGGTATCATAGATCAAGCTTCAGCAGCAGAAGATGCATTTGGGGCCACCCCCCTTGGTTTTGCCAGTCAGACGTCCAGAGGACCTGTGCGGACGCTCAGAGGATGACAGCTCATGTGACGTCTCAGGAAGTGATGTTACATCACAGGGAGGTGTCTGCAAGGTAATAATTCATCTCTCTCTTAAGTGAGAGTTATCTACATGGTTAATCAGTACAAGTATATGAGTTTATGTTTAAATGAAGCTCTGTGAGTCATACTCATCATATAGTCTCAGTACATTAGCCTAACTCTGTCACACTGTCATCTTGATCCACAGCTTTACGTTTACAAGAGGAGAAGATCAGAAAAGTTAGCACAAACAATATGTGCTCATCGGTTTAGAGGCAGTGCATTTGAAGTTAAATACTTCTTCCTGTTTGTGTGTGCTCATATGTATATTCTAGTTCAGGAATATGTGGAAACAGTGGTAATTCATAGTTTTTCTTTTCTTTTCATGGGATAACTTGACGATTTGAAAACTAAAGAATGAGCAGGTAGGGCAGAGTCAGGCTAGGTTTAGATGTATAAGGGAATGAGTATGAGGAATAACATTTTATTAATTTATTCTTTTCAGACCATATCTCAGCCATCCCTTCGTCCTCTCTCACCTATCTCTAAACCTGCACTGAACAAGTTTGCTCCCCAGTTTCCATCCCATCCTCTACCTCCTGCTGTCCCACCCATTTCCCCCATCATTGACAGTCCGTTGGACTTCAGTTCTCCTGCTCAGTTCACCCCCTGCCTGGATACCTCTGCTGCACGCCACCGGATGTCCATCAAGCCCAGAAACCAACGGGCCAGCACCAAGCAGAGGCTCGCTACAGTGAGTGACTCGTACTGTTCGTCAAACAACACACAGCACACCTCATTCACTTTCTTGACCTCGCTGTCTTTGTTTTTTTTAAGCAGACTGATTTTAGGCTTCCGGCACAGGCCCTGAACAACATTGACCACCCTGAGTGTGTGGAAGAAGAGGAGCAGCGGCTTTGTGCTCCAGACAAGGTGCCGCTGGAAACAGAACAAAGAGAAACAGACACTACGACCATAGTTCAGCACCTTCTTACCAAATCCCCAGAGGTTGCACCAATAACTTTAGAAGAAGCCCCCAAAACATCCGGGTTGACTTTATCCCAAACGGATCATGCTCCTCTTATGACAAAACCCTCTATCTCCTCACAGGTTCTTCGACCTAAGCCTCAAAGACCAGTGGATGTTACATCCACTGAACGTCCACATTCATCCTTTATAGAGTCAGAACTCATAACCAAAGTAGAGGGGGATTCTGAGAAACATGTAATGTTCCATGACAAGAGGAAAACTCTTAAAAAGATTGGAGCGACTGAAGAGACCTCGGGCCAGATCTCCTCTACCTCCAGCTCAGCACTGGACTCCAGGGGATCCTCTATTCAACAGCAGGTTAAAGATGAGACAGAGAGCATTAGAGGAATAAAGAGATCTGCCCCAGGATCTGGCTCCTTCCATTTCTCCATCACCAGTGCCAAAAAACGAGATAGCGAGAGACCCCGATCGGGCAGTTTTGTGGGAGTGCTGATTCAAGCCGAAGCCAGGCACAAAAGCAAAGGGGGGACAGAGGAGAAACGTGTTGCAGGCTTAAGGGAAAAGGAGGAACTTAAAGACAGAGTTGTGGGACGCCTAAAGCAAGAGGGATCTCTACGCAAAGGCACAGGGATTACATGGGATAAGATGGACAGCCTAAAAAAGACAGAACCAGTGGCATCTGTGTCTAATACTTCAGCCGCAGACACAGGCACTTCAGCAAAGGAGGAGGTGGAGAGCAGCCAGGAGGTGGTGGAGGAAGCAATGGAGGCACAGGAGGAGGTCCAGGAGGAAGAAGGGAAGACAGCATTTGGTGTGAAACTACGCTCAACGTCTCAATCGATGAGAGTTCGAGCTGATCCGACCCCTAACCATTTCTCTAAGCCGCCAGTCAGTGAGGACCAGTGTGACAAACAAAACAGACAGGAGATGAGCGATACTGTCGGCTACGTGTCTAAAAAGCCGCTCATCCCGTGTACCCCATCCACCTCTGGAGACATCAGAGTGTCAGGTGAGTTTTTTGAGAAATCGTTAATCTGCTACCTTTGGACGTAGATTAGGTTTTCGTCCAAACTATGTCATGTATTAAAAAGAAACTTAGTGGAAGGATACCATGTGGTTCAGGAAAGAATCCATACAATTTTGGTATCAATCCAGAACAGGGTGACGGATCCAGGATTTTCCTTTTCACTTTCTTTACCATTTATTGATGAGTGTGTGACATTTGGTGCTGATCCAAATGAAAATTCAGATCTAGTGAATTTAAATGCATTTTTATTAGGGGACTTTGGGGCTTGGGCTTCAGAGCTTCAGGTAATGACAAAAAAAAAGTATATTTGTTTACTCCATAATGTGCAACCAGCCATGGTTGAAAATCGCAAACGCTAGCCATTTTTTTTCAGTCTCGTGTGAAGTTAATTATTTATTCACGCTGCAGTGCTGCACCTTTGAAAGGAGATAGGTCCCACAGCGTAAATTATCTCTCCAGAGAGATACGATTCTATCTGATCACAAAAGACCGTTGCACTCATTAACACACCACCCAGGCTAACTTTAACAGTGCTGTCAAGAGTGTCTAACAGATTTTCATCACCTCCACAGATCCAACCGCATCTGGCTCCACCCTTCCACTCAAGAGTACCATACCATCAACGGGAAATTCTTCCATCACGTCTGCAGAGGTCCGAGCAACCTCCTGCGACGCCGGAGAAGTAGGGACTGCCCCCTCTGTGCCTCAGGAGCCCCAGTCTGCACCCGCACCAGCATCGTCTGAAGTGTCCTGGATGAGCCTCGCAATGGAAAAGACCAGGACCCTGCAGCATCTTATCACAAGCAGGTTCCCCAGAGACTTTAGTGGCGCGCAGACTGTGGCTCGACCGCAAGCACAAGTCCAGACGACGACTCAAACAGAGACAGAGATTGCTGAAGTGCAGCAGGGTTCAACACCATCTCAGCCATCCGGTGATACAGTGAAAACAGCTATGGTGCAAAGTACAAGTCAAGCACAGGCTGTCAAACCATCACTAGTGTCAGTGCAACAGAACACCACAACGGTAGCTACTGGTCTGTCAGAAACTCCTAAAGAAGCAAAAACATCAAAACAAACCAATGAATCCCAGTCACACCCAGGTACAACTCAGTCTGCCTCTCAGTGTCTGTCGCATCCACCTGTACAGACCAAGCCATGGACCCCACAGTTTCCCCTACGTTCTTCTACACAAGCAGAGACCTCGTCTCAGTTTGCACTGAAGGGGAGCGCCACCCACTGTCTTGCACAATCTTCCTCCAGCCAGCAAGCCACCTCCCAGCCACCTGCTTGGACTATTCGTGGTGTCCAGCCCACCAACCAGCTCAAACCGACAGCTTCAGTTTCCACCACCACATCGATCACAGCTCCTCTTCCCCCAGTGTCTGCCCTGGGAAAAGAGGAACGAGACGCCAACGTGCAGGAAAAAGAGGGTCCCTCACCCATAGGAAGACGAGCGGTTCTGGGCGGGTCAGTGAGCAAGAGGGCTGCTTTTCTGGAAAAAACGGCAGAGTGGGTCACACCAGCTGGAGCGAAGGAGGTTTGTAACTTTGAAACTGTGAAAACGACATAAAGTACCAGTCTAGTAATAGACTTCATTTTTCTTTCTCTGTAACAAGAACTCACCCTTTCCTTGCCCTGTCTCAGTCTCGAACCTTCCATCCTGCTGAACCTGTAAATCTTTAAAAACTGATCACATCGAGAATGACACTCATTAGAGCATGCACCAATGCCGAGGCCTAATAGTTCCCATATATTCAATCAAGCTGCCCCAAATTGCACACAATCATCTGTCCCCTAAACATGCCTGATTTTTTTTAAATCAAGATCCATAGTTATTCCCTGGCAAATTGGTGAATATGTCAAGGAGGTTTCCTTAGAACTTCAGAAAACAGTTGTTTTTAACAAACATTACTCAAACAAGAGTATTGTGAAAACCCAGATGAGTATTTACAGCTGCAGGGAGGTAAATGTGGGATTGACTTAAAATATATGAAATATGCCCATTTTCATAACTGCTAAACAGGTATGTGTTATATAAGGTAAATATAGAAAGATTGGCACTCACCTTAATAAAAATAATTCCTGGACCCAAAATTAATGGGTTCTTTGTTATGTTATGTCTCACGTCTCCAAAATGCTGCAAATAAACAAACAAACAAAGGAAAACCTATCCTCCTTGGCAGAAGTGATATTATTCAGATTCTGAGATTCATCCTTTAATTTCCTGGTTCGTGGACTGCTGTTCTATCCTGAGTAGAAGTTCTAACTCTCAGCTCTTCTCAGGTGAATTTGAAGAAAGCTCAATCAGAAGTGCAGTCATCTGATGAATCCCCTGTCTCTGCCAATACAACGTCTCTGAGCACGGACACAAAACCAGAAGGAAGACCAGGGCTAAAACCCACAGGTGCTTTTACATACAGTATAATAATCATAATGACAACTAGAAAGTCAGTATCTCGCATTACAGCAATGTGACACAGGTTTTGTTTGTTGTTGTTTAGAGTCGATCCCCACCAATGTCCCGGACAGGCCCAGTGAGGACAAATGGCTTCGGAAAATCCCTGCATCTTCTTCGCCCTCATCGTCCCCCACACAGTCGTCAGAGTTGCAGTCCATGTCGGACAGTGGCAAGCCGTCCTGGATGGAACTGGCGAAGAGAAAGTCAATGGCCTGGAGTGACAAAACCATGGACTAACAGGGAAAAGAGACAAATATAGAGAATATTGCAACATGAAGATGAGCTGCCCTGCAGACAATTACCACCTTTATTAAGGTTAATGAGTTGAATGTTTCGTGTGACTGTTAGAATGATGCGGATACTGTGATAATTTATGTTGTGAGGCTGTTGTGTTTGAATTGTATTTAATTGTTAATTGTTAATGTTGAAAGATAGAGTACATGTTGAAAAGTTCACAATGATCCCTCTGCACCACAACCACTTTAAGATGAGGGTTGTATTTCAGAATCCTATTTTATCTGATTCATCATACAGCTGTTGACACTGTATGTTAAATAAACAACTAATTTTATGTCACTTGTGGAGTCCCTTTATGTACAACGGCAAAGTAAAAGTAACCCAGTACAGTATGCACATTATTTACTACTTTAATAACATCAGAAATTACCTCATAACTGGTTGAGATGAGGCAGTATAAAGTGTTTGGACAATGTCAGTGAGTGGAATAACGTCTGATGATAATAATAATAACTTGGTTATGGTATACTTTTCAAAATCCACATTACAAAGTAATTTTCATAGGCAGCATAATAAAAACAGATGAGGCATCAGCGATATAAAATATACAAAATAGCTCTGCCTGAGTTTTGCATATTTCATGCTAGTGCAAACTAAAAGATCAGATAAAGCTTGAACAGAGGCCGTGCAGAGCCTCGTAAAATCAGTAAAATCTCAAAAATCTATTCTTAGACAGTCTGCGAGTATGTTATGTGTAAACATTATAAAACAGGGTGGTGTGATCACGCCTTTAAGTTCTGGTAAAAAAAGCCTGACAGCAACAGTCTGTCTTCACTCAATAGATTTTTGATGCACTGAAGTAAAGATGGCAGAAGCAATAATCCAGTTGGGATCAGGCAAAGGCAATTCAAATGGTCTCTGTGTAATTAAACATTAAAAACATGTATGTATGTCAGTGATGTGTTAAGTGTACAAGCTACTAGATGATCTGAATTTCCCACGGGATTAATAAAGTATACATCTATCTATCTATCTATCTAAACTGATACATTTCTAAATCGATAAAAACAGATTGTACAAGCTTGTGCTGCTCAAAACTTATATTGCTGTCAAACCAGACGCCATGATTCCTTGCAAAAGGGACTGAAATGCTCCAACAGCGAGCCAGTAGAGGGCAGTGTGTTTCCCCACCTGCTGATAACCAATGACAACAATCTCTGTTTTGTTAATAACTGTTGTCCCAGCTTGTCCGTGTGTGATAAATTACGCAGTTATGAAAAAATATATAAAAGGAAATCCATTTGCAAACGTATTTGCTGTACAGCATTACTTGCAGGCCATATTTTCACTCTGTGCCTTGCTGCCCTCCTATGAGGATTGGTTTTGAGTAATCAATACAGTAAGTTAAAATGTGTTTACATGAGGGGACTATTGGGCCTTGACCAAGGTTTGCACGCTACTGAGTGCAAACCTTTTACTGCTTACTCATTTTTTACCTGATTTCTTTGAACATGTTTTTTCAATAGAGAAAAAATTGTATAATATCACTACTTGTTTCGTTATCTTCTCTCTCTCTCTCTCTCTCTCTCTATATATATATATATATTTTATATATAAGTAAATATATATTATATTTCACATATATTCATATCATATTTAATTTTCTGTGCACATTGTGTCAATTTCTATTTTATATAATATATTCTATATACGCACTTATAATGCTTATCGTGTGCTGTAAATGTTTAACCTGATCTCCTTTCGTCTATGTCAAGGGTCGGCAAACTTTACTATCTACATAAAATGTGTCTGGAGCCGCCAAACATATTTGATAACATAGCGTATCTATATATATATAGATATATATTATTATATTTGTGTGTTTGTTGCATTTATGAAATAACAGAACGACAATAAAGGAAACTGTTGACATTTTATTGCTATTTTTACCTGTTACAACAATGGAGAACATCAAACTCTTATGAAGAGGAGAAGAAAATACACTGGCATAGGCCTACTTTGAAATAAATTAAACACATAATTATGCAGACCTGTTAAGTCCTCCCCATATTTTTGGGAAATGTATAAAGAAGAAGTAGCCCTCTGAAATAAATAAAAAATAAAGCTGCAGCCTAATAGCTTAAAAACAGTAAACATTCAAAAAAGGCCAGTTTGTATTAAATTATTACTAAAGTCCGTTTCAGTGTGCTGTCATTTCTTCAGTTTTTTCCCTCAGCCACGTGCTGTGATCAACCTGTGACTCATATTTTAGTTGACGAAATATTAATAGAAAAAGTGAGCAGGTCAGACTGGAGGCGGAGACAGACACTGAAGCTCAGTACAAACCAACTGCAGCTTCTGCTCTGATCTAGAAGCTGCAGCGCTGATCTCTGAGCAGATAAACTGGGTGTTTTCACCGTTTCCACTGATAAGAAGCAGTTTCACGTGAACGAGCTCAAATCTGAGGCCGGGGTGTTTCTGAGTGAGCGAGTGGGGACAAGGGGCGGGGCCTGTGTGTCCGCTATCTGAGAGCACACACACACCCCCAAAAACACACACACGTATTTCATGACGGCCTGATATGATGATCTAAGTTCGACCTAGATTGGAGTAAACTTGGTTCGTACACAAGAGCCCCACCCCCTGGGGCATAATCAATCAATCAATCAAATTTGATTTGTATAGCCCATATTCACAAATCACAATTTGTCTCATAGAACCACATGAGAGGGATCCCTCTCCCAGGACAGACAGAAGTGCAATAGATGGCAAGTGTACTATATATCAAGCAGTCATGCTGCAAACAGAGTCTATGGTCAGAGAGCACACACACACCCCCACAAACACACACACTCGCCCGCTCCTGGTATTGCATGACGGCCTGATATGATGATGATTTAAAAAATAAACATGAGCTTGAACGTGACATTCACTCACGTTCATCATATGAAAGCTGATTCGTTAAGTTCTCCGTTGAAAAATATGCGCGACATGCACAACAGTGCACTGGGATGATGGGATCCACTGCATAGGGGCTCCGGAGCCGCATGCAGATCCGGAGCCGCGGGTTGCCGACCCCTGGTCTATGTTGTTGTTATGATACATTTCCCTGGTTGGCCCTTAGGGGTCACTGTAGGTAGCCTCTCTGCCCTGAAATACCCTCTTGTTGCGCAAGCGCGTCCACGTGAGTTTTGTAAACATAAGCGTGAGCGGGGGACGCGCTGCCATTCCCCCCGAGCTCTATGCTATGAAGACTATGGCCCGTTACTTTCTCCTGGCGCTCCTCGCCACTGCGCTGAGTCCGGTTCAGAGCTACACCCTCAGAAGCGCCGTGTCCTGGGTCGTCTCCTCCAACGATGTGGTGGAGGACGCGGACCTGTCGGCGGAGGTGGCCCCGGCGCTGCTGGTGGACGGCGCGGGGCTGTGGAAGCAGGCGTACCCGACCTCCACTGTCCTCGGAGACGGCGTTGAGAACCCCGGGAAGCTGGTGACCCCCGAGGGGGACGAAGTGGCGCAGCTGTCCTCCCGCTTGTTTTCATACCGGCTGGAGAAGGTGAAGAGTTCCGCCAGCGGTGCTGCTGCTCCCCCGCCACCGCACCAGGAGACCGCCCGTACCGCCCGATACATAGCGCACTACAGTGACTGGGGACATGTGTCCACCATCTCTACACAGGACAAGGTACAAACAAACACACACACAGTCGTACTTTTCTCTAGTGAGGACACTCGTTGGCCTAATTCTTTCCCCCACCCTTACCCTAACCCAGTGGTCGGCAACCTTTACTATAATAGAGACATTTTGCCCCCTCTTTCACTACATAACATTTGTCTGGAGCCGCCAAACATATTTGATAACATAGCTTATACCGTTTTATATATATATATATCTGTATATATATAGATATATATCTATATATATAGATGCAACAAACACACAAATATAATAATATAAATCTATATCTATATAGATATATATTGTTATATTTGTGTTTTTGTTGCATTTATGAAATTACTGAACGATAATAAAGAAAACTGTTGACATTTTATTGCTATTTTTACAACAATGGAGAACATCAAACTCTTATGAAGAGGAGAAGAAGATACACTGGCATAGGCCTACTCTGAAATAAATATCACACATAATTATGCAGGCCTGTTAAGTCCTCCCCATATTTTTGGGAAATGTTTAGAAATAAGAAGTAGCCCTCTGAAATAAATAAAACTACAGCTGCAGCCTAATAGCTGAAGAAGAGTTAACATAAAAAAAGGACATTTTGTATTAAATTATTGCTAAAGTCCGTTTCAGTGTGCTGTCATTTCTTCAGTTTTTTCCCTCAGCCACGTAGAGGGATCAACCTGTGACTCATATTTTAGTTGACGAAATATTAAAACAAAAAGTGAGAGCAGGTCAGACTGGAGGCGGAGACAGACACTGAAGCTCAGTACAAACCAACTGCAGCTTCTGCTCTTATCTAGAAGCTGCAGCGCTGATCTCTGAGCAGCTGTGACCAGCTAAACTGGATGTTTTCACGGTTTCCACTGATAAGAAGCAGCTTCATGTGAACAAGCTCCAATCTTCAGGCTGGGATGTTTCTCAGCGAGCGAGTGGGGACAAGGGGCGCTATCTGAGAGCACACCCCCACCCCTCTGAGGCATAATCAATCAATCAATCAATCAATCAAATTTGATTTGTATAGCCCATATTCACAAATCACAATTTGTCTCATAGAGCCACATGTGAGAGATCCCTCTCCCAGGATGGACAGTAGTGCAATAATAGATGTCAAGTGTACTATATATCAAGCAGTCCTGCTGCAAACATAGTCTATGGTCAGCATCCAGCAAGATAATGATCCACATCAGATCAGAGGCCACCGTAGTTCAGTCATGGTCCACTGCCAATTAGGATCCATCATCAGCTGCCACCTCGGTCGTGGTCCACCACCATTATCCATACGATAAAGGATTAGACAAGCTGCAGAGTCTTTAACGACTTATTATTGCTGGAGCTTGATAATAAGGAATAACATTATCCAGTCTGGATGTAACAAAGGCATGGACTCGTTTTTTTCCATCTTTTTGCGAAAGGACATGTCTGATTTTTTAGATATTACCGAAGTGAAAAAAAGGCCGTCCTAGAAATTTGTCTTAATTGTGAATTAAAGGACAAATCAGGATCGAAGATCACTCCCAAGTTCCTGATTGTTTCATTGGAAGCAAGGGCAATGTCGTCTAGTGCAGCTATATCATTAGATAATGTATCTGTAAGGTGTTTAGGGCCAAGAAGTATAACCTCTGGTTTATCTGAGTTTAACAAGAGAAAATTGCGGGTCATCCAGGTTTTTATGTCCTTGAGACACGCTGGAAGTTTAGAAAATTTGTACAGCTTTGCAGAACTTTGATGTACTCTGTACTGTACTGTACTGCAATAAGAATGGTGATAACGATTATGTAGAGGTCCTCTGGGGTCCTCTGGGGTTGATACTGTAATATAAGTTATAAATTTACTAATTTTAAATTAGTACTTTGTACATTTGCTTTATTAAGAGCATTTTGCTAGTAATACTTTTGCTGAAATAAAATCTGGAAGGCAGGACTTTAACTTTTAGCAATGGGTTTTAACATAATAGTATTTCTAATTTGACTTCAGCAAATAATCCTTGCATAGTCCCCTGCTTCTGTTTAGTTATTACCATAGAAACACTACAGGGATCCTCTAAACAACTTCATTGCAGACTTTGCTCTGAAAAAAAAAGTTTTTGTTAACAACCTGTTGTTTTGTTGTGTACAGATTAAAGGTCTCCCCTTTGGGAACATCTTCTCAGTCAGCGATGGACCAGGGGACAACAGCACTGGAGTTATCTACTTCTACATGACTCCAATGGACAACACTGTGATAGACCTAAGAATTAACCCGTATGCTTCTCTCACCTTCTCAGAGGCAGAGGGGGAGATCTGCAGGTAAACTTCAACATTTAATTTGCTCCACTGAGCTCATGAATATATTCATTTCATAAGAGGAAGACTAAATTAACTGCTGGGACCTAGTTAACCTGTCAGCAGCTCTTCCCACACTGCATGAATCATGTTCACTTTTTCTTTGATGAAATAATTTGGTGCAAGCTTTGTTGTGTGGTAATGATAATACACGTATGATTTGCGGAATTTGTAATGGAGCACAAAACACACTAACTTAAAATAGTTTAATCTTCACAGACAGCATCACGATTGTGCATTAGTCTAAGGCTTGTGGGGCCCCCAGGAAAGTTTCACACTTTCCCTGGTTGGTCTTGTCATTTGTTGAATTATTAATGGAAAACACTGTGTATGTATGTGGGGGTTGATACAACGGTAACTGTAACGTCTTTTACACCTAAAGGCAAATGGTGTATGACCCAGAGGATCCAAGATGTGCTCGAATCACACTGACAGGCAAGATGGTGGATGTGCTGCCAGAGGAGGTCGCGTTTGCAAAGGAGGCAATGTTCTCCAGGTAATATAAAAACAGAAGCCCTTTTCAGGCAAAAATGACAAAGTCCCAATTTTCATGGCATTTTCCAGAGTTTATCTTTCGCATATGAGGAACGCAGCAGTAGGTTGTGTGGGTCAGATACATTCTCAACAACAGGAAAATGTCTGCAACATTCAGTCGAGGGGTGGTGTCTGAGTAGAGCAGCAGGAGGCAGGACGTGGATGTAAAATTTCTGCTGCGGAAAGCACGTCTTCTTGTTTACATCACATTGGCGCCGGCGTCAGCCCTTATCCCCCAAAGCTCTGGAGTCTCATTGTCTGTTTTCGTCAAAGTCTTAAATGTGAACGACACCTCTTTTTCATCCTGAGATATATGTTCTTGTTTGTTTTTTCAGGTTTGATTCCGTCACATGTTAGAAATATCATCGACAAATCTACCTGCTCACTCTGAATTATCTAGATGGTTTCCTGGTGTGTTGCCATGTGGGCTCACTCAGTCTTTTTTCAGGCATTATACAAGAGGAGGTAGATGAAAACTTTTGGAAAATATCCAGAGCAACTGACTCGGACATTTGCGTTCTCTCATACAGCCCCTCTGGAAAAGTTCAGGAAAATGTTTGGAGTTCAGTGCATTACTAAAAACAGCTATATACATGAGCATTGTGCAGTGTGATCATGTAATGCTGTTTGTTTTATTATAGACATCCTGCGATGGCAAAGTGGCCAGTGGAACACAAGTGGTTCTTCATGAAGATGGAGTTGATCCAGGTGTGGCTGCAGAACTGGGTCGGGGGCGTTAAACTCATTCCAATCGAGGACTACTATAAAGCAACACCCTTCTGATGATATCCCTCCCTCTGCATCATGTCAGCCTACAGAAACAGATCAGTCCTCTGGCTGCACCAGGTTCCTGTGTGATTGTATTTTAAACCAGTGAGCTTATTAAACTTTAAGGTCAGGGTAATCACTGCTACTATAAACAGGCCTGTGTCATAAATAAATTATTTTTAAACAATGAATGACTACTATTGTATGGGTTTGCATCAAACTATATTTGCTGTTTGAGAAATTAATTGTGACCACACAATTTTTTAGAATATTTACTTATTTTTTAAAGAAAAACATTGATTTATTGTGTTCATGTATTTGTTAAGCTTACAACTAAATGTATTGCCAAATGATTAAGTAGGGCATCTATTAGATGAATCAGTCATTAATAGATTGACTAAATCTCTTCTCAAGGTTGATTTAGCAACAGTTGTTGGCTTAAAATCACATCACATTATCTTAATTAATAGATGGAATTTAAAATGAGCAAATTACATTTTTTCAGCACTTTAGAGACACTTCATGGGATTGTCAGATCGATGTGATATGATCAAATGCTCAAAAGCTGTCTCTGTATGGACGCTGAGTTAAGTTTTGTCAGCTGCTGATTTCAAGGTCATGACTAAACCAAAGCCTATATTTAGCTTGATGATACTGTTCCCACACAGCTGCTTGTATGAATCATCAGAGTTGATTGATTCAAAGAGAGTGCTTCGCAACACAAATGTAATTTGATGCGAGCAGGATAAGAATTTACCTTTTTTACTGACTACATCATTACCACTCCACATTCGTTATCAGAAGTGACCTCTACTACTCACTTTTAAACTCAAAAAATCTTAATATTGAATGTGAAGATGATTCATGGTTTAAGTAGGTTAATCTAATTATTTTCATGGGGTAGTTGGATGGTGGTTACCCATGATGGTGCATACAGATAACATCTAGGTGAATGCAGCTTAAGATAAGGCCACTAGATGGCGTGCTTTCTACTTGTTGAAGGAGGAGCTGCTGCAGCTCCAGGGCAGAGGTACAGAAGCAGACAGGTCTCAACCATAGGCCAGTTTTTCTCAGCATGTATATGATAAAATAAAAAAGCAGCTTTTAATATGTTAACTTGGGCTTCGGGGAATAATGATGAGCATCTATTTTCTGTCATTAACTGAACATTCTATCAGTTATTTAAAAAAACATTTGTCAGGTGTGTTTAAAATAAGAGCAGTTCAAGGTATTAAAGTCTAACCTCAGGTTTTCTCTATGTTACTTGAAACAAAGAAAAAAAGATCAAGCAATTTGATAAACCATGTTCCAATTATATTATCCCATATGTATGCCTCTTATGATGAACAAATCATATATAACCCTTACAATTTTAAACCTATATATATTGTTAACCAAACCTGCCTATGTACCGATAAAAAGTAATATATACATATATGCATGTATATGTTTATTTCAATATGACCTCTACATATTGCACAATCACATTATACGTCTTTGTGCAATCATTCTGTGCAACTCAAATAAGTTTCTCTACAAATGTTTTTGGTCTTTAGTTAAAGATGTATACTATGTACATATTCATAGTATGTGTATTTTTATCCTATCATTTCACCAATACTATTCATACTTCCACGTCTTCTCCAGTTCGCTTGCACTATGTACTGCCGTAAAAGGTTTATCCCCCCTGCACAGGACCAATAAAGATTCTCTTATCTCCTCCTCTTACAACATATGTTCAATAGTTAAATAAATATATATTTATATATTTAGTGTACCAGTCAAAAGTTTGGACAGACCTTCTCATTCAATGGTTTTTCTTTAATTGTCTGTCTTTCTACATTGCAGATTAATATTGAAGACATCCAAACTATGAAGGAACATATATGGATTTATGTGGTAAACAAAAAAAATGCTCAACAAACCAGAATATGTTTTATGTTAGATTCTTCAAAGTAGCCACCTTTTGGTCCGATGACAGCTTTGCACATTCTTGGCCTTCTTTCAAACAGATTCATGAGGTAGTCACCTGGAATGGTTTTCCAACAGTCTTGAAGTGTTGCCAGAGGTGCTGAGCACTTGTTGGCTGCTTTGCCTTCACTCTGCGGTCCCACTCATCCCAGACCATCTCATTTGGGTTTAGGTTGGTTGGTTGTGGAGGCCAGGTCATCTGACGCAGCACTCCATCACTCCGCTTCTAGGTCAAATGGCGCTTACATAGCCTTGAGGCGTGTTTGGGGTCATTGTCCTGTTGAAATACAAATGCTGGTCTCACTATAGGCACAAACCAGATTGGATGGCATGTCGCTGCAGAATGCTGTGGTAGCCATGCTTTGAATAAATCACCATCAGTATCACCCGCAAAGCGACCCCACACCATCACACCTCCTCCTCCATGCTTCTCGTGGGAACCAAAAATGTAGAGACCATCCGCTCACCTTTTGTACGTCTTACAAGAACATGGCGGTTGGAACCAAAAATCTCAAATTTGGACTCATCAGACCAAAGTACAGATTTCCACTGTTAAATGTCCATTCATTGTGTTTCTTGGCCAAAGCAAGTCTCTTCTTCTTCTTGTTCTTCCTCAGTAGAAGGCCTGATTCACGCAGTCTCCCCTGAACAGCTGATGTTGAGATGTGTCTGCTAATTGAATTCTGCGAAGCATTTATGTTGCCTCTAATCTGAGGGGCAGTTAATTTGTGGTTTCTGAGGCTGGTGACTCTAATGAACTTATCCTCAGCAGCAGGGCTAACTCTTGGTCTTCCTGTCCTGGGGCGGTCCTCATGAGAGCCAGTTTCATCAAAGCGTTTGATGGTTTTCGCGACTGAACTTGAGGATCGTTCAAAGTTCTTGAAATTATCTGGATTTACTGACCTTCCTGTAATAAAGTAATGATGGACAGTCGTTTCTCTATACTTAGTTGAGTGTCTCTTGTCATTATATGGATAAGAACCGTAGTCGAATAGGCCTATTCACTGTATAGAGCTGTGCACCAACCCTGCTTCTGCCAGAGGTAGTGTGACTGGTAGTGTATATATATATATATATTTATGTCATATATATTACACTAACGATATGTGCAAATATATACAGTTTAAATCCAGGTTTTGGCTTTGGAGGATTGATGATCCATATTTTTTTGCTTGCTTCTCTATATTCTTGTGGAGATTCCTGTTGATATTGTATCTCCCTGGTTCAAATGTCTGACAGATATAGACACGAGTTAAATGATGTAAAACTATATCTGCAGCTTTTGGGGCCTGGTTCTGTGCAGTTAATCCAGATGCAACTGTTTTATTTTGAAAGTTTTTACAGGAAACCCTGCTCACCGCTATTGGAAGGTGAAAGCCGCTATTCAGTTATTTTAGTGAAAAACGTAAATCTTGTCGTTTTAAAGCAGATTCTTGGTACTAAGTCGTGTTGGTACGTGTGTCAAACGAAGCGGAAGAGCTCGAAATGTAGAACCATTCTTCGGGGACCAGCGACGACTCTCCCCGCTTCCTCCCCACGGCTGCTTTTGTTTTGGTAACGGGCAGGTTGAGGGACGGACCCCGGCGTCTTCAACCTCACGCTAGCTCCGCAGCTAACTAGCTCAGACGGGCTGTGGCGCAGTCACTCGGCGGGTAGAGCCCTTAGCATGGCCGGTGGAAGTTAGCGACTATATGTGGAGGAGAATAACACGAGGTTGAGCAAGTTAGCAAACACGCTGCTTTTATTTATTTGTATCCATCTGTTGCCAGTCGTAGCGGAGTCGGTGAGATTTGAGGCGTAGCCAGCGGGACGCCGTCACAGCCGGAGCAGCCTATCCCGGAGGATCAGCCGTCACACACTCGAAATGCTTCCTCCGCGGAACTTGTAGCTAACGACTGGCTGTGAGAAAAAAACAGACCCACGATGGGTTATGTGGGCAGCTAGCTTGTTCTGCCTCAACCCACCATGCGAGCCGAGTTGTCACGGAAAGCGGTTGACTCGTGACTGATCGCTGGAGGACGGCACGGGAGGAGCCCGCCACTGCCCTCCGGACAACGACCGGAGCAAACGCACCGACACCCAGGGTACAGCCGAGCACCTCCCCTCTTCCCTCCGTGCTCCCACTCCTGCTGCCCGGAGCTTTTTTGTATTTATTTGTTTTAATTCAAAACCCGTGTGACGCCCCCGTATGACCGAGCCCACGGCCGTGTCAACATCCTCAGGGCGCTGAGAGGTTGGAGGGAGGGAGGCGACGGCAGCTCCGGGGGTCCCCGACACTCAGCCGAGGAGAGGCATCGCTGAAATGAGATGAGGCTCAGAAATGGAACTGTGGCCACTGCGATTATTTTCTTCACGTCTTTCCTCAGCCTGTCCTGGTACACAGCGTGGCAGAATGGCAAAGGTAGGTGGAAGGTCTCTCTCTCTCTCACACACACACACACACACACACACACACACACACACACACACACACACACACACATACAGATGTGGGGTTGGATGAAGATCTGGTTTGCAAACATGAAGCTTGACGTGGGTCCAACATCAGCAGCATGTCGCAGGACAGCAGGTGTTGCCTGTTGTTCACCGATCACCCATCCCGGTTGTGTGGGCTAATGTTGCATTCCTCACGTAGTAGTGCTGCAAGGAATTACATATTGTAATATTTGGCTTCGCTGATCTTTATTTACAACCTTTATTTGTGCTCGAAAATCATTGAGGGTTGATCCTCATTTATGATATGGAATTAAATTACAGACACAGAATGGAGAAAAAATGCATCAAAAATAACAACAAAACAATAAATACATTTAGAGAAAATACTTTATTAGTCCCACAATGGGGAAATTTGCAGTATTACAGCAGCAAGAGTCAAAAAGGCATCAGCAATACTTAATTCTGAGGAATATATATAAGTAAACTATTTTGATGTGATGCTTGTTTGTATCGGTTGTTTGGCCTTATACATTTACTTTGGATGTTATGTACAATCCACATGAATAGATTATTAATATACAGTTGTGATTACATAAGATAAGTAATTCTATTGGATTTCAGGTTGCCTTGTAAAACGGGGTAGGGTCAACAGAAGAAGGAGCACTGCCCAAATCAAATGAATAAACAAAGTAAAGTGAGAAAAACACGACTTTGAAACCTTAAAATGCAAATAAAAATAAAGTTATCATATTAACCCATTATAGCTTAAATAACTAGGCCCAAATAGATCACATAAATATTCTTTTTTTCTTTATCGTTTTATTTAATATTTTACTCCAAGCTCTGACTTTTTCATGTCGCTATTTATTTTAGAGTTTATCAGCTCGTGAAGTGTGTTCCTTTTTATATAGAGTCCACTGAGTGCCACAAGTAGAGCAAGAAGCAAACATAGGCTGGGTCCACTGTGTGATAAGCAAAGGTCAAGAAAAAATGCCCTGTGCTCTGACTGTGCACCCGTTGATACATCCGGTACATCTGTAGTCAGAAAACGGATCTCCACAGCATTTTATCAGATAGTAGTTTTCTGCAAGCTGGAAACAAGCATCTATTTATTTTGCACTTCACAGTTGTCTTTACAGTCGATTAGTATATGTTACAATGTACAACTTTTGAGGCACTGAAATGTGAAATAGGGAAATGCACATGTGAGAGTGTTTGCATTTGACAGTATATCAAACTGCAAAGCATTTTTTTCCTTTTTGACTTGAACATTAAAGGATAATCTATATACCATATTTACAGCACACATTTTGACATGTCATAACAGGAAAACCACAGGTGATGCAATCAGAGTTAGAGATGGCTTCTTTGTGTGACAGTGTGCCGTCACGTACAAGACCAGAACCCTGAAACCTTGACAAAGATCGAATTCAGTCACAATAATAGTATTATTTACACTGGTGCTGCTCTTGCTTTGATATGTTGAAATTTCTGAAAGGCTAAATGTCTAAAAAGACCTTTTAAAGTATCACCAAGTTGGCTATTTGAAAGCAAACATGCTGGCCAAGGTGGTAGGAGGAGCTAAACAAATAATTTCAACATGAGGAAACTCAAAACAAATATATTCAAAACACAAGCAAGGAATCATATTTATTTTGCTTGGAGGCCAAGTTTTCCAGTATGACCACATATACACGGAATATAGAGAGGACGCAAAACGGCTAACAGTATTAGGCAAATATCTCCCAAAATCAAACATTTTGAACAAATTGTCAAGTGGTATTTGTCTATTTCTTGTGTTTACCACTCATTTTTTGTGTTGTGCTAGTGTTGCAATATTTTTTGTATTTGCTCGTGAATAACCCCAAGGAGGTTATGTTCACAATACTGTTTGTCTGTAAGCAGGATTACACAAGAACTACTGGACCAGTCTTCTTGAAACTTGGTGGAAGGATGCAGTATGAGTAACTTTTGGAGTAGATTTAATTAAGGGGGCGGACCTATTTTTTTTTAATTCTCTTTAACGACATGGCATTAGCCTTGGTGGAGTAGTGCCCTTCTAGTTATTGTTATGCAACAAGTTTCTTTGATGCATGGATTTTGTGTGGAAATAATGGTCACTATGCTTCTTAATGTGTGTTACTCTTATTTGCAGAATTGCTCTATAATGTTGCTTTGTATTTTATATTTTCTTTTTATCTGTTTTATTGTTTGGATATTCACTATAGTTTTTTTTACTAAGCTGCAGTGCATTAGGCAACATATTATTGAAAACCGAAAGCTTATTTGTTCAATCGAAGGTTGACTTCAGTTCACAGAATGTGACAAATATTTATTTTCTTGGGGCAAACCAGGTGTGAGCTGTAACAAAGAGCTCTCCATGTTTTATATAAATCTTGAGTATTGATTTGTGCCACAACCTCTGGGCTGCAATAATTACAAAGGACTGTCTTATTTTGTATTTCTTATGCTTGATGGGGTAAGAGGGACACACAAAAGAGATACAGTGAGATAATACTAAACTAAAATCTGTTCTGCCCCCTATAGGGATGGGACTTTACAGGAGTTTTCATGTTCAAATATTCGTAACGCTATTGAACAATTAATCGATTATTGGCTAAGGCATGACTGACTTTACAGAGCGAAGTGCGCAGCACGAACTCTATGGATAATTCCATTGCGATATCTGGACTTCATGCCCACCGTGCACTTAAATCACGTGTGGAAGTAATATTTAGTTAGTCTCTGTTCGCTGATACTAAATTTGAATATATACTTTATTTTGATTTTGTTGCTTGAATTGAATTGTGTTAAAGAGGCTCACTGTGAAAATATATTTTCCATTATCTGAATGATAATTAAATATACATATATACAATTAATAAATGTGTTTATTTTTCAGTTTAGGAACCCTGGTCTGTGAGTTTACGGGAAAGGATGGGGCGGTTAGAGTGAATACGTATTTTCTTTAGATGTACACATCACTGACCTGAACTAATAGTCCGTTAAGATATCTGACGGGGATTTTGCACCCGTTACAATCATCTGTTGTAAGAAGTCGCGCTCGCGCAAGATACCGGAAGATGTTTTTCTGATAATACTCGAATATCGATTATTCATTACCAACCCTAGTCCCCTATCATTTTCTTGCAAATGCTTTCGAAGAATTTTTCTTAAATTTGCCTTCAGCCGAATATTTATTACAGTATCAGTTAAATCCTCAGCATGTATTTTCATGCATTATTCTTAGTGAACATAAAACTCTTATCGGTGTATTGCCTTCATCTGTGGGGCTTCACTTGCATCAAAACATTACAAGTTTTATTCATATACTTCAGTGTGTACTGCACCAGCTCTCTGGCTCCGTGCCTCTGGTTGTGTTGTTTGTTGTCTTAACTTGAGATGTTTTTTATGCACATTTCATATTTTTTTTAACATATGAGGCTCTTTTACATCCTCTAAAATTTCTCCCTGCAGTTGTAGATGGCTTCTCCTCTTGATGCTGCCTAGTGTGGGTGTTTTGTGTTTACTTGGCTTCCGGCATTGAGACATCCAGGATAAGGAAACATTTAATTCCAGTTTGAGTAGTTGTACACGGGAAATTAATTTGCATTAAAGGAATAGTGTACCCAAAAATGTTAATTCCCTCATTATCTACTCACCACTATGCTGATGGAGGGGTGGGTGAAGTATCTGAGTCCACAAAACACTTTGGAGTTCCAGCGGTAAACAGCGTTGCAGTCAAATCCAATACAATTGAAGGAACTGGGGACCAACTCTTCAAATGTAAAATAATATAAGATGCCTCCATACTGCTTCTGTGGCGTCATCCAAGTGTCCGTAATCCTCCGACAATCAAATCGAACTCGAAACGGTAAATATCCATCAGCCCATAGCCGGATTCAAGAGCGCACACACAACAAAAGCTCTTTCCTCTATACTCTCGCCCAAGGGGCACCTGACAACATAAGCGACAAGTTGCGAATATTGCGAGATCAGATCAGTGAGATCTGGCTTTAGGGTGAACTATCCCTTTAAGATCATGACTCTGTTAGGACACCATTGCCATTATTTTTTCATGGGGTAGAGAGGTAATCCTGAGCAAAGTTATCAACTCATTGCTTTCGACAGTCTGTCTCGTCCCCAGTCACTTGACTGCTGTGAATGAGAGCTGTGCCAGTCAGCTGTCTAAACACTCGATGCTGAATGACTCTCCAGAGTGTGTTCTTCTCTGTCAGAGTCTGCCCTATCCCCCAGCACGAGGCTTCTCTCTGTTGTCTCCCTCGTTGTGACTCAAGTAGACCCCAACAATGCTAACAAAATATCAATAAAAACGCTGGGGCTTTAGTTTAGAATGATGTAGCAATATGTTTGGAATATCTTATCAATACACTTAACCTTAACTCAACATTGCCTCTTGATGAAGTTCTGTGTTTCTATTTATGATTATTAATGATTTTAGAGTAAGATGAAAGAAGTGCATGTGTTTCTCAATAGGAACACAGACACACATTTAAAACATGCAATGGATGCAAAACTGAAAAGAATACAACTATGTTGTGCCACACATTTGACACCTCCACAGGCCAATTGCTGCTTTGCTTTGGCATTGATACTTGAAAATATACAATCTTCTTTGCAGACTATTCAGTACACATCAATAATGTTTTGCCTGGTTGGTCTTGTTGGTTAATAATCCAGTACCCAGCGCCCAGCATAAGCGGTTCCTTGTTCTAGACCAGCGAAGTGTTGGTGCCAGAGTCAAACCAGTGTTTTGTCGCAGAAAGGCAGTTCTATGGCTGTTGAAATACGAAGAACTGGTTCTAGATAAAGCACTGGATTGCACTTGTGGAAGAGGGTTAAGAGTTAACATTTACAGAGCGCAAAAATATCCAACTCTTCCGTTTTGCAAAATTTGTCCTCATTGACTTCCTTGAACCCATGCATTTCCCTTCCGCTGTGTTTAAGGCTGTGGTTTTCTTCCATGATGACATCATTTCCAACACAAAGGACCAAAAATAGCAAAAGTGATTTCAGTGAAGGGGATAAATAAGCAGACAGACAGATAGATGCTGGTAGGCCACATATACGGTTTATTAGTAAGAATGTGAGAGAATGTAGCTCGGAAATTGTGTGTGTGTGTGTGTGTGTGTGTGTGTGTGTGTGTGTGTGTGTGTGTGTGTGTGTGTGTGTGTGTGTGTGTGTGTGTGTGTGTGTGTGTGTGTGTGTGTGTGTGTGTGTGTGTGTGTGTGTGTGTGTGGTGTGTGTGTGTGTGTGTGTGTGTGTGTGTGTGTGTGTGTGTGTGTGTGTGTGTGTGTGTGTGTGTGTGTGTGTGTGTGTGTGTGTGTGTGTGTGTGTGTGTGGTGTGTGTGTGTGTGTGTGTGTGTGTGTGTGTGTGTGTGTGTGTGTGTGTGTGTGTGTGTGTGTGTGTGTGTGTGTGTGTGTGTGTGTGTGTGTGTGTGTGTGTGTGTGTGTGTGTGTGTGTGTGTGTGTGTGTGTGTGTGTGTGTGTGTGTGTGTGTGTGCGCGCATTCATTTACTTTGTGTGTACTGCGAGGTAGGGCAGTCTGCCAGATAAATCCTAAGTGGTTTGGAAAGAAGAAGTGAGTAGAAAGGCCGAATCTGTACAACCGAGGCTGAGAAGAGCCCGAGGTAGGCTGTATGATATAAGAGAAAGGACAAGAGTGCTGACACACACACACACCCCTTTTATCCCAGACAGCCCTTGCTGTGCCAAACAGGCGTCCTCATCTGTTAACGAGTTAACAATCATCGTAGTCCCTTTCTCGTGCTTCTGTGCACTCCTTAATCCCATGGCACCATTTATTCATTCATTCATTCATTCATATATCGATCCATTCAGTCATCTATTCACTCATATGCAATTGTTGCCTCTTTACTTCTGGACAAAATTCCCAGACAGCTCACAACTCCTCCTCAGTGTCAGGGAGGAGAGATGGTGATTGTTCGGCTCTAACAGTTCCCTGTTGATTAATCAGTGGCATACGCTCACTGAATATACTGGGACATCTCTGTACCCATTAGTTTGTCTCTGGGGAAGTGGACATGCATACTTATAAGCATTGTAACAGTTTACAAATTCAGGGCCAGATATTATTGATAGGAATTTGTGAATACTTTGCCGGTTGACACAAACCCTTTCATGATATGGGGAGATGATATTTTCATCATGTTAATCTTTTGGGAAATGTATATTTGTGGGGTTTATAATTTAGTTTAAAGGCAGATTGAATAATTAATTTGATACTGAAACCAGTGCCAAGTGACATTATTTTGCAGCTGGATGTTTCCTAAGTGATAATCCATCTTGCTAGGCTCCTGTCTATTCACATGTGGCCCAACCAAATGGGTTTGGATCAAACAGCTTCTTATGAAGGAGGAATAACTAGCAGTTATGGACGTGCCTTAAGCGTACCAACAGCAGGACGTGATTATTTGGCAACAATGGTGGCTCCTAAAGAGGATAGCATAGGGGCTGCTATGGCATCAGCTATATCAGAAGCAGAGAATATTTTTTCTTCAAAAGAAGAGCAAAGAATGGTCATCCATGAAAATATATATTTTCATGGATGACAAAAATCAATGACAAAACTAGTTGCTGAAGAATTTATTTGTCGATGATTCGTATGTTACGTCATAGCGCGTGTTTTTCGTGCCATGCAGCTGTATTTAACGTAGTTTTTGACTGGAGGTGCTGATGGAAGTAGCTGAGGAGTGATCTCGCTACCTTCCTAATTCTGAAAGTCACGCATATGCAAAAGCGACAGAACATGGACCAATGGCGAGGTCCGTTCCAACAGCATCGCGAACTAGGAAGTCTATACTTCGGGAGAATTTCACCCTTAACTTAGCCTGAAAAAATAAACTACTTGCAATATCTGTACGGCGGACCTTCCCTCCATGGAAGCAGGACACACGCATTTGAGGAGGAGGTTTTACATCGTAACGTTAACTATGCAGACTCGCCTCGTTAAGATAGCTTGTTAGCTAGCTTGCTATATAAATGTAGATACCTGTGTGCAGGATTTTAGAATCCATTACAAAAATATGGTTTAAACTTGAGTAATGTTATCCTCCTGCCTGACAAACGTCTTTTTTAAGTACAATTATGCAGTCCAAAGAAGACTGTAGTTTAGTTTGTTGATGTTTTTATTGCTGATACTTTCCCTGTCCTTTTTGTTAACAGGAAAACGGAAACTTTAATTTAATTATAGCACTTTGCCTGTCCTTGGTTTTAGATGGACAAAAACTTGGTTTTTCTTAGCTTTTGTATAAATAGTACCAAGTAGTAAGTTTTTTTAATAAAGTATCGATCTTTATTGTCTTTATTTTCAGTCATCACATGCCTCAAACAACCTCAAGCTAAATTTAAAAGCTGTTGGCTAAATAAGATCAATTGCGAATTTGTGTCATTCATAATCCGATTAGTCGATTAATCAATGACTAAACAACTGTCAGAATAGTCGTTAATTGCAGCCCTAAAGAGTAGGTAGAAGGGAGGAGAAAAACAATGCAACCGTAGTGATGAAGCTAAATGCAGAAACGGGGTTGGAAAGAATAGGATAAAGGTGTACATTTTCTCTTTTTGCAAACTACAGAAAAACTCTTCAGGGAGTATCACTAGCCTACTCTTGGATCGACTTGCTCTGCTCTTTCTGGAAAAAAAAATCAATCAATACTACTACTAAGTGTGTGTGTGCAGTGATATTTTGTTATTTACGTGTGTCCTGCTTTCTTTAGTTTTCACAAGTGGTTATGTCTACTGTTGAACCAGAAATGTTTAACTTTATGAATGCGATTGATCTTTTCTGTCCAGTGGATATGGAGTGAAAGGACAAAGTGTTGTTGACCTCGGTAACTTGCAGTGGGTAATTTTAACGTGACTGATGGACCTAATGTCCTATGTGAACTTTTGAATCCCCCACCACCACTGCCAAAACACAAACGTACTATATCCATTTCTGGGTTTTGTCCTATTAATGTCAAGTTCATGTGTTGCACCATCTGTCCTACTTAAGAGATAACAGCCTGGTTAAATGCGTTGTGTTGCACACAGCAGCTGCAGTGTAGATCCATGAATGTAGCAGGTGCACTGCTTGAGGGCATCATACATGCATAATACATAATATGGACATGTTTTGCATGCATGTGCATCTTCTTTCTAGGTCTAGAAAGTGGAACTCTGTCCACTAGAAAAGGCCAAATGATGATGCACCTTTTTTAGGAACTCAAACAGGTCAAAGGACTGTTGAATCTGTTAAGGTTTTAACTTTTTTTTTCAAGGTTTATAAATGACTCCCTGAGAAATACATGTTTAAGAAAGTGAGAAAAAGACCCAATCTGGTATCCTCACAAAAATGTAATGGGTTCTTACCTGACTCGTACCACGTCCTTCCACCAAGTTTCATGGTAATCCGCCCTGTTTTTTGCATAATTTTGCAAACTGACAAATTCCAAAAATAACTAACACGGAGGAAGACATAACCTTAGTTGAGGTAATAATGGTATATGTGCTTTTGAGATACATTGGCTGCATTGTAATGTTGACAATATGGAGAGATTGAAATTTATAATTTCAATCTCTCCATATTTCTTGATTCTTGATTCCAGGTTTAAATAAGGAGCATTTAAGAATAGACTGGAATTTTAAGTTAACGTGGGCCAAAATAGTTTGTCATATAAATAGAAAATTCCTTTTGCTGTTTTCAAAGGAAAATTGTAAAAATCTAAATGTTCAAGAAAACTGAATATGATGGATTATAGTCACATTTACAAGCTTCAAAAAGGCAAGGCTTGTCACATGACAAACCGCATAGCTATTCTGAAAAACTTTGTTCTGCTTTGACGGTTTTATACAGTTCATGTCAGGCTTTGTACCCTGATGAGCAGAATAGTAGTTGATTTAGTTTGAATTCTGCTTCCTAGAAACTGGATCTTTTGAAATAATGTCGACCAGGGAATGGGAGATTTACGTGTGCTGGTAAAAGTAGAACTTTCTTCCAAACAGCTCATCTTCATATTATGCTTTGTTGTTTTCTCACTCATGCAAACATAAACTGCACCAGCCCCTCATCCGCACTCATGAAGCCACAGTCAGCGGCCTGCATCAGCGAACTAGAGAGAGGTCAAGGACAAGATCCCAGTGAGGGCTCTTGATGAGCTGATGGATTGACTGATACAAATCTGAATTTTTAAGCACTAATATCCTCCTTGTCCTCTCTTAAACTGTTTGAGAGTTTAGAGAAGTACATCTCCAAGCCAGGTTTCTGTCAGCCCCAGATCGAGTCCTCAGATATTTACGAGATACGACTGAGGTCAAAGTGAATAAGCACAAAGATAGAACAAATATGTAGACTGTATATTAAGTATGACAACATATAACTGCTTGTCAAAAGTGAAGCCAAAGTGTCTTGATTTCCATCTATGGCTCCCTGCTTCATGTCAATGAATGGGCCATGCACCAAACTAAAAAGTCAAAGTAGAAGTCACAAATATTTTTCACACGAACAACGTACCCAAAACTGTGCTGATACCACATAAGGAAACATTTTTTTACCAGTTGGGTGAGACGTTTTGAAGAATATGCAGAAGGCAGGACATGACGTATATATTTCCCTGGGGAATCACAGCCTTTGGTTCTCATCACCAAAAGCTCTTGAATCTTGTTGTCTTATCAATTTTGTCATCGTCTTTTGCATACATATAAACACCACTTTTTCATCCTGAGATATTTGTATTCTTCAAGCTCACAGCAGTCGCGTGTTGCAAAAATCATCAACACTTGCTCGCTGTGAAAGTTCTGGATATTTTCCAGCTGGAATCTCACATTGGCTCACTCAGGCATTCTCTGGACATTATACTAGGGGGCTGGCACAAATAAAATAATTTTTTTTGTTTTTACCAGCAGCTCCTTACGAAACTTTTAGGAAAATGTCCATACCTCAGTGCATGTCTGAAAGCAGTTTAGGCAAGTGTGAGCTATTTGTTGATTGTCCAATATATATTCAACTCCTCAGTCCTCCCATGTACCTCCATTACTAATCAAATTTAATGAGATGAGGAATCAAGGATGGCACGTCAAGGCAAAATATCACAGGAGAGTGGGAGGAAATGGGTGTATGGAAACCAGGGGACAAGTAGAGAAAACCACATGCCAGAATGGAAGAGCAGATATTGCAGAAAGTTATACACATACAGGACACAAAAAATAATTAAAATGGTAGGAAATAAGAAGGGAAGAATAAGACAATGTTAAAAAAAAAGCAAGTGGATGCATTTGGAAGGAGAGGAGATGTTTTCAAGCCCAGAGGGAGAGGATAACCACTTAGCCCTTCCCCCATTACTCATGGTTCTCGAGAGCAGAGAAGAATAATGACATTGAGTGGATGTACGCCAGACCTCAGGTAGTTCTAATTGTTTAATGCATTCGTGCAACCATGCAGTCCAGTAGCTTGTACACCAGCAGAGTAAATTCACCATTCAACCTGTCGCGAAATTTAGCATTTATGTGAGGTCATGGTTCTATTGTTTTGAACAGTAATGAAAAATTGTGACAGAGTAAAGTTACATTTACCTTTAAATGCCAAGAGACTTATGGAAACACTGACCAAAACACATGAGCTTTTACACAGTGCTCAGGTCATGGGAGTGGAACTTCCCTGGAAGACAATGTGTCACGCAATGTGACATGCAGGTTTCATCACCTAATGTTCATGCACGTTAGAAACTGAGCTAACCAGAAACCTTATCTATTTCCTGTTTCTCTTCTCTAGCACTCTGTGTCTCTAGTTTCTTTTACACAGTAGGATTACAGGCTTGGTTTCATCTCAACAGGACTGGAGTCCCAACAATCAAAGTGACTGTCATGATGATGAAAGTCTTGGTTTTGGTTTAAGTTGCCCTATTCTCAAGGTTTGAACCAAATGACAGCATCTGTCTGTGTGTCTCAGGGATCAGCATTCATGAAGAACAACATGGTTCTTAGAAAAAGGTTGCAGGGGCAGGGTGGCTGGACAATAAGCTCAGTCAGAGGAAGTGATGGAAGGGGAAGATAAAGGGGAGTCTGGGATTTGTTATCGTTAACGGCTCTCTGTAAAGGCACAATACGTCTACCAGACAAAGTTCTTTGTTACAGGGTTTAAAGTTGATCCTGTTAGTCTTGTTTTCACATTGCAGACTAGGAAGCATACACAAGAACTTGGTATGACATACCTCTGTCCTGTTGTCATCACCGACAGGGGAGTAGTCAACCTTCGCTTGACATTGATTCTTGCCTGATTGGTTTGAAGACGGTTGTGCTTGGCGTCTCGGTGAGAAAGATCGAAGACATTAATCAATGCCTCATATTTTCTTGGCGTTAATTCACTATCATCTCCATGTCTAGTCATCTCCAAAAATGGTACTGTCAGTAAACTTTATTCAAACAGTACTTTTCAAAAGCTGTCACAAAGCACAAAAACAGTCAGGGAGGGGACATTCATTTAAAATATGAAACGGCACAAAGAGAATGTAGCGTAAAAACCTCAGCAAATTAGATAATGAGTAAGTGACTATGTTTGACGTTTACAGCTTACGTAGAGCATCTGATCTTGGCCCTCCAACAAACCACAGCTACTCTCCTTTTCAAAGAATTTCCCGGCCTCTACTTTCAAACTCGTACACCAACCGCTCAACTTCTGTTTCCTGATAAGATCTTCTCAACCTCAAAAGTATTTGTCTAAAATCCCGGAAATCCTTTTTAGGGAGATTTAAAAACTAGCTGTCTCTGTTTCCTTTGCAGCTTGTCTTCACTTGCTCTATACATCCAGACTACTTCATTTCAAACTGTAGTAAAAATGTGTTCAGCCCAAGTCATGCTTCTGTGTCGAATCTTCGCTGTAACTCCGACGTAGTAGAACCCTAGGCCGTACCCTAATGTGTGCCTCCCCAGAAATGTAACCACTTTGTAACCTAACTTCACTTGCTAATGCACCCCACTTTCCTTTTATACCTCTTACAGAAAAGTTGACAGCATATCAGCGGGAGTTCCATGCCCTGAAAGAGCGCCTTCGTGTGGCAGAGCACAGGACGCTGCAGCGCTCGTCTGAGCTCAACAACATTCTTGAGCAGTTCAGACGCGCCATCGCCGAGACTAACAGCAGCAAAGATGCTCTCACAAACTTTTCAGGTAACGAACACGTACAAAAACATCTGATGACTCATTAACTCTAACCAAGGTTTTACACTGTTGAGTTAACATCAGAGCTGATTCAGTAATTTGTGTCCATCATATACTGAAGTGTTTTCTGTGAGTGAATTTGTCCTTGCATGACCTGTTGTAAAATCTAAAACATATACAGTTACATATGTTGTGATATCGAAACTACTGAATAAATAACAAAAATAACTCTTCTACGAGTCCCTCAGTGAATAATAAATATTGGATTAATTCTGTAGTTACAGCATCACTGTCCTACCAGTGCACATTAGTGTCAACAGGTGGTCATTTAAAAACTCAGCAGCACTGCTGATCTCATGTTTCTGTGACCTCTTTCAGATGAGACGCAGAAACTACTGAAGGAGCTCTCAAATAGGAAACAGCTCCAGGTGCCAAATATCTACCACCACATGCCTCACCTTCTCAACAATGAGGGGAGCCTGCACCCAGCCGTGCAGGTTGGTCTTGGCCGCACGGGAGGTGAGGAGCTTATACATACACTGCAAGTTTTGTAGAACAGCAAGGCCCCTTGTTTAAGAGAGGCCTTCTCTCCTTAATATTCATGCTCTTCCTACACAAACACACCCAGACCCCCAGAGATCCTTATTACACAAGGATGTGAATCAAGTCTCAACAAGTTTGCACTCAGGGAACTAGTTAACAGCAAACATCCCCCCTGGACTGAGGTTTCCAACAATATCTTACGGATGAACACTGGCAGAGTTGAAGATGAACTGTAGTGCATGTACAGTATGATCGTCTATTTGAATTAGCAAATTATTTATTAAACATTGTTTATATGTTGTATCTGTTGCTCTATCCTAATATGTTTTTGCTTAAATAGTTTTGCACTTTCTCTTGTTTTTTCTTCTCTTTTTAATTTGAGGGAAAATACGATTTAAAAAACAAAAAAACAGTCACACAAAGTTTGCTAAAGTAAAACCAGAAATTTCCCATGATAATGTCACATCAACCACATTTTTAATAAGTGCAATGCGTCCTGTCGAAGTGGGTTAAATGGATTATTTCACTCCTGCTTCCCTTTTCTCTACTCGCCCCTATTTTTACCAAACCCCATTTTAGATGATTTTTAAGAGGATTACTTATCTGGCATTGTTGGTGGGACGTGAGGGTGGTGACTTTAATGGTGGCAACGGCTCAAATGGTGTATCCAGCATTACTTATGACAGTGACAGAGGGGGGAAACCATCTAGACAAATTAGAGGAAAAGACGGAGGGACAAGTTGGGCACAAATAGGAGTTTTTTGTCCCTGGCCCGTGGCCTGCTTGAATATTGAGTGCAAGGTATTCCCACGGGAAACAAGAAAAATGCAGGGGCCATTGTTGCCGTCTTTCCAAGTCACTGCTGTCGAGCTTTCAGGAGACTTTTTGGCTTCCTTTTAGAAATCTAAGATAGAACGTCTAGCCACTGATAATAGTCTGTTGTTCTCACCTACTTACCGCCCTTGGTTACTGACAGTTGTGCGGATTGCATTCACAGTTATACTAGGGGTGCAAGCAGGAAGTGGTAGCACAACCAGTACAGAGGCTATTTTAGCTTGGTCATCTGTGTAGATGCCACATGACATACTTGACAGGCCACTGGCAACTCTCGGCTCGAGGCCCCAACAGTGACTTTAATCTTTCCCTGTTTTCTGCTGCTAATTGTTTTTCATAGTCTCTCGTTTTTTTCCTCTGCTGGTATAAGCATATCGGACATTCTGTTGATATTTATAGCTGAGCAAATAAGGCCATGATCCCACTTTAAAAATGAACAAGTATTATGAGGAAAAACAGCTCAGGCACTCTACTTTCAAACTGTAGTACTACGTGTTCAAAAGTCATCACAGAGACTGTTTTACTGACATGGTTGGAGTTGGTCCTCGCTGAATCCCCTTTCATACAGAAGTCAATACGAGTATAATTGCGAGCGCAGTCCTGCTAGTTCCAATCTGACAGTCTTCAGGAAGTCGTCTACCTACCAACTTGTGCCCTTTTGCACTGTCAATACTCTGTTGGTTACTAAGTAACTTCAATATTAAGCATTTGTTTATTTTGACCAGCATGCCATAAGCTTTATTATATCTCTATTAATGCCCTTCTCTCTCCAGTCTCGAGTTCCTTTAGCAGTCATGACTGACTCTTCTGTTGGCCTGAGTGTAGAGATTGTTGTTTCTGCTCAGGTGGTGCAAGCTGCTTCTTTAACATGCAAAGGCCTGACACGTGAAGTTTCATGAAATCCCTCAGGTTTCTCTGCTCTACAGTAGATGTGGCCTGTGCAGTGATAAGAAGTGATCATCCCTCAGGAGCTTCCCACTCACTGCTGTTAATCACGCTGCCAACATTTTGCTTTATAAAGCAATACTGATTTACAGACAGAAATATTTGTTGCATCTGTGTGAGATTATGTCTTTAATCAGTATTGCTGAACAGATAAACTATCAACTGAAAGTACTTAAACCTTATATTTGCTTACTGTTTTTTTATCTTTGTTATTGTTCTTTGAGTGAAGTGTTCAACATGGCAACCTTTGACTCTACTGAAAATTTAGTCAGTTCAAATGGCAGATGTTGTGATCTCATTCAACAAGATCAATCTAGAACTGATTTGCTTTTATTTTTATGAAATTGTTAAATGTATAAAGAAAGAAAGGGAAAGAAAATTGTTGTATCTGCCCCTTTATCCACATCTGCACCAAAATTAGTTTTTTAGTTTTGGTGTAATCTTGTTAATAGACATGATGAGAATTGGCTAATGACAGCAGCAGAGGTTAGAGAAGCTGGAGGAATCATATGAATGCTTAAAAAAGATTTTCTATGTCATTGAAATACAGCAATCAGTGTACTGCGGCAACATTGGAAACATTTATATTTGTGAGCCTTGAAGCAGTTACTAAAATATTTTTTTCTAACATGAGACTCATTGATGCCTAAATTACCCGGAGAACATTGCGGGGGGGCGCCAAAAACAGATGAATTAATCAATCAAAATGTTAAAAAGAGATCTCCTTGCCCGTTGATCAGAATAATTTTTGTTTTCATACCAATAATCCATAGAATATTCCACTCTGACCAGATATATTTTTTAATTTAATTCAACATTGTTTACATTATAATTTACAAAAATGTATCTAGTGATGTCAGTTCCTGTCTTGACACTAGACCTAACCATAAATAATGCAACAAGTCGGGCTGGAAATGTTCTGCTGCACATTGAAAGCATAAAGACGAACACTTGCATCTTTATATGGAATGCCATGCCAAATCACTTCTTTTCATTGATTGAGTGAAGCGGGCAGACTGATCTAGGGACACAGGGAGGGGCAGTCCTGCTCCAGCTGCGCGTACATGCGTTATCACTCACTCACTGTCTTGCACCGTCCCTTGCTCTGTCACTCTCTGTCTCTTTTCCTTCCTCCCACATTCTCCTTTCATCCTCGACCTACTTTCTTGGTGGTGGTGGTGGTGGGTGTCGCTATACAACACGGAGCTCAGTGTGAGAAACACAAAGCAAAACTGGGACAGATTCTCCACGCTGCACAGATCACTCCGGAGGATTGCACCCTTTTCTCATGTCCACTGCACAGCTCCCTCATTCTGCACCTCAAGTTTTTGTTTTGTCCTTTTGTTGAGGCCCCTTGCACCCTCGCAATCCCCTCAGTCAGTAGCTCTTCCCTTTTTAAACCGTACACACACACCAACACACACACATTAGCCTCGGTTTGTGTGTTTCATAATCATTACCATCCCCAAAGAGCCTGTTGTAAGCTGCTTCCATTAGGACAAAACATGAACTTGCTTTAATTTCTCTCGTATGAAAACAAGCATTACCCAAAGCTCTCTTCTGTAGATTTTGGCCCAAGGATATGAATTCAGTTAAGAGCAAATGTATAGAAGAGAAAGCTAAATATGAAAATAGACAGTACATAAATTATTAGGCAATTTCATGCTGCTTATTTTCTTTTAAACGCTGATTGATTATCAAACAAGTTGCTCCTTGTCACATTTGAATCTTCACCCCTGTTTATGCTCTCTGCTATCTCTTCCTCTCACTCTCTCTTTCCCCTGGTGAAAGTGATCCATGGGGTCTTCTGAGCACAATGAACTGGATTTTTGTTGGTAACAGTCCATTGTACTTCTCCCAGTCTTGTGTAGTTTCGGGGGAAATCTCTCCATCATAAAGAAGAGGCCGTCTGTTTTGCCGCTCCAAGCCTCACACAATAGGGGCAATAAGAAGATGACAATAGACTCTCTTTTCCTCTTTCCATGTCTCGCCGCTGTGTCACTCGACCAGTCTGCTCTCTGCTCGGTCTTTCTCTTTTAGCTCAGACGTGGGGATTACTTCCTTGGTGGACGTAATACATTTTCCCCATGTTTGTTTGTTCGTTGGTGATTTATTTGCAACAAGATGATTAAAAAACTACAGTTTTTCACAGAAGTTGGTGGAAGGATGCAGTATAGGTTAGGGAAGAACCCATTCATTATTGGGGGGGGGGATCCAAGACAGCTTTCTGTAACATTGCGCGATTGGGTGGTTTCAAGATTTCATCTTTTTACCATCGGTGGGAAGTAGCGAAGTAGAAATACTTTGTTACTGTACTTGAGTACATGTTTCCCATATCTGTACTTTACTTGAGTACTGATTACCCTGAAATTTTTTTTACTTTTACTCGCTACATTTGAACACAAATTTCTGTACTTTCTACTTCGTATATTCTCAAAACTTGCTCGCTACTTCAGCAGCGGAGGTGCACCTCTACGCTGCCGGTGGCGTCTTGACCGTCGGGGGGCAGCAAGAGACCCTAAAAGTCCTGACCAGCCTTGGTCGACCGGGGTCGAGCAGGCTCTTCTGGTAACGATCCCTCACCGTCAGAAATTATTAATAAGGACACATATTAATAATCGTTTGAATAATCGTGATTTCAATATTGTCCAAAATAGTCGTGATTATTATTTTCTCCATATTCGAGCAGCCCTACTAGAAGTTCAGATTCACTAGTCCCATACTATTTGGATCTCAGCATCTGGGGTTCCAAATTTGTAAAATATACATTATATATATATATTGTTGTTATAATTTTTCAGTCAGTTGAAATAAATTCCGAAGAGAAAAATGTTGGGTTGTTTTGTGTCTGTATAGGACTAGGGTTTGCATTTTTTATTTTGGTACTTGTACTTTTACTTTTGATACTTAAGTACATTTCAGCACCAGATTCTTTTGATACTTAAATACATTTAATATGAGTCTTTTACTCCAGTCATTTTCTGACGGTTGACTTACCGGAGTCACTTTCAGGTAAGATATCTGTACTTTTACTCAAGTATGGCTTTCAAGTACTTTATACACCACTGCCTTTTACCAATTTGAATATTTCAGGGGTCTTGATGAAAAACCGATGGTGCCGTTTGATTGAATTTAGGAGAATTTGTGGGCCTTAGTGGAGGTATGAGCAGCACTGAGGGAAATGTAGTTACTTAGTTGTTCAACAGAAAAGTAGTTTAAGACAATGTAGATAATTTATTAACCTTTTAGTCTTCTAGTCTTTTTTGCCTCTGGTTGGATTTGATGCATTTTTAGGTGCTGAAATTGGTGTACATACTGTACATTTGGGAGTTGGTAAAACAATGTATCCAGTTTTGGTTCTCGACACTTCTTATTTAATCAATTACATTAAAAGAGAGATAAATCACTCGGGATAATAAAGTATCGTTTTCAAAGTATAGGGTCTGATGTTCTCTGTTCATCGCTCTCTGTTGCTTTAGTCTGTCCAACTCTCTTAAACAACATGTCGCTGATCTCAGAGTAAATGATAATATTCTGTGAATGCCATATATAATGTATTGTTATATATTGTTATATGCCACAATAACATATAATACAAATTGTTGATTCTTTTATTACTTACAATTATAAGATTGTGTAAGATTCAACTAAAGAACATGCAGCATATTAATGCAGCTGCATTACAGACTAATGGCCAAAACTTCTGCTCTTAATTTAGGCTGGTGTAATCTTTTGGTGTCCGACAAAAAGATTATTTGGTTTCGGATCCACTTGATTAAAATAGCCATCCATTCCTGATTCTCACCACATGCTTATCTCTCTTTTTCTCAGTTACCATGGTGATGGGGATTCCCACAGTGAAGCGGAAGGTGAAGTCTTATCTGTCAGAGACGCTGCGTTCGCTAATAGACAAGCTGTCACCAGAGGAGAAACTTGACTGTGTTATTATTGTCTTTGTTGGGGAGGTGAGATCCCATATTCCAAACTGTATGTACCATTACATGATTATTTTACACAGTGAACAGAAATGTTGATAATAAGGGGTCCACATGTCTGAACTCCTCCTGGTTGATCTCTGCAGACTGACGTGGACTACGTTCACAGCGTAGTTGCTGTCCTGGAGAAAGAGTGAGTACATTTGTCTGCTTCCTGCCAGACCCACAAAAAGATGGAAATGTTTGGAATGAGTGGAAAAAAAAACTGATTTAGAGAAAAGTGTGTATCTCTGTTCGACTTGTTGACATCACCAGTGATTCTCTCTCGTCAGGTTTTCTACAGAGCTGAGTTCAGGCTTGCTGGAGGTGATTTCCCCTCCGGCCACCTATTACCCTGAGCTTACCAACCTCAAGGAGACATTTGGAGACTCCAGAGAGAGAGTCAAGTAAGCAGTTCACTTCACCAAGACGTCTGTGTTATCAGTTTGTTCAGTGCTGTCATTTAATTATGCAAAATGTGATAGAAATCATTATCGAAATCTAGACCAACCAGCCCTGGGAGAAATTAAATTCAGGAGAGCTGCAGAAAAAAAAGTAGAAAGATGAGTCGGGGGATGTGGGAGTGAACGAGCGAGCGAGAGATTTTTACAGAGGCTGCACGGGTACTTGGTATTCCACAGGCATTTCTCAAAGTCGGATCAAGGTCATCAGCAGCAGCACCCTCTATCTCTTTCTCTCTGTAGTGCTCGCTCTCATTATCTTCTGCGCTTACCTTCTCTTTATAGTGTGCTAACTGCGGGCTTCATTAGGAGTCTGCTTATGGTGCAGATGGTGCTGCCTACTTACAGTATGTACTAGGGTAATAGCATTTAGGACTATTTGTGTGTGTGGGTCTTTGTGAGCACAGATGCTAATCTGAGCTGTATCTTGTTCAACATTGGCTCATGGGACACACTAATGTTGTGTGTGTGTGCGGGCACTCGTGCATGGACTTAGGTCAGTGATATATGAAAGGTTTTAAAAGATGTCCTCTTTGCTGAAACTGCAGCAACACTGAACCACCTGGTAGAGGTGAAGTGCATGTGCATCATCTGCCCTCAAATTCAAATTAGTGGTGTCTGTTCACCTGACTGGACTGTATGTGTTTTTCTTTCCCCTTAAGGACTTTTTCCAGCATAAGCACTGACCTAGTCAGGATCAGTAGGCCCTTATGGGAACCAAAAGTCATAATAAGATCCTGGTTAAGGTTAGGGTTAAGCATTAATTGGTTATCAATAAGGTTAGGTTTCAGGCTGTCAACAATGAATGGAAGTCAATGGGAAGTCCTAATAAGGATAGCTGTACAAACCGGTGTGTGTACCACCTCTCACACCTGTTCTCTGGAGGCATCTCGAACACCTGCAGCTCTCAGCCAGCAGTAGCGGGTCCATCTGCAGCGAGGGCAGATCCTTCAGATCAAACAGTTACTGTGACAGCATCGGCTTATAAATGATTCAAGTAGCGTCTGCTGTCGTAACATGCAGGAAACCTTGGAGCATCAGATTTGCACAGATTCTAGCTTTTTGTATGTGAAGCAGGGACTTTGACATGCTTTTCAATGGCATAATTTTTCACAGTACAGTGGCTCAGCTTTCATGTTTAACGATTTGTATCTGCTTTGTTTAGATGGAGAACCAAGCAGAATCTGGACTATTCCTTCCTCATGATGTACGCTGTGAGCAAAGGGGTTTATTATGTCCAGGTATGTCCTTATAATAATACATTTCCCATAGCAACTTGCTGGAGTGTATTTTAAGAAAGGTTCTGTAGACAATTACTCAAGTATCAGAGTGAAAACCTTTTCTCTGCCAACTCTGATATGCTCTTAGACTGAAGCTCATCCTTCCAAATTAAAACACAGCGAGTACTTTAAGCAAATGTGTGTTACTGCCTTTCTCCAGAGCCTGTGTTGTTGTTTGTTTTCAGACCGGAGTCGGTTTCACTTATTCTCAGCCTAATCCTCTTAGACATCTATAACTCTTATCCTTCTTCTTGGATTAAGTAGACGTTCAATTGGGGAATGTTTTCGTAAACATTGACTCTCTTCAGATTTGAAATTCTGGGAGCAGCCATTAGAGGTTGAATTTAACTGTGTTGTCAATCTTGCATCTGTGTGTCAATTCCATCATCTGCTCTCAGCTGGGGAGAAGAGGTATTGCCCATCTAACATCTATTACTGCTTTAGATTAGTGTAGGCACTCAGCAGTGTCCTTTAGATCAGCTCGGAGTCATGTCCCCACGTGAACATAGAGGAGTCTCCCTCCACCTTTTCTCCCTTTCCATCAACAATTAACCCAACTAGTCAATGTGGTTACTTCCATCTTACATTTCTTTTGTGTGACCCTCTGTTTGTTCAGCTGGAGGACGATATTGTGGCCAAGCCCAACTACTTTGCCACAATGAAGAACTTTGCCCTGCAGCTGTCGTCAGAGGACTGGATGATCCTGGAGTTCTCTCAGCTGGGCTTCATTGGTATGATCCATTGAGCAGATGATCGTTGCTCAGCCTCCACAAAGGCTGTCAACTGAAAATCTGTGCAAAGCTAATTCCCAGTCCAGGCTATATGGCTGCTATAAATTGGTTTTCAACTCATTCTTTTAAATCAGTATTACAATCCCCTTGGATCATAGCAGCGAGTAAAGACAATATGGACATTTTATTGATCTCCTTGGAAATCGGGTTATTGCAAAGTAATGTTAACTGGTCCGGATTAAGCAAATCCAAATGTATCCATATCTATTCTTATACGGCCCTAATGTCAATGATTAAGAAAACCTATCCTGCATGATATATGCACCTTTAGGTTATACTTGTACCTGTATACGGATCTGTGTTTAAATGTAAGTACTGAAATGTAATTGTATCATTAAAATGCTGAGTTTAACTAGACCAATTAAACCCCAGTTTGTTTAATGCAACCAACTCTGAAAAGAGTTAACATCCACAAAGGTGCATTCAGGTTTAGAGAGGAGTTCATTACAGTCGATATAATGAAAGATATGATATGAAAAGTGTTCTGCTTATCTTAATGCAGCTGTTCTTGGTCTGTTGTTCTTGAACATTTTGTATTTTATCAGTATCATCCTTCATCTTAATGGAACGTTTATAGTTTTGTAAATGGATTTTTGGCACTAAACATGATCAATGGGAGCTTTGAGGGGAGCTGATAACCCTGGGTTTGACCTCAGTTTTGCGGATTTTGTCCTATCGCCACAAAATATTTATTTTGCCAAATTTGGACCCTTACTTTTCTGCTAAAAATGTACACCTTAAATTCAATAAAAATATCTTCTGGTAAAATAGGAACATTCAACAAGCTTCTAGCTTCTACTCGTTTCTGGACTTAAGTATCTAAACAGGAAACCTAGATTGTGATACAGCTGTTGCCCACAAGTCCTATTTATTTTGATATACAGACTATTAAAACAAAAAGTCCAGCCTTGAAGGCCAATTTTAATGTGCTCGTTTGTAATATGAATTCCGGTTGATAATTGGTTATTAATGTATTGTTTGCTCTGTACTTTATTTGTCCTTCAGGAAAAATGTTCCAGGCTCCAGACCTGAACCTCATTGTTGAGTTCATCTTCATGTTCTATAAGGAGAAACCCATAGACTGGCTGCTGGACCATATTCTCTGGGTCAAAGTCTGCAATCCTGAAAAAGATGCGGTGTGTACTGTGATTGAATAATGCATGACTAAAGTTCCATCGTATTTGATGGTTTTTGTCAGTTGAATTCTGAAATGGCTGGGTATGAGATTCGTTTACATACAAAAGGGGAGAAAGGAGAGGTGGGTGTGACACCAAAAAGCCAGCTGCAAACAGACAGGTGAAAGGTAAACAGACAGTTAATGACTTTGACGTAAATATTGCTGAAGGGTTGGTTTTATATCTGCAACTACCTCCTACCTTTACATAAAAGCGGCGCAGACAAAGAAAGCAGCTAATTTATAAAGCAAACACCCCCCTCTTCTCTTCTAAGGAAAATGAAACCAGACAGTGTGTACTGTGTACACACCTATACGTTCGTTGCACAAGTTGGAGGATATGAGGGGGTTGTTGAATGACTGTGTGGCAAAGGCAAATGATTAAAATGGCTAACAGGTAAACTATGGGTGGGTCTCTGAGCAGGATTTTGCTTAACGATAAGTACATGCACACAGCAGAAAGACGAACATGTATGACAACTGGGTCTCATTCCCACTTTTATTCTTTCCAGAAACATTGCGAGCGTCAGAAGTCCGGCCTACGAGTGCGGTTCAGACCCTCCCTATTCCAACACGTAGGACTTCATTCGTCTCTCGCAGGAAAGATTCAAAAACTCACAGTGAGTCTCGCACCCTCTGAGTCATTTGTTTTCTACATCAGTTAATGCTACTTCCTGTGTAAAACTGGCGTCTGCTCTCCATCTGCAGGACAAGGATTTCCTGAAGCCGCTGCTCCACAAGATGCACGTCAACCCACCAGCTGAGGTTTCCACATCAATGAAGGTCTCACTCCAGAGTTCCCATCCTTTTACTGTCCTCTAGTTAATTGGAATAATTATATAAAAACAAGAATAAATTGAATGTAATGTACACTAAAATATAATAAGAACAACATAAAAGTGAAAATAGTGATCAGAACATTTGTGTTGTGTTACGCAGGTGTACCAGGGTCACACACTGGAGAAGACATACCTAGGAGAGGACTTCTTCTGGGCCATTACTCCGACTACAGGAGACTACGTCCTCTTCAAGTTTGACAGACCTGTTAGCATAGAGAGGTATAGGAGCTTTGCCTGTGTGGAATATGCTTGTGTGCACAGCTCCTTATCATTTTCTTTCACACAAAATGATGACCATGCACATTACAGCCTATTTGCTCACACAGGCATATACAAAATATATCTTATATCCTCCTGCTGCCTTTCACTGATTCAGGTTTAGATTCAGATCGTGCGCTGTGTGTGTGTGTCATGTGCTGTGTGTCTCCGGGGATCGGGCTGAGTTAATGAGAGTGCTCTAAAATAAGCATTCACAGACCAGCCTCCTACTCTCTGTGGAGCCGGGGTAGAAAGGGAGCAAGAGAGTGAATGTGAAGGGAGCAGTAAGTGAGACTGACGGCTCAGAGCACAGCTGAAAAGGTTGTCAGCTGACATTGGGACGAGAAGTGGGGTACATGCGGGACACCTGCCAGCATATTGTATGGGCTACATACAGAGAGACATATATCCATTCATACTATGGTCAATTTACAGTCTACAATTAACCTACCTCCAATCTACCCTCCTCTTGTAACAATTTTATTTGGGCGGTGACTAATTTTACATGGACTCCAATAATCTGACTATTGACCATCAATCAATCAAATTTTATTCGTACAGCCCTACTCACAAATCATCATGCATCTAATAGGGCCTAATCCCAAATTCCAACCTTTATTCAGATTATTTTCTTAATCCGGTTAAAATCCAAATATCGGTATCCATGTAGAGGTGGCAGTGGGTGGGAAAGGGGCTGTCTTGTGTTCCACTGTGTTGTAGAGTTGAGGCTGTTCTGAGTGACACCAGTTACACTGGCTCAAACTGTATTGTAACGGACATCGGTAATCATTTCATTACTGCAGGCAGACCTGAAACTTCATAATTATGTTAATCAGGTAGTGAAATGATGCCTTTTAATATTTTAGGTTTCATGGAATTTACATTTTTTCCTGTATTTCCATGGCAACAAGCTTGACTTGGCCAAATTGAGAATACAGTCTCAAATCAGACCTTTTCACCAGTTAGCAACACAGTGTGGATATAATGGGATTAACATGTTATCACTGACAGCGAGTTACGGGTTCACTTATAACTCAACACCTGCATACTAAATAAACACTATATTAAGACAAACAGTAGGGACCATACAATCCTGTTGGCAGCTCTCAGGTTGTAGTTAGGAAAAAAAGTCTTACTGTATGTTACTTATATGATTATTATCATGTAAAATTATATAAAACAATATTACATGCATTTCTTGTGTACCTTTTATGATTGTGTGTTTTTTATATAAAAATTCTTGATCACTGAGTGAAATATTATGACTGTTATAACAACAAATGATCTGCTCTTTGAAGTATGTTCTGGCACTGCATTCACAAAAACTGATAAATTAAGTAAAGCATCATAACTTAATCCCTCTTTGAATGTTACCAACCTCAAACCCCAAATCCAAAGCTACCAGTGTACCTCATAATTCCTCACTCTTGTCAAGCCTTTTGAATTCAAAGCATCCTGTTAAAGCTGCTCTGAAACCCACTGGGATTTCTATGTCTCTCCTGGTTAGATTGGCAGAAATGCTGGAATTTTTTATGTCAGAAACCTGTAGCTGTGACCTGAATATGAGATCTAAGAAGCACAAACTTTGAAATGTTGATCAGGAAATGGCCTGATGACACAACGGGTGTAGATACGTCTACAAAACCTAGTCTCATTTCATGGATTTAACTTGATGTCCACAGGTGATTTGATATCCTGTTTGTGTGTTTGTTTGTGGTGCAAGATTCAAGAATGACTACCTGCTGGTGTAAATATTAAATTAAATTTGTTTTATTGGAATGGCAGGTTCCTGTTTCGCAGTGGCAACCAGGAGCACCCAGGGGACAAAATCGAGAACACCACAGTGGAAATACTGCCCGTCTTGGTAGGGATACAAATACACACACATGCAAACACACACACTCACAGTCCGTCCACCTTCTGTGGTGTGATGTGGAAACGGCTCTGATTAGATTACATCGAGTGGTTGCTCTTAGGAACGAAGCGCATTGATTATTGACAGGAATGTGAGCGTGACAGAATTGTTTGCTCTGCCAGAGGAGATCCATTCTGACATTGTGATCCACACCTCCAGTGTACCTGTTCTGCTAAGTGCTGCTCAAATGATAACATAATTTAGATCTGAATTTGTGTCTTACATTTTGTATTTTTCTGACCATTTTCTACTGTGTTCGTATGACAGGAGAGTCGACTACAGACCAAAGAGAAGTACAAACGAACAGAGGACCGCTTTTACAGAATCGGTATGTGAGTCTTTTATCACCATGTGTGTTAATGTATGCAAACACTGACACTGAGATCAGATTACACACTCGAGTCTGTGGTGCCTAGAGTTACAGGCACTGAACACAAACTTTTCTGTTCTTTATTTTGTCACTTTTACCTCTTTATTGTTTTGTTTTTGCTTAAATATTTTGTATTTAAGGGGTATAAATTACTTCTGAGCACAATTGTAGTTGTATATTATTAACAAGGAGCATTACATAAAAACACAAGGCCCCTTATAAAACCCCATTTAAATTCACTAGATCTGATTTTATGTGGATCGGCACAAAATTACAACACTCATAAATATCAGTTTTTTTTGTAACAAGATCCATGAATTCTTCTCTGAATAATCCAGGACAATGTTAAAAAAAAGCACCAACAAATTATTTGATCCATCATCTGATCCCAATCTGCACCAAAATGTTTTGGGTTCCTGACCCATACCACATCTTTCCAGCACATTTTATGGAAATCGGTTGCGAGGTTTTTGCGTAATCTTGCTAGCTAACTATTAATCAATCACAGATAATAAAAATAACCTCTTGTTGTGGGTAACAACAAACCAAAACAGATAAAGGTCATGTGCTAAAATGTATTTTTTTGAATAAATTCCAGTAAATCAGTGAAGATTTTTTCCCCCACTTAGTTTACTGGCCATGTTCTCTCTGTGAATGATTTATAGTTTCTCATATTTGCTTTTCTCTCTGTCGGTTTTCTTTAAACACACAGGTCGGTTTGAGAGGGGTGTGGCAGAAGGGGCTGTAGATCCTTCCTTCAATCCTATCCTGGCACTTCGGCTCTCAGTTATCAAAGACTCTGCTGTGTGGGCCATCCTCAGTGAAGTAAGCCAATCAAACACCACAACTGTTGTCCAACCACTTGATAAGTAATACCACTTGCTCCAGATGCACTGCTTACTTGTTTCGTCTTAGTAACAAGTGTGACTCTCTCCTCTCCTCCTGCAGATACATATAAAGAGGATAACTGGCTGATTCTTCTGGAGGGGGAACATGAATCATGGCCCCTGGGGGACCAAACTCTCCTAGACTGCATATGCAGGGCCTCTGGCACCTAGCAACCAGCAGTGAACTCATTAGAGCACACTAGAGTTGCTCGTCTGAGGAAATCCACCTCTCTGTCCCACCCCCCGCTCCTCCTAATGTACCTTGTTATTTTGCTTGTCATCGATCGATTTCCCCTTTCTTTCTTTCTGTCTGCATATCTCCCTCACTCGTGTGCTCTTAATTAGTGTGTGAGATTGTGAAAACTACTGTCTGAAGAACAACAGCAGAGTGCGTGAAGACGTCGGTCCCCAGCTCTGGCTCTGAAAGATACTGTGTTGCTCGGAAGCTTTGAATACAATCAGAGAACGCCTGAACAAACAAGGAGAAATGATCACACGTGTGGAGAACCAGTCAGCTGGCCACCTTGAAGATGCTGCCAAATCCCTTCACCGTTACTCAATGCTGCCACCTTTGGGCGAGCTCGGGCATTGCACTGTCACTAGCGCCCCAGCAAATCCCAATGTGATGAAGAATGTTGTCATCACTAATGGCCAGTTGTTCTCGGCGCTCTAGATCGACACCAGCCCAGACAAAGTTATTTTCCTCGCTCCTCGAGTATTGTAAGTGTCCCCCAAACGCTTCACTGGTCCTGAAACACAAACTCAGGAAGAGCTTTTCAAAACTATTCCGAAATCCTGCCTGCAGCCATTTGGGGACAACTTTGACCTTCGGCTAAATTCATGATAAAAACCCAGGTAATTGAGAAAATAAGATCATGACACCACATCTCTCTCAACTACTGTCTGGTGGGCTGTGTACGACCTCAGTGTCCACTTTTAGTATACCAATCAGACATGCCTTGGTGTCATTTTCCGATGGAATATATTGATATATTATTACAGCTTTGACGATCTATGAAGGGGACTTAATTTATTTGAAATAAATCTTTAATTTGTACAAGAGGTAAAATATATTTTTATTCTATTGAGAAATGTTTATCCAGGATCAGAATCAGTTTCATTTGTGTATTGTTGTTTATTTCAAAATTGCTATTGTAGATTTTGTTTTCATGATCATAGCTTCTTGTGAAATTGCTGTGTCGGCAAGTTGCAAGCTGGTCAGTTCAGTATAATCAATTTTTGTCACTTTTCAAACTGAAATATCACAGGTGGGATCCTTCATTTTTTCGGTTTAAATGCAAAACGTTAGAAAAGTTGTGAAAAGATGCTTTTGAAGTGGTCGTTGGTCAAAATTAGAAAAATGTGCCTTATATCCAGCTTCGTGAAAATTGTCTCAACAACAATGATTCCAGTCTGTTCCCTCTGAGTTTTGTGTCCACTTTGCTGGATATACTAATATTTAAAAGTGAAATACAGTCCAATTAGTGATTGTCAATAATAATATCTGTGTTATGCTCAGTGGCAAATGGATGTTTTTTTCTACCAGGTTACCATCTGAAACAGCATGATTTGCACTGCTTTTTCACTTTTATGTTCCCATCACACCCCTCACCATTGAACTCAAAAGTCCCATTTTCACACGTGAGATGCTTATTGCTCTGAATCTTCTGAAATCCGCTTCACAATTCATTTTGTCCAATCCTGCATCTTGGTTCTTGATTGGACGAAATATCATGACTACTGATCATTGCAGAGTGGAGTGCGTCTTTGTGGTTTGATTTGGCTGAAGTGTCGTTCTTTTGACTGATTGTAAATCTATAAGAACGGCAACTATTTCTCTATCACTCACACTCTCTTGTCTACTTAATAGTTTATTTAAATTCACTTAACAAGTTTTGTGATTGTGTGTGGCCAATGTTCTGAGTATAAGCTATTTTTTTTGGGGTAAAATCTAGCTAATTTTACTCTTGGGTGGTTTACTCAAGGGGTTGTGAAGTGCCTTTTGTGGAAATTGATATAACAGTTGCGACTGAAAGTGCTTGTTCACATGCATGGTCATTATTTGTAATTTATAAACTGTGGTTTTTTTCTCTTTGTTTGTTTCATGGGTTGTTGTTTTTTGTGGGGGGGATCAGATCAAAATACCTAACCTAAAGATGGACCCACTTCCTGATTAGATTCTGTTACTTGGGAGTGGATGTGGATTACTCCATGTAGATGTGTTGTTTTGAAAGGGTTAAGACTTTCAGTTCTGCTAACAGGTTTGGCTTCTGGCCCTTTACACTGCATCCACATACAGTCTGACACTGAAAGCATGAAGACAGCATGAACGGTTATGTGACCCTCTACTGTATTAGTGAAAAGTGGACAGGAGGCCTCAAAAAAACAAACTTCCCATACGCAACAACCCCACGCCCATCAGTTCATGTGCCTTTATCATGAACAGTACATGTGAATGCCTACATGTGATGATTTCACATCATTTTTCATGGACATCTTTGAAATAAACGATAAAAGTTCTTAGAAGTCATGACCATTTTTTTGTGTGTGTCGATATTATGTTTCTTCTTGCATCACTCATACCATCTGCATCACCAGGTCCGAAGTAAAATAAATGCTTTTTGTCATGGTAATGAATTCATTTGACAACATTGCAATATGACTGCAAACTTCAGCTGACAGTTTTTACTCACTACAACGGAGGATTAGTGCCAATTAAAGAGGAAAAAATGGTGATTTCAAGATGAGAAATAATTATCTAACCTTCGTTTCTCTCATCAAATTATTACAACTTTGTCTTCATAATTACTTTTTTCTCAATTAAATTCCACCTTTATTCTTGTAATATTACAATCTCTCTTTTTAAATTATGACTTTATTCTTATATTATTTATTTCATTGGATCCCAACTTTATTTGTATAATATCAAATTGTTCTCAAAATCACATTTTGTTCTTCTTCAATGTGACCCTAGTACTCCAGAGTACACATCGAAAAACTCCCAGCATGCCTTTCTTCACACCACGTACTTCCGTGTACCCATCATGCCTTTTCAGAAACATGGCGGCTGAGTTTTCATAACATCGATGCCTTTGCGGTCAGTCGTTCGCCCATTGCACCAAATAAACAAGACACGAGTTGTGTTGCAGTGGATTTCACACGATGCCGAAGTATTACGAAGATAAAGAGACGGATGACAGAGCCTGTGCTGGAGTCAGAGAAGACTTTAGAGAATGTCTCCTTCGACACGACTGCGTTGTAAAGGTACGTAGTTCATGTCCTCTGCTCATATACAGGTGAATAATACAGCTGTAGATTAACTGGTATAATACGAGGCTACATTAATGCTGAGTTCCTGAACCACACATCAGGATTTATCTCCTGTTTATATGACGGTGAAGCCCCAGTCATCACTGTAACACACCACATCCACCTCACTGTCAGCCAACCCAAGGAGTTGAGCTAACATGCTAAGCTAGCCCCACATCTTTCAATCCCCTTAACTTCTGTCCCACCAAAGTCCATTCAGAAAATTTGCAATTAAAATGGTGTCGTAATTTGTACAGCATATGGTCATCGGGTTGGCTAACTACAGCTAACGCTAGCTTTAGGTAGCAGCAGATATAGGTTAGCTAAGATGCTGCTCTGTCACCATGGTTGACGGTGGCATTAACTTATGTAGAAATTCAAACTAGTGTCCCCCTGGTGGTGAATAAATGTACATTTCCCTGCTGACGTTCTATACAGTTCTATGTAATTCTTTTGTAGTTCATGTTATTTATGGAAGAGGATCCATTGCAGGACCTAAATAGTTTCTCCCAGTTTATGGTTATTTTATAGGAGACAAACCACGAATATTTTATTTTATTTTTCATTAGGCACACAAGAAAACAGGTCAATGAAAGGCCTGTTAGTCGGCCTCCATATTCCTACACTGCACATTCACAGGTAAATAAAGATGGATAGTTCAGCTCCCAAAAGTGAAGCCAAAGCGTCTTGATCGCCACCTGGTGGCTGGCTAATTATCTGTATTTAGTAGTTACTTAGCTCCTTCTCCTTAAAATGTATGAAGTTTTCTTTTGGAGGAAAAGCTACTTCAGATGTAAACGAGTAAAAGCTGCAAGACGATCAATATGCCCCAGTCTTTTTTACTTTTGATAAAATCTGTCAATAATGAAGAGTTGTTTGGGTCCTATGCTGACAGTGGTTTTGATTGGATTAAAAAAATGTATGAAGGCTAATGTTGTGGAAAACAATTATAAGGACTCAGAATGGATTAAGATAAAATGTCTGACTTGTTGTTTATTTTGTCAGGAGGGGAAACTGCCCAGCGAGTGTTTGAAGGAAGGCCACTGCAAAGCACTGCAGACCTCATTCTTTGAGTGCAAGAGGTCGATGGTAAGTCTGCACTATCCATCATGTTCTGCTTCCTGCATGTTCAGCCCAGATGTCACCTCTCACCTGAATGTTAGACATCAACATCTGTCCCAGACAATCTCCTGCTATGGTCTTCACACGTGAAAGACAAACTCTGGACCCTTTTCCAGAGTTCCTGTCTGAAAATGGCTTCACAGAGATAATATGGGATTCATGTTTTAAGCAAATACTGACCAGTGTCTGTCCTCTATCTCCAGCTGGACACGAGGTCACGATTCAGAGGAAGGAAAGGATATTGAAGCACCAATGAAATGCTGATGTCGCCGTGTCGTTGAGGTTCCTGGTTGAGCAGCTGTAAATACTTCTCTTGTTCACGGGTCAGTGTGAGTGCAGAAACCACATCCAGATGACAGTTGTTTAAAAAGCAGATCTCAAATGACCACGAAACGTGAAAGAACAATGATCATTGACGCTCAAAAGATTCATCAACTCGTCAGTAAAACGCACTGACTGGAGCCTCAAGCACTTTCATTTCTTTTAATTTATGTGTTATTTTAGATGAATGAGTGTTTAACAATAAATAAAACTGACTTTCCACAAAACTTTTAATGTCATGTCATTATATTAGAGCTGTGAAAAATAACGCGTTAACGCGTTATGATTAAATTACAGGATTAATTCGTTAATTTTTTTAACGTATTTAACGCATGCGCAGAAGGATATTCCAATTTACCCACATTTCCGCCCACTCTGCACTAGTCACCGCTCTAATGCAGTCAGACGGCAGCTGCTACTCAAACAAACAAACAAACATCACCTTCTGGATGGGAAGATCATGCTTCAAAAAAAACTAAGATGGAACATTCAATAAAACCAAGGTGATATTCACACTCTGCGGGAAGACGTTATTGTTGCACCGGAGCAAAGCCGCTTAAAGTTCCACCTCAACGCGGAGCATGTGTTGGTAGGCGAGGGCCGTTCAAGGGGAATCCGCCAAACCAGCTTCACTCACAGGACACATTGTGCAAAAGAAGCGGTCAGCTTTACAGTCAGAGAATGTGAAGAAGTTAGTTTGCCTGACCAAGTGGCTGAAGGAAGACTAGCTAAGAGGGTCTTTAGAGGCATTAGATTGTGCCATGGTGTGGTGATTGGTTGTTTGACAAAAAATAGAAAAATGTTCAACCATACTATAAAAACAATGGCTAAGAGGCCTAAATAATTTCTGTTTGATTTAAAAAGAAAAGAAAAAAGTTTTATTAGCCCATACAATGGCTAAGAAGCCCAAATTCTGTTTAGGATGAATGTTCCATATGGAATAGCAAAGAAAACTGCAAAAGAACTGCTGAGTTGCAGCACCATTGTTTTGTTTATTTATGAATAAAAAAAGGAAAACATGTTAAATGTATATGTCTGTTGTCATAAATCTTTTTTGTTCTCACAAAATATACCGAGAAAATTGGTAATGTGATTAATCCTGATTAATCCATAGAAAACTGTGATTAATTTGATTAAAATATTTAATCATTTCACAGCCCTACATTATATAAAAACAACAGAATGAATTATACTATTTCCAGTGTATTAACAACCTGTTAATCATGGTGTCCTCATACAGGTGAATTAGCAAATTAGTCTTTACAGTTTTAAGCAGTGCAAAGTTACAATATAAAGTTAGTTAATATTTTTTTAATTGCATCTACGGTTTGTTCCTTTTTTTTAAATCAAAGATAAAAATAGCTGCTGGTTTGTGAGACTAGACTGAGTTATAACATGTACTAAAGAACAGACATGGTGAGTCGTCACTTTAAAGCAGCCATCATCATCTTCTCGAACTTCTTCATATCCACCTTCTTCATAATGACAGCCTTGTTCGTCGACTTCAGGAGGTCACAGGTATCGACCACCATCATGCCTCGGGTGTGCTTGCCCGTCAGCTCCACGCTAACTGCATAGTGGTCGCTCTCTGTGATGAACGAGTCGTCTACGGCGGCCGCCATCGCGTATGAGTCGCAAGAGACGAACCCTGAGCCGGCGACAAACTCCTTCTCGAATCTCCCGCTTTTCGACATCTCGATGCTGTAGCGGAAGATCCGCGCCATGAAGCGAGCTTTGTCCGTGTCCTGTGCCAACCAGGCGTCGCAAAACTCCTGTAAATACCATCAGAGACGTCAACACTGAGATCTGCTGCATTTCTCTTAAAAAGAAATGTTTAACATTGTTGATGTTTTACATTCTTATGAAGTAAATTCTCTATGAGCTGTGATGTTTTCAGTTATATTTGTTGGAGGTATAAATCTTATGTAGTTACTAGTTGGTATCAGTCATCTGTGTAAAAGACTGAGCCTTACCCAGGACAGTTTGCTGTAGCAGGTAAACTCCCAGCAGGCCAAGTAAGTGGGACACTTGAACTCGTTGAGTACGATGTAAGCAGCTTCTGGATCAGCAACAAAATTAAACTCTCCACAAATCGTGATGTTTCCTCGCGCTGTGAAAACAAACCACAGAGAAACCACAGATCAAATCAATGTATTACAGCAAAACATCGGGGAAACAGAAGTCGTGAGTAATTTGATTGGTTACAAAATCTGGTGGAAGAAATGTTAAAAATGTGATATTTACAAATATATTATTCACCATTCTATACACAAAATGTCTGTCGTAAAAGGTACGTACATATTCTGTTTTTGATTTATCATTTTATTTCTCTTGTCTACCTCATTGTGTCAGCTGCTGTAAGAAGTGAATCTCTCCAGTGTGTGATCCATAAAGTTTGATCTTATCTTAGAAAATAATAGTTGTTGCAACAAGACACCATTGAGCTGTTTGGATCTAAAAATGAACCATTTATGCAAATAGTTATTTAGATTATATTACTGACATTCAGTGTTTCCTCCCATGATGTAGAGCCCTCGCAGTTTACTCGGTAGAGACGGATCCAACCTCACAGCCAGAGCCAGGTTGGTGAGCGGCGCCGTGGCAACCAGAGACACCTGGGGAATAAACACAGATGTAACACGTGCAGGAAATGTTTTTTAATTGAGCGTTGTCTCTATCACACCTCTCACCTCTCCTGGGTTTTCATTGACGATCCTGATCATCGCTGACACGGCGCCTTCCTTCTGAATCAGATCCAGACCGGGGGGGTTTGGGTCAGGAGCGTCTCCGAACCCGTCCTGACCATGGAAGTTTTCCGCATCAATGGTGTTCCCCAGAATCGGCTTAGCAGCACCTTTAAACACTGGAATCTGGCACACGAGAGAAGAATCAATTAATGCTTTACTGCTGTTCTTAGTTATCGTTACAAACTATTCGAATTTGGGAAATATGTATATATACAGTCAATTCCATGGGATGATATAAATTTGGAGACATTATGTATATATTGCAATTCTTTTAATAATATACACTTTTTATATTTTATTGCCATCATACTATTACTTAAACATGAGGAACAGTATTTTCACCAGTCATTTGACTGTTCCTA